>OZ012735.1:776096050-776231050 GCA_963859935.3 Lathyrus sativus
GGTTTTGAAATAGGCACTTTACCTGTCAGATACCTGGGGGTCCCTTTAGACAGGAAAAAAGTTACCATCAATCATTGTCAGCCCCTCATTGATAAAATGTTGCAAAGACTTCATCATTTGAGCACTAGACTTTATCAATTATTATATTATAAAATATATATTATTTTATTTTTAATATACCCGTGCATAATATACCTCTTTTTAATATACCTCTTCTTGACCAGAGCTTTCCTCAGAGCTGGCAGCATCCTTTTCTGAATCAGCTGTCTGGCCATCCTCATTAGTGAACTCAGCATCTTCATTTTGCTCAAGGGTTCTGATCAATGCTTCGAGATTTTTCTTCCTAGCATCCAGCTTCTTACAAGTTTCCTTTAGCATGGCAATCACTTCAGTTTTTCTTTTCTTGGGACTCCCTTTGGATGTCTCAGTGGATGTCATGACAAGGTCAGGAACATGAGTTCCTTGAAACAGCTTGGTATGGAAGGATAAGAGGCTTTCTCTTTTGCTTGCAGCATCACTTTTCTTTAGAATGTTTGGATACTGATTCAAAAGGATGCCACAGATGAGTAATGGAAATGCAATAGGGCCTTTGATGCTATAGTTGCCTGCATGCTTCATAGTCTGATAAAAAATATATGTCCCAAAGTCAAATTTTGCCTTGGTTCCAATAACATAGATGATCTTCCCAAGAACAGTTGCCACAGTAGACTTATGGTTTGTGGGTACCCAATTTGCAGCACCAATCTTGTGTAACATAGCATACTTGACACTCAGTTTGCTGGCAACTAGCTTTCCTTTTGATGGCCAGCTTTTTACCTGGTTGGCTGTTATTACTTGACACATTTTGTTTTCAGAGACAGTTACATCAGGGTGAGCTCTATCTGACCTACCCAGATACTTGTTGATTGTTGTTGAAGAAAAAGTAACACACTTCCCTCTTACGTACACCTTGCCAAACTCTTCAGATTTCCTGTCAGCACATTCCTCTGAGAGATTAACGATGAATTCTTTGACAAGTAACTCATAGCATTGTGAGAATTGACTAACTGTTTTCATCAATCCAGCATCATGAATGAGATTCATCATTAATAGAGGACCTCAACTTCCTTAGTAAATTTTCAAATTGAGTATCCTTGAGATCTCTTGTACCTATTTCAGCATAATGTAGGTCAGAATCACCAAGTTTTACACCAGCCTTTTGAAATTGATACCTGTTATCCCTGTGCATGGCTCTCTTGAACTGAGCTAAGTTCATATTGATGTTACTCTTGATGTCATAGAACAAAGTCATAACATCTTGAGTGACATTTCTTCCTTTCTGCTAGGTAGCTTCCATGGACTCCATCAGGTTCCAGTATAACATATCTAGATTTCCCTGATGACCATTCTTTGGGTGTCCCTTCGTGGCTTGCCTGTCCACACGACATTTACCACATCCTATCCTACTATCTGAAGTAGACTTTGAAGTTCCTCTTGCTGATGTTTTGGACCTGGTCCTTTCTAATTTTAGAAGTTGTCTTTCCTTCACCAGCCATAATTGGTCCTTTTCTTCCTTTTTGACCAGGACATTGAGGTTACTTCTAGGCTCTCATATATAGCAGGTGTTCTTGGCTCTAGATCCCCTCATAACTTCCTTAACTTCTTCATTGATGACATCACATTCATCTTTAGTGAATTTTACACTGAAGCCTTGGTCACAGAGCTGACTAATACTGATGAGATTAACAGTCAATCCTCTAGCCAACAAGACATCATCCAGTCTTGGAACACCAGGGCAATCTAGTTTTCCAGCACCTTTGATTTCTCCTCTAGCTCCACCACCAAATGTTACATGACTTGAGGAATGAGGTTTTATATTTACCAAAATATTCTCTATTCCAGTCATGTGTCTAGAGCACCCACTATCAAAATACCAATCCCTTTTGGTAGGCATCCTTAGAGAAGTGTGAGCTACTAGAGCCACATTCTTAGCAACCCATTGTCTCTTCTTGATAGGAGCTTCCTTCTTGGGTTTAGCTTGATGCAGTTTCTTGACATGAGCACCCTGTTTGGATTTTCCTTGATGAGGATGACTGGGAAATCCATGTATCCAGAAACACACAGATTTAATGTGTCCAAGTTTTCCACAGTGGTAACACCTATACCTTTTGAATTTACTCTTAACTTGGTTCCAGTTTCTATTTATCTGATGTTGTGACATTGGTCGTGGCATCCCCTTTGACCTCTGGGTTTCAGGTATTGGCCCCTTGATCTCCAAGATGGGTTTTTATTTGCCAACATACCCCAGTCCAGACCTGTTACCTGATGTCTGACCACTCTGTAGAATTTCTTCTAGAGTGTTAGTCCCAGGGTTCAAAATTCTTATAGATTTTGACATCTGCTCCATTTTAGATTCCAACAGGTTGACCTCACTTTTGAGTGAGTCTATTGTTGCTAGCTGCTCTAACTTCTCATCCTCTAATTCTCTTATGCACTTCTTTTGTTGCTCTCCTTGATGATACAATTCAGTACTTCTCAAGCACAGCTTCTTATATGAATCTGCAAGTTCATCATAGGTTAGATCATCTTCACTTGAATCACCATTAAATATACATACACTGTTCAGAGCAGTGACATGCTTAGCACATTCTTTTTCTAATCCACTATCAGAATCTCCATCTGACCAAGTGACAATTAGGCCTTTTCCCTTCTTTTTGAGGTAGGTGGGACATTCCTTTCTAATGTGCCCATATCCTTCACATTCATGGTATTGTACTCCTTTGCTTTGGCTGGATGTTTCTTCAGACTTATCCCTTCTGCTGATGTCAGAAGGCATGTTCTTGGCATAAGGTTTAGACTTATGGTCTATCCTTTTGATCAATTTATTAAATTGTCTTCCAAGCAATGCTATGGCCTCTGACAAATTTTCCTCCTTTTTACCTTCTTCTTCTTATGAGTTATCTGTAGTCTTTGAAACAAGAGCTATGCTTTTGTTCTTTTTCTCTACAGCCTGATCACACATGCCCATCTCAAATGTTTGGAGAGAACCTATGAGTTCATCCACCTTCATGTTGCATATGTCTTGAGCTTCTTCAATGGTTGTGACCTTCATGGCAAACCTCTTAGGCAATGATCTTAAGATCTTCCTCACTAGCTTTTCTTCAGACATCTTTTCTCCCAGAGCTCCTGAGGTGTTTGCAAGTTCAAGGACATTGATGTAGAACTCATGAATAGTTTCCTCCTCCTTCATCTTTACACTTTCAAACTTGGTTTTCAACATTTGAAGTCTTGACATCTTGACTTTAGAGGTTCCCTCATGAGTTGTTTTGAGAGTATCTCACACCTCTTTAGTCAGCTCACAATGATGCACTAATATGAAGATATTCTTATCTATACCATTGAATAATGCATTCAAAGCTTTAGAATTCCCAAGAGCCAGGGCTTCTTGCTCTTTGGTCCATTCTTCTTCAGGTATAAGCACAGACAGTCCATCTTTATCAGTATTTATTGGATGTGCCCAGCCTGAGTTTGCAGCTCTCCATGCCTTGTTGTCTAAAGACTTTAAGAAGGCAATCATCCTAGGTTTTCAATAGTCATAATAACAGCCATCCAGAATTGGTGGTGTATTTGTGAATCCTATGTCTTTATCCATAGTACCAGAATTTATCTTCCCTAGATCTCACCCAGATATAACAGGCAGGGTGCCTGCTCTGATGCCAATTGAAATTCTGGCAAGCACACGATGGATGTTATCACGGATGTTATAACATCCACTGTAACACAGACTATTGGAGTAATTAAAATGTTGTAAAAAAGAAGCAGTAAATAACATAGTAATTGTTCACCCAGTTCAGTGTCAACAACACTTACATCTGGGGGCTACCAAGGCAGGGAGGAAATTCACTATCAGTAGAATTAATTCAAAGTCAAACACTCAGCTTGCACTCTTCACTTAACACCTACCCAATGACACTTCTGCCTAGAGACACTCTAGACCTGAGTATACCCACTCACTCCTCCTCAATCACCTCAGTGATATCAGTACACAATTACAAAATCAATATGAAGATAAACTTCAAACACACCTTGATCTTGCTTCACAGCTTTAATCAAGGACCACACACTCTTGCTTAACAGCTTTGAGTGACTCAATGAACACACTTGTTCATTCACAATAACCACAACAATTCTACAACATACAATTGCTTGGCACACAAGGAATCTTAAGACTCCTAGAATCACGTGAAGAACACGGTTCTTCACTCACAAAGACTCTTAGTATGCACTCTCTAATCTTCTGTTCAGAGTCGCCTTTCTAGGATTGCTCCTTCTGTTATTTATAGCAGCAGTCAGTCCTTGGGCCTTGGTGCAGAAATTAGGTTTACCCAAACCTCTCTTCAAAAAGCTGCACTTACCACTCAAGTCATGTACATCTAATTTCGCCAGGGCTTCTAAAATGTTTCCTCACTTCCAGCTTGAGCTTCTATAAAGTTTCCTGAATTCTAGCTTGAGCTTCCTCATTCTGAATAACAGAAAACTAAACCTGTGCACCTGATGTCATACGATCAGTTTCATAACATTCAGTATGACATCCAAATCAACTTACTACTTACCTTGCATATTATGTGTCAAATCATTAGTTATGACATCCATACATACTCTAATGTTTTGCCACAAAATGCAGACAATCAGAAGCACTTAAACTAGAAAAGAGGGATATGATGAAGACACCCTTCTAGTGATGATCACAGAGGAGAATTATGGCACTGTTGATGTTCAGAACAACAGTTACTGTGGTGATAGTGTTCAGGACAGCAGTTGTACTATTTCGGAAAGTGGTGAGAAAATGCATTCAGATCGAAATGCATTAGTTACCGTGCGTGATGGAGTTCAAAGTAAAGATGAATGGTACTTGGATTCCGGTTTTTCAACACATATGACGGGTCGGAAGGATTGGTTTGTGGAAATCAATCAAGCGGCAAAGAGTAAAGTCAAGTTTGCCGACGACGCCACTTTAAGCGCTGATGGCTGCCAATAGAACTTTTAAGGTTGAGTTAAAGGTTATGGAGCATCATTATTTAGCTATCGCGACAAGTAGAGATGAGTGGTTATGGAATTACCGTCTTTGTCACCTAAATTTTAGGGATCTCAAAATGTTTCAACAAAGTGAAATGGTAACGGGGCTGCCACATATTAGTGTTCTGACAGAATTGTGTGAGGAATGTGTAAAGAGTAAGCAACACAAGAATGTGTTTAGCAAGGATGCAGGTCGAAGAACCAAAGGCTTACTTGAGGTGGTATATTCTGATGTTTGTGGACCGATGCAAGTAGAGGCTTATGGTGGCAATCGATATTTTTTTATGTTTATTGACGACTTTAGTAGGAAGCTTTGGACATATCTTATCAAGAGGAAGGATGAGGTATTTGGAGTGTTCAAGAGTTTCAAATCCATGGTGGAGCGTCAAAGCGGTCGAAAGCTCAAAATTCTCAAAACGGATGGTGGAGGTGAATATACCTCTAATGAGTTTAGGAAGTTTTGTGATCTTGAGGGTATTGTGCGTCAGGTGGTACCTCCATATACGCCTCAACAAAACGGAGCTGCCGAGAGGAAAAATCGTACAATAACGAACATGGTGTGTAGTATGCTTTGTGGGAAGAAGTTGCCTAAGGAATTGTGGGGTGAGGCCGTGTCTACAGCCACCTACTTGTTGAATAAGTGTCCTACTAAGAAGCTGGAGAAGATCACACCAGAAGAGGTTTGGAGTGGTTTCAAACCGAGTGTGAATCATTTGCGTGTTTTTGGATCGATTGCATATCGTCATGTACCGAATCAACTTAGAAAGAAGTTGGATGATAAAGGTGAGAAGTTGATATTCGTTGGATATCACTCTACTGGAGGTTACAAGCTATTTTATGAGAAGAATCGGAAAATCGTGATAACCCGGGATGTATTTTTTGAAGAAATAAAATTTGCTGAAACAGCAGGTGTAATCGATTACCCGATTGCTGCTAATCGGTTACACCCTGCAGAACAGCAGCAGTTCTTCGAGTTGTCTGATCCAGAGGGTTCCGATGTCGGTTTACCTGCACCTACAGTAGCGGAGAATGTTGTAGTGAATAATGGTAGACCAGTGAGGCAGAGAGCCTTGCCTCATAGACTCCGAGACTACGAGAGGTTCCAAGATAACAAAGTGAATAATGATGGTGATTTTGTTCATTTCGCGCTTATGGCCGAATCTGAACCGGTAAATGAGGAGGACGCCTTAAGCGATCCTAAATGGATATGTGCAATGAAAGAGGAGCTGGAATATATTGAGAAAAATGGTACTTGGGAGTTGGTCGATTTACCACTCGGAAAGAAACCGATAGGTGTGCGATGGGTCTATAAAGTTAAAGCAAATCCTAAAGGTGAAGTAATCAAGCACAAAGCTCGATTAGTGGCGAAAGGGTTCTTGCAACGTGAAGGTATAGATTACGAGGAGGTATTCGCACCAGTGGCTAGATTGGAGACTATTCGTTTGGTTGTTGGGATTGCGCATAGCAACAATTGGGTGATTTACCAAATGGATGTAAAATCTGCATTTTTGAATGGTCCTCTTGATGAGAAGTTTATGTGGGGCAGCCACCCGATTTCGTGATTAAAAATCAAGAGAGGAGGTATTACAAGCTACACAAGGCGTAGTATGGTTTGCAACAAGCTCCACGAGCTTGGAACAAACGTATAGACGACTTTCTTATTGACATCGGTTTCAAACGATGTGTATCCGAACATGGTATTTATGTGAGATCGAATAATATTGATGGTGTTATTATACTATGCTTGTATGTTGATGATCTCTTGATTACGGGCAGCAATGACAAGAGTATTTCAAGGTTCAAAGGGGAGCTCATGAGTGAGTTTGAGATGACGGACCTTGGGGTCATGAGTTACTTTCTTGGCATAGAGTTTCACAAGTCAAAAGTGGGGCTTCTTATGCATCAAAGGAGGTATGCTCTAAATATCTTGAAAAAGTGTGAGATGGAGCATTGTAATGCTTGTATTACCTTGTGAGGCTAGAGTACAGTTGTCCAAAAGTGATGATGAAGATGATGTTGATCCAACACTTTACCGGAGTTTGATTGGATCATTACGGTATTTGTGCAATACTCGACCGGATTTGACTTTTAGTGTCGGTATTGCGAGTAGATTCATGGAGAGACCTAAGGTGTCTCACTTGGCAGCGGTCAAGAGAATCCTTAGATATGTGAAAGGCACTCTTGGTTGCGGAATTCTTTTTCCCGCATCGGATATGGGTCGCAAATGTACTTTACTTGGCTACACCGATTCTAATTGGTGCGGAGATAAAGATGATCGAAAATCGACGGCGGGTTACATATTTATGTTCGGTAGTACACCAATCTCATGGTGTTCGAAGAAGGAACTGGTTGTAGCACTCTCTTCTTATGAGGCCGAGTACATTGTGGCGTCGTTGAGTGCGTGCCAAGCTATGCGACTTGTGAATCTTATGAAGGAATTGAGATGTGGTGATGATGATGTTACCACATTGTTTGTGGATAATGTTTCCGCGATAAATCTTGCGAAGAATCTGATTGCACACGGAAGGAGCAAGCATATTGAGATGCGGTTTCATTACTTGAGAGAATTGGTCGGTGATGGAAAGCTTAGATTGAGCTATTGCCGAAGCGATGACCAAGTTGCGGAATTGTTGACAAAGTGTGTGACAAATGATGTGTTCAAGAGACTCTTGAAGAGTTTGAGCATGATGAACTTGGAGCAACTAAAGTGAGGTGGTGTGTTGAGAGTTGTTAAATTCTGGTTTTTTCCTGAATTTAACAGCATGGCTACTTTAGTTGGTTTTTGTTTTTTTATTTATTATTCTCTCAAGTGTATAAATACATTTTGTAATTTCCAATTCCAATTAATGTCAATTTTAATTCATCCAATAATACTCTCTACCCTAATTCTTTTTCTCTCTCAATTTCATCTTCTTCTCCAATTTCTTTTCCACCATTGTTACTATCTTCAATCTCTATTTTTTTTTATGTTATTCTAACAGTTTCGATGTATCATTTTAAATTTCAAACCAATTCGAATTATTTATAATATTTATTTTCCGAACTAAATAAATATACTTTTGATTTTTTTTTCTTATGGTTCAATTTGGTTTCTTGGTTGAACCATACCATAAATCTCATATATTTATTAATTAACTTCGATTTGATTATTTTAATTTTGGTTCTTCAATTGTTAAAAAACACTTATTCGATTCATTAAAAAAATAGCTCAGTTATATAATGATAATTTGGTCCGGTTTAGTGGTTAGCTAAATTTTTTGAAAAGAATCTCATAAAAAAAGGTGTTTTTTGAAAAGAAGAAAAAAATTGATATATTCTTATATTACTACCTATGATTATATTTATAAAAAAAATTGTTTTATAAATTCATTTAATAGTTAATATAATTTAATAAATCTAAAAAATATTTTTTTTTATAAATACGATCAGAGAAAATATTTTATATATTCTTTTTTTTCTCACCATAATGAGAAAAAAATATTATTTATCAGTTCCCCTTCCTATAAACAAAGGAATAAAGTGTAGTACTATTGTGAAGGAAGGTGTCAACACTTTTAGGCTAAACAAACCATGTGAGGCTTTGTATTTAAATCCCCTATTTGGTCTTAAATAATAACCATGCCGGTCCTTCAGGTACACCATAGACAAGATCTATCACAAAATGTAGCAAATATGCTTATGATCTTTAATAGTCACAACCTATATTGCTACTAGGGTTTCAATATTGTACATTCTCAAGTGCTAGCATTATTGAAAAAAGATTAGGAAGCTATGATACTTTAAAGGGATCCATCAAAATAAACATGGATTAAGACGTAACGCAAACTATATGCATATAATTGATAATTAGACTTAGGGTTACCACGAGGCCTTTAACATAAAGTGCTTTCATTTCACAAATAGTCAATATCTATTTGACATGACATGTTACTTTATATGATCCTCAAAACAATTGCCAAACTCTTAGTAACAAGTTTTTGATTATTATCTTTTTGGAATTCTCGAAACTTTGTCATCATTATATAGATACTTTAAGAGGAAACCTAACTCATTATTATAATATCACTTATAAGATGCTCATTCTTTATATATATAAATAAAATGTTAAGTTATTTTAATGTTTAACTCAAATGTTTCTGCATACACGTGGTGACACCTACAACATTATTAAACTTGTTGCATGAATAATATTGTAGTTTTTTTTTTTTAAGTCTTATCTCTTTTCACTATAAAATATGAATTTCTCTCAATATTTTCCTTATCTCAATACTATTAAATTTGATCATCTTATAATATAATAACGGATGGACTACAACATTTTGAATAAACGACATCATTTTCATTCGTTACTCAAATATCCTTTGTAATAATTAAACGACATTATTTTATCCTTTATAGTGAGTGTTTATTCATTATTACCTATAATAGAAAATGGGATAAGAAATTAAAATTTTTTATTCAGAGGTTTTTGATTAAGGAGAAGCAATTGGATTTTTTATTTTTGAATTCTTGATTTTAGAGTTTAGAAGAAGAAATTTGATAGTTTGATGAGTTTGAGCAAAAAGATTTTTTCAGTTTTATTGTTCAATGCAATTTTTTTGCGTGTCAAGCATGTATGAACGATTTTGTTAATTTGTATTTAATCAAATATAAGAGAAAGGTCTTTTATATATATATATATATATATATATATATATATATATATATATATATATATATATATATATATATATATATATATATATATATATATATATATATATATATATATATATATATATATATATATATATATATATATATTTAAAATAGTTAAAAATTTTGTGGAGATGTTTGACTATAAAAACTAATATTTTTATTATTTATAACAACGATTTTCAACCACAAGAATAAAATTTACTAAAATTATATATCATACTGCAATAGAATATAAAATTCATTGTTTATTAAACTATACGAAAACGATATTTTCATCTTTTAAAAAATTAGTAAAAATATTGTAAGGTGGGACAAGAGTCAAATAATCTAAACTAGAGCTTTAGACTTTTATAAACCCAATTTAATTGTGAATATATAATATTATATATTATTTATAAATACTTTTTTTAATTGAATCAGTGAATGTGAAAAATAATTTTTTTGTCTTAAATTATAAATTACGGTAAAAAAAAGTTTGTTTCAAATTATAAGTTACATTAAAATTACATGATTTTTTTCTCAATATATATCTTATTATTCTTTTTTCTTATTTTTTTTTTCATCTATAAGACAATGTATATAGTCATATATAATTTTTCTTTCTCATACAATAATAATTATGTTTTTTAATTTGTATAAAAAATTCAAAAATTTAGTCCAAGACTCAAAGTAGCTTAACCTAATTAGTATGTTTGGTAACTCATTTGAGAGGTTTTTCTAGCACTCATAGGCAAAACAAACAAGTTTAAAATTGGAGGATTACCAAACGCACAAATATTAGCCTCTTAAATGTGAAAACAAATAGATGCTTAGGCATTCTTATGAAACTCTCTTATTAGGTGAGTAATATTCTTTTTATTAGTAAATGGTGTAAGCTTTATCTTTATTCAAAGAAGAACTTAGATTCTTTACAATAATTAGGTTTGGAAAATAAAAGGTGCATTAGTGGGTTTATTCTGTCAGCATGAAAGCAACCAAGTGAAGTTAGGAATTGAAATCTGGATAATGAATGCACTCCAGCCTCAGAAATGGAATGATTGGCATGTTATTAGCTAGCTCAAGTTGTGTGCTTTAAGTACAAGCTTAGCATCAAGGAGCTTTCTTGATTAAACTACTAATTAGGTTAGGCACGCTTGTACCTAATTCTCAATGATGATGCTGTCAACATTATATACAGTTAAGTGCATGAGAATAATAATTAAGCTGTCCAGGATAAACCAAGTCCCACACATTATCTACGGTAGACATTATATAAAATAAGATGTGGATCATTGTATCTTGTATTAGTACTTTGAATCATGGTGAACAAATTTGAACCAACTGATTAAAATCGATTAATTTATTGTCTTTTGTGTAAATGGATTGAATTGATTCGTTTGTTTAATTTGGATATTATAGAATTATTTTGGTCAAATTCGAATGTTTATTTTGGATTCGATAAAAATTGAAACCGAATGAACTTAATTAATATATATTTTATTTATTTTTATTACTATATGACTGATTAACTATAAAAATGGGATTCATAATGTTACATGGTATTATCATTTTTATAATTTAATGACATTGTGTACTTTCAAAAATACAATATATGCAATATAGAATTTTACGTATTATTTAATTTATGGTTAAAGTATCATAATGATTAAATTTAGTGTTAAATAATATTAAAAAAATTATTTCGCTTTAATAATTTTTTAAATAATAAAAAATTAATTTTATTTTAAAATTTTGATATTATTTAAAAAAAATTAAAGAAATATATTTTTATAAATTTGTTCTAATAAATATTAAATCGACTAAACCGACCCCAACTTAACCCGTGAAACCCTTACTCATGCATGCCACATTTTGGGAAATTTGTTTTTGCCCTTCATGTTAACATGTGTCACATCACCAGTGCATTATCACCAAAAAAAAATATTAAATAAAAAAATTATTATTATTATTATTAGAAAAACTGAACTGATACATGTTGCAGGGTAGCCTATTAATAGGCAAAGACTCAAAGCTATCAAAAAATAAAAAAGTAAAATAACAAAAATATAAACTAATCATTATGCTTAGTGGTATTGTGCCCTTGTATGTCAACAACCCTCTCAAACTAGAGTGTATGTTTAACCGTCCTAGTTTGGTAACACAAGCTGAGAAGGGGCCAAAATGCAAAGCCTTAGTGAATAAATTAGCGACTTGGTTGGTCGTGTCAATGGGTATAAGGTGAATGGTGTGGTCTTGGAGTTTATCACGAACTATGGACAATCCATCTCGATGTGTTTGGTCTGTTCGTGGAAGATTGGATTGGTAGCAATGTAGATAGCGCTTTGGCTGTCGCACTATAAAGTGACAGGTTGGGGATGTGGGATTCTGAAATCCTGAAGGAGGTATAAAAGTCATTGAGTCGCACACGTTGTGATGAGTTCAAGCTTTTGAGGTTGGCATCAATTTTAGTAAAACTAACTTGACTGATAAATGTTGGACAAGATGTTCTAACATGAAGAACTAATTGAACATCAAGATGTTAGACGAGATGTCCTATCATGATGATTCGACATCTTTGTCTGTTACTTTTCAGTTTTTGTTTATGATATTTTGCTTCTAGATCTGAGATTATTTTGGAAATACTTGATTATCCTAGGCGGTGTTCAAGATTGAGGAATCAAAGATTCTGTATGAATCTGAAGATGTCGTTTTCTAAGTGAGGAGTCACTTTAGGAAACTTTGGATTGAAGAAACTATTCTTTTGGAGAATTAGTTGCAGACTTTGTGTAACAGAATTACTGCGTTTTTGAAGCCCAAATACAGTCTTGTTTATGGTTATAAATAGGATGAATTTGACCTAAGAAAAGTGTGGAATATACATTGTTGCTTAGTGTGTATTAGGGTTTATATTTTTGTGAGCCTCTCTTGTGTCGTGTTGATACTTGAGCTGGACTGTTTACATTGATTTTTAATTTCTGTCGCTGTTATGATTGAAAGGGGATTGAGAAGGGTCTCATACCTAGGAAGAGTCTTAGGTAGAAATTAAGCATGGGTAGTGATTAAGTGATAAGTTGTAAACCGGAGGTTGTTTAGCTTATAATTAATATTATCTAGTGGATTTCATTCCTTGCTTGGTAGCCCCCAAACGTAGGTGGTGGTGTTCATCAAACTGGGTTAACAATTATTGTATGTTTGTTTACTTTCTGTAAGTTTTCATTGTGTTGTTTCTTGTCATTGTTCTTAGCAAAGATCAATTGTCTCGACATCTCTCAGGACATCTGAGATCTGCATACCAGAATTTCAATTGGTATTAGAACAGGTATCCTGCTCTGCATCTGGGTGAGATTCAGGGAAGTTACTTTTTGGTACGATGGAAAAAGAAGAGGGAATATTGAATAGACCACCTATTCTTGATAGATCCAATTATGAATATTGGAAAGTGCGTATGGTGGCCTTCATTAAGTCCATGGATGGAAAAGCTTGGAAATTTGTGGTCAAAGGATGGGATCCTCCAAAGGTTAAATATCAGCAAGGTAAGATTACTGATGTTATAAAGCCTGAGGAAGACTGGGATGATGAAGATGACAAGCTTGCTTAAGGTAATTTCAAAGTATTGAATGCCTTATTCAATGGTGTGGACAAGAACATTTTCAGGTTGATAAAGAATTGCACTGTTGTCAAGGAGGCTTGGGAGATTTTGGAGACTGCACATGAAGGAACCTCTAAGGTGAAATCATATAGATTTCAACTTCTCACGACCAAGTTTGAAAACTTGAACATGAGAGAAGATTAAATTATTCAAGACTTTCATATGACCAAGTGATCTTGGAGAAAAGATTCCAGAAGCTAAGTTGGTCCAAAAAATTATAAGATCTCTTTCCAAGAAGTTTGATATGAAGGTAACTGCCATTGAAGAAGCTCAAGATATAAATACCCTAAAAGTGGATGAACTCATGGGTTCTCTTCAAACCTTTGAAATCGATATCAGTGAGAAATATGAGAATAAGAAAAGCATAGCCTTGGTGTCTAATCAAGATAAATGTAAGACATGCTCCAAGGAAGAATTGTCTAATGCAGTTGTGCTTCTTGGAAAGTAGTACAATCAATTGTTGAAGAGGATGGACGGGGAATCAAGAACAAATGTCAATACTCAGTTATCTGACAACAACAAAAGGAGGGATTTTGGAAGAAAGTCCAAAAATGAAGAGAAAGCTAAGAAAGGGAAAGGAATTCAGTGCTATGAGTGCGAAGGATTTGGACACATCAAATCAGAGTGTCCTACCTTTCTCAAAAAGGAGAAGAAAGGCTTGTCAACATCATGGTCTGAGGATGATTCTTCAAGTGAAGGAGAATCAGCTAAACAGGTTTCTGCTCTTACTAGGGTATTTGACTCTGATGGTGAATCAGATATTGGAGAACTTTCATATGATGATCTGGCTAACTCTTACAGGGAGTTGTGCACCAGAAGTGTAGACATATGTCAGCTTGGAGAGGATCAACATAGTGTTATCATCCGTCTTGAGGCTGAAAGGTTGAAACACCTAGACACCATCTCTGATCTAAAGGAGGAAGCTGTTTTGCTCAACTCCAAGCTTGCCAATATAACCAAAACTATTAGAATGTTCAACAACAGTTATGATGTGTTGGATGAGATTCTTCAATTTGGGAGCAATGCTGGAGATATCAAAGGACTTGGCTACAATGACCAAAATGTGATGAACGAAAGAAAAGAGCCAGCATCGAGATCTACTCAACCTAAAAGAAAGCAGAATTAGAAGATGTCAAAAGGGATGTCCCAACATCAACACAGACATCATAAAAATTCTTCAGGAAGTAAGAAGCAGGATTGGAAATGTTATCGTTAGGGTAAGTATGGTCACATTAAACCTTACAACTACAAGTTACATGGATATCCCAGATCTTCTTCACCTCTAAGAAAGATGCAGGCTGGTAAAGCAGAAAAGAAGTTGATTCCCAAGAATGAATATGTGGCCCTCATAGCTCATTCCACTCTAAGAGCCTCTACTGGTTAGAGGTGGTACTTTGATAGTGGTTGTACTAGACACATGACTGGTGTCAAGAACTTTCTGGTGGATATTAAATCACATGCCACTAGCTATGTCACCTTTGGAGATGGATCCAAGGGGGAAACCATAGGTGTTGGGAAGCTGAACTATACTAGGTAGCCTAGACTTGATAATGTGATGCTTGTCAAAGGCCTAACTGCAAATTTGATAAGCATCAGCCAACTTTGTGACCTAGGCTTCAAGGTTATCTTTACCAAATTTGACTGGAGGGTAACTAATTATAAGGATGAAGTTATCATGAAGGGAGGTAGATCCAAGAATAACTGCTATGTGTGGACTCCTCTAGAGACAGAGTGTTTAACAATGTTAAATAAAGATGAAGGAATCTGTGGAAAGCTAACCAAGATGTCACACAAGAAGTTGCGATATCTGACTACTTCAAGGATTTGGAACTACTTCATAGGAAAGTATTGGTTGATGATCTTGAAGAAAATAAGTGTGCTTATGTTGTTACTGTTGTTTTAACTACAGAAGCTGAAGACTTAGCAACTAGGAAAGTTGCTCTCAACTCATAGGGAAGAGACAGATGATGACTGAGCATAATGTCGCACCAGATTTCGTGACATCATACTGTGACAACTTGAGTATCACTGATGTTCCCAAAAATCAGGTTGAAGAGTTAAGGGTCAAATTAGGGTTTTGCATGATTGAGGGTTTTGAGAAATTAATTTATGGGAATACTACTCAAGTGTATGTATGCTCCCAACAGATAAAGAATGGTTTTCAAAATCAATCATTTCAAATTTACCTAAACCCCTCTCACCCACATCTCCCGCATACTGTATCCTTCCTCACAAATTGTTTCACCTTCCTGCTCAAAGAAAAACCTAATCAATTTTATTCCTCTACTACTCTCCAGTACTCCAAGATGTATCAACAATAATCTTCTAAAAGGGTAGCCAAGGAAAACATTTCATCATCAGCAGCTAGGGCTAAGTCTGGGAAGTTGTCTGCGGCTGATGCGATTAATGTTACTCCCTGGCTATTGCACCATGCAAGCTCGACAAACTACTTGTGAAAACATCTAAGGACCTCCCTACAGGTAATACTTCAAAGACCTCTGATGCTTTTAACCCTAGGACTGAGAAAAAAAGATTTGATACTGATAAGAGAATCAGTCAATGGTTGCTAGAACCTTAAATATAGGGAGTCATCTGAACATTGTTGGGATTACTAGACCTCTGGATCAGATTCTTCCCACTACCTCTGCACCAGTCGCTGAACCAGAGGTAGTGACTGAGGAAAATGTTGTTAAGAATAGGTTTGAAGAGGATGATCATGAAAAATCAAAAGGGAATCTTCACACCCTTGCTGATTTTATGGTAAGAAATTTCAAAGTAGATGGTGGAACATCTCCCTCTGTAGAAGAATCTCAGACAAAGGATCAAGCATTTAAAGGTATTGTTGGAAATGCTATTGATCAAGCTATCAATGTTGATGACATGCCTTCTAATGATGAGATCATTGCAAAGAGTCTCCACCCTGGTGTAGTCAAGAGACTGAAGTGCGAAAAAGGTAAGAGTGTGGCTGCAGAGAACACCCATATCAAGAAATCTGTGATTGGGCCACAAAAACCTTGGAGCAAGGTTGTTATTGTGTCAAAAAAGAGAAAGGTTGAGTTTGGTACTGAGCCAGACTATGATGTTGAAGGAGATGTCCAGGACATCATGCATGTAAAGAAACCAGCTTCTAAGAAGAAGGTTGCTGCTCTACCAAAATCTCCTTTGGATAATGTTTCATTCCATGCTGCTGAAAACGTGGGAAGATGGCAATAAATGTACCAAATGAGAGTTTCCTTGAAAAGAGAATTATGGGAAAATTCCTTTGAGCTCAAAGAGGTGTTGAAGCTGATTGAAGCTGCTGGCTTGATGAAGACAGTCTATAAATTTAGTCCTGCTTCGAGAAGCTAGTGAAGGAATTTGTGGTTAACGTTTCTGAAGGCTGTAATGATGCTAACAGTGAAGACTTCAGGAAAGTATATGCCTGAGGAAATTTTGTGACATTTCCTCCACTGTGATCAACAAGTTCCTGGGAAGATCAAAAAACCCTCAACCTGAGGTTGAAGAGACTGATAATCAAGTGTGTCAGGAGATCACCTGCAAAACTGTGAAGCAGTGGCCAAGCAAAGGAAGTTGTCAGTTGGGAAGCTCAGTATGAAGTATGCTATTCTGCACAGAATTGGTATTGTCAACTGGGTTCCTACCAACCATACTTCAACTATCTCTAATGGGCTAGGAAAGTTCATCTATATTGTTGGTAAAGGAAGGAAGTTTGATTTTGGTGCATATATTTCTTTGATCAAGTTCTGAAGCAAGCTTCATCAACTACAACTAAGCTGCCTATATGCTTTCCCTCCCTCATTTGTGGTATAATCCTGGATCAGCATCCTGGTATCCTGGTGCCTGCATATTATGCAATGAAAAAGGAATCTTCTTTGGCATTGCACTATAAGTTGTTTGTTGGGAATCATGTCCCAGATATTGTTTCGACATCTGCTTCAACATCTACTCCTGCAACTTCAAAGAAGGATATTACTTCCCAGCTAAAAGATACTTGCAAGGACCTGGATGCTATCATAAAGTTCCTCACAACTAGGAAGTCTAAACTTGAACAACTAATACAGGCCTTGACAACTGAGCAGGATAATGGAAATTAAGTTGTTGGTGGCACTAATGATGTTGATAAGGATGAAACTGAAGATGCTGATACTGAAAATACTTAAGTTGAGGCTGATGATGACCTTGTTGGAGAGGAAGAAGAATTAGAGGATGATGAGGCTACTAAAGATGATATCTGAATGTAGTCTTTTTTTTTTTACATAAGGGCTTAACGCCCAAGATAATTATTTTTTTGGCATTTCACGTGCTTGTTATGTACCTTTAACTTTTATGTTATTGCTGGTTATTTAGTTAGTGTAACTACCTTTGTCATATTATGGCTAAAAAGGGGGAATAATACTAACTTTGCTAACCACTCATCTGCTAACCCTGAATGCTGCTATTGAGGGGGGGGAGTTTGATTCTTGTTGCAGTATAAGGAACTAATTAAGGGGGAGGCTTTAGAGTGTTCTTTGTTTTTCCGCTGTTGGTCTGATTTTTGGCCTCTGACTTTGTGTTTCTGCTTGCAAGGGTAATTTAGTTAGTTTTAGCAAAAATATACCAATGAGGGAGATTGATGAGTCCAAGCTTTTGAGGTTGGCATCAATTTTGGCAAAACTAACTTGACTGATAGATGTTGGACAAGATGTCCTAACATAAATAAATAACTGAAGATCAAGATGTTAGACGAGATGTCCTATCATGATGATTCGACATTTTTGTCTGTTACTTTTCATTTTTTGTTTATGATATTTTGCTTCCAGACTTGAGATTATTTTGGGAATACTTGATTATCCTAGGTGGCATTCAAGATTGAGGAATCAGAGATTATGTAGGAATCTGAAGATTTTTTTTTCTAAGTGAAGAGTCACTTTAGGAAACTTTAGATTGAAGAAACTATTCTTTTGGAGAATCAGTTGCAGATTCTGTGTAATAGAATTGCTGCATTTTTGAAGCCCAATCCAGTCTTGTTTATAGTTATAAATAGGATGGATTTAACCTAAGAAAAGTGTGGAACATACATTGTTGCTTAGTGTGTACTAGGGTTTGTGTTTTTGTGAGCCTCTCTTATGTCGTGTTAATACTTGAGCTTGACTATTTACATTGAGTTGTAATTTCTGTCACTGCTGTGATTGAAAAGGGATTGAGAAGGGTCTCATACCTAGGAAGAGTCTTAGGTAGAAATTAAGCACGGGTAGTGATTGTAACACCCCCTTTTATACCCCAAATAAATGCATAAAAAAAACAATTAAGCACA
This sequence comes from Lathyrus sativus, assembly GCA_963859935.3. Taxonomy (NCBI): domain Eukaryota; kingdom Viridiplantae; phylum Streptophyta; class Magnoliopsida; order Fabales; family Fabaceae; genus Lathyrus; species Lathyrus sativus. Next base: position 776,114,725 of record OZ012735.1, read on the forward strand.
TACAAATTATCAGAGTAAAAAGGTTTTATAATAAGGTATAAAAGAAGAATGCCACAATTTCACCAATAAAACGCTTACACATTTTTCTCCATAAGATATGTAACATTTTCAAATTTAAGCGGAAGATCAAATCATTTAATCGTTTTCAAAATATTAATCCACGTACACACAAGTTAATCCAAATTAATACATCATATCAATTAGATTACAAAACCACATCAGCTGATACATCGCAATGTATCACAAAAGAATGACTATACTAGTCTAACTACCCGGTGTTACATATCAGAGCAGCCGACTCAAAAGAATGAAGACTAACTTCACAAAAGGACTCCAGCATCCTAATCTGCAATGCCTCATAGAGCATTATAAAACAGCAGAAGGGTGAGAAATATAACCATAATAATCAAGGCATAAGATTACATATATATAGGTAATATAACACATATTCACATTTCTCACCACACTTCATTCTCATAATCATAATCATATTACGTTCACATATATCAACATTATGAACATCCACAAGCACATCCCTTCATGCTTGACTTCACAATCATTCACAAGCACATTTGTACAACAACAATATTATGCAATGTGACTCAACATATTCAATGCAACTCAATGCTATGCGGTACCGACTCTCGTTATCTTTTTTCGGTTTTCACTCTAAACCGGGTCCACCCTTCTAGACCGATAACTCGTTATCATTTTTCGGTTTTTACTTTAAACCGGGTTCACCCTTCTAGACCGATAACAACCAAGCCCGTCCCCTAGGCTTCAAACCCACCCTTCTAGGTTTGGGACAAGCCACTAGTTTCCACGAAACTAACAGACATTGCCTCTTGACTGAATGATGCATGTACAATCAACTAATCACAATAAATGCACTTAAGACCGTTCCCGCGTCTTAATCCCATGCATTCGAATAATTCACCTCTTCGAGAATTTCATCATGATTGCACATACAACATATATCAAATATTTATCAATGTATTCATTTCACACATCATCATATTCAACAGCAATGCACACATATCACATATGTTCCCATGCATTTACACAACAATCGCATACATATATGCACTCACAATTCATTAGACGATACACATACATTCCTCATTGTATTCCCATGTATCTCTAATTATCACAACAATCAAGGTATTCACATCGCAATACCAATCATACAATTATAAGTTATGCACACATATTCAAAATGTTCTCATGCATACTCATTACATAATTGTATACACATCGAGCATTCGCAAATTCATTAAATAATACACACATAATCACTTATTATGTTCACATGTATTTATACTTGATGCAATTAACCTTTGAATCACAATTCTAGGATTCACGCCCGTAGGCTACCCACAGCACACATTATCACAATAGATCATATCTATATTCATATCATAAGGTATCCACCTATGTGAGACAACCAAACCATCTCCACATGATCAACACAGCAAAAGAAAAATGCTGTCAAACTCGCCCACATTCGCCTGGCGAACCCTCACAGCGAACCTTCGCCTGGCCTTCGCCTGGCGAACTCTCTCAGCGAACACTCGCTAGGCTTCGCCTGGCGAGACTTCCCAGCGAGCCCAAGCCAGTAGCTCCTGACTTCATTCGCCACCGTTCGCCAGCACCTTCGCTGGGCGAACCTTCGCTATCCAACTTCGCCTGGCGAACTCACCAGCGAAGTCCACTGGGATTTAACTTATAATTATTCGCCAGCATTCGCGAGGCTTCGCCCGGCGAAGCCTCGCTTCCATTCGCCTGGCGAAAGCCAGCGAACCTGCGCAGAACAGAATTCATTCTGTCTTCTCCTACTCAATCCACCATTAACCAACTTCTCACACAACAAAATCAGTACAAATAGCATCAAATACATGTTACCCGACTATTCTACAGCATTATTGCTCAGTTTCAACCGGTTAAATCACAGTTCTGCCGATTATTCCAACTTTTGCCCTAAATGGAAAAGGATGGAAACTACACCAAAACCCCAACCCAACATACATAACATCATGCAATGATCAAATAGAAACATTTCTCACCCTTACCTCGATTAATCGGAGCTTTGATGTTGGTTCTTGATGATTTCCACTTTTCCTCTTCTTCTCCTCTCTTTCTCTTCTTTCTTCTTTCTTTCCTCTTTCTCTCCAAATGTTTCTAACTTTCTTTTCTTTTCTTTCTCTCTTATATATTCCTTTTATTTTCTTTCCTTCCAATTTCCTTTCAATTCTCTATTAATTCCAATTAATAAAAATTAATTCCAATATTAACATAAAATCCCACTAAACCAATTACTTACTATAATTAATTATTTAATGAAATTCGGGCTGTTACAACTCTCCCCCACTTTAGGAATTTTCGTCCTCGAAAATGTTACCTGATTCAAACAGTTCTGGATAAGACTCTTTCATCTGGCTCTCAAGCTCCCAAGTAACATTTCCACCAGCCGGTCCTCCCCAAGCGACCTTCACTAAAGCAATCTCTTTACCTCGAAGTTGTTTCAATTTCCGATCCTCAATCTGCATAGGTGATGTCTCAACAGTCAGGTTATCTCTCACCTACACATCATCTATTTGGACTACATGGGACGGATCCGCAATGTATTTCCTCAACTGAGATACATGGAATACGTCGTGAAGATTAGCAAGCGACGATGGTAAAGCCACACGATAGGCCACTTCTCCTATCCTTTGCAAAATCTGATAAGGACCAATGAAACGCGGCGACAACTTGCGCGACTTCAGTGCCCTACCAACACCTGTCATCGGAGTGACTCGAAGAAACACATGATCTCCCTCTTGAAATTCAAGTGCCTTCCTCCTCTTGTCATAATAACTCTTCTGACGACTCTGAGTAATTCTCATCTTCTCTTGAATCATCTTGATCTTATCAGTAGTCTGTTGAACTAACTCGGGTCCAACAACAGAACTCTCTCCGGACTCGAACCAACACAATGGTGTCCTACACCGCCTACCATACAACGCCTCAAATGGTGCCATACCAATACTCGAATGGAAACTGTTGTTGTAGGTAAACTCAATCAAAGGCAAGTAGCTATCCCAAGCTCCTCCTTTTTCCAATACACAAGCTCTCAAAAGATCTTCAAGCGACTGAATCGTCCTCTCCGTCGGACCATCAGTCTGAGGATGATACGCTGAACTCAAACGCAACTTAGTACCCAAAACACTCTGCAGGCTCTCCCAAAATCTCGAAGTAAACCGCGGATCTCTATCCGAAACAATACTTAACGGAATAGCATGCAGACACACAATCCTCTCAATATACAACTTAGCCAACTTCTCCAAAGGGTAATCCATACGCATAGGAATAAAGTGAGCAGATTTAGTCAACCTATCCACGATAACCCAAATAGCCTCAAAATTACTCGGCGTCCTCGGCAAGCCCGATACAAAATCCATGGAGATACTATCCCATTTCCACTCAGGAATAAACAACGGCTTCATCAAACCCGATGGCTTCTGATGCTCAATCTTTGACTTCTGGCAAGTCAAACAAGAATATACAAATTCCGCGATATCCTTCTTCATACTAGGCCACCAAATACTTTCCTCAAACCCTGATACATCTTAGTAGCACCCGGATGAATACTCAATCCGCTACGATGTCCTTCCTCTAGGATGCTCTTCTTAAGCTCAACCATGTTCGGAACACAAATTCGATCCCGACATCTCATAATACCATTCTCATCAATTCGAAAATCACCACCTTGGCCTTGGTTGATTAAAGTCAACCGATCAACTAAGCTCAAATCCGATTTCTGTCCTTCTCGAATTTCGTCCAAAATACCACTTGTAAGCTTCAACATACCCAACTTGAATCCAAAAGAAGTTCTCTCACATACCAAACTCAAATCTCGAAATTGCTCGACCAATTCTAACTCTTTCACCATCAACGCCGACATATGCAATGATTTCCGACTCAATGCATCCGCTACTACATTCGCTTTACCCGGATGGTAATTCAAGCCAAAATCATAATCCTTCAAAAGTTCAAGCCATCTTCTTTGTCTTGCATTCAATTCCTTTTGATCAAAAAGATATCTCAAACTCTTGTGGTCACTAAACACTTCAAATCTTGCGCCAAATAAATAATGCCTCCAGAGTTTCAACACGAACACAACGGCGGCCAACTCTAAGTCATGCGTCGGATAATTCTTCTCATGCACTTTGAGTTGCCTCGAAGCATAAGCTACAACTTGGTTATTCTGCATCAACACACCTCCTAAACCCATCAAAGAAGCATCACAATACACAACGAACGGTTCTTCTGGATTTGGCAGAATCAAAACAGGAGTTGTCGTCAACCTCCGCTTAAGTTCTTGAAAACTCGCTTCACACTTGGCATCCCAAACAAAAGCTTGACCCTTCCTAGTCAAATGCGTCAACGGCAACGATAACTTAGCAAATCCTTCAATAAATTTCCGATAATAACTGGCTAAACCAAGAAAACTTCTAATCTCAAAAACTGACTTCGGAGTCTCCCACTGCGACACCGCTTCAACCTTCGATGGATCGACCGCAATACCACTACTAGAAATCACATGACCAAGGAAACTAACTTACTTCAACCAAAATTCACACTTAGAAAGCTTCGCGAACAACTGCTTCTCTCTCAGCACATATAACACAATCTTCAGATGCTCGGCATGCTCTCCTTCGCTCTTCGAATAAACCAAGATGTCGTCGATAAACACCACTACAAACTTATCCAAATAAGGATGGAAAATCCTATTCATGTACTCCATAAATACACCTGGTGCATTAGTCACACCAAATGGCATCACAGAATACTCATAGTGTTCATACCTCGTCCGAAAGGCCGTCTTCTGAATATCCTCAGCTTTCACACGAATCTGATGATACCCAGATCTCAAATCAATCTTGTTGAACACGCTTGCACCAACCAACTGATCCATCAGATCATCAATCCTTGGAAGTGGATACTTATTCTTAATAGTCACCTTGTTCAACTGTCTGTAATCCACACAGAGCCTCATAGAACCCTCTTTCTTCTTAACCAACAACACCGGTGCACCCCACGGTGACACGCTCGGACGAATAAACTTATTTTCAAGCAAATCCTCAAGTTGACTCTTCAACTCTTTTAACTCCGAGGCCGACATACGATATGGAGCCATCGATATCGGACTAGTTCCAGGAATCAAATCTATCGAAAACTCCACTTCCCGCTCCGGCGGTAATTCCTTTATCTCTTCAGGGAATACTTCCGGAAAATCTCTAACAATGGGCAAAACATCAATCTCTTCACCTTCACTAGTCCTCAAGGTTGCCATAAGCATAAATACCTTAGCCCCATCTTGTACCGATTCCTTCACTTGTTTCCTCGTCATAAACAATTCCCTTTCAACATCCGAGTCGGGAAAATAACCGTTTGGTCAAAACAGTTAATATAAACACGATTGAATTTTAACCAATTCATTCCAAGAATGACATCAAGTTGATCCAAATGAAGACACACTAAATCGATCCCAAAATCTCTACCGAAAATACTCAACGGGCAATTCAAGCAAACATACGGTGTAGTTACTGAACCCATAGCAGGAGTATCAATAACCATACCGCCACCAATCACAGACAACTCAAGATTCAACCTCCTAACACAATCCAAAGAAATAAAAGAATGCGTAGCTCCGGTATCAATTATAGCGATCAAAGGTATACCATTAATAAAACACGTACCTCTGATCAAGCGATCGTCACTAGCAGTCTCAGATCCAGATAGAGCAAACACTCTCCCGCTCCCTTGATTCTTCTTCGGCTTATCGCACTTGGTACTGATGTGCCCTTGCTCACCACAGTTGTAGCAAGTAACACCCGCACCGCTTCTACACTCTAGAGCCTTGTGGCCTGGCTTGCCACACTTAAAACACGTCTTCTCCACACTTTTGCATTCAGGAGCACGATGTCCCTCTTCACTGCACCTATAACATCTCGCCGGAGTAGAAACTCCCCCACTTAGTTTCTTACCGAAACCAACCCTTTGTTTTCCCTTATCAGCAGGAGTTACTTAAGGTTTTCCTCTGAACTGTCCTTTTCCTTTCTTATCACTTAAACTCTTGTAGTGGCTAGACCGAGCCCTACTGTCTTCATCATAGATTCTGCTCTTGTTAACCAACTCAGAAAACCGCCTGATTTCCTGATATCCAATAGCTTGTCTAATCTCGGGTCTCAAACCGTTCACAAACTTGAGGCACTTAGACCTCTCAGCATTACCAGTATTATAGTGAGGACAAAATTTGATCAACTCCTCAAATTTCACCGCATACTCAGCAACCGTCGAATTACCTTGCTTCAACTCAAGAAATTCGATCTCTTTTTTCCCCCGCACATCCTCTGGAAAATACTTCTCCAGGAAAGTTTCTCTAAACAAATCCCACGTAATCACAATATCATCTTCCTCAAATCTTTGGCGAGTATTACCCCACCAATCTTCAGCTTCTTCTTCGAGCATATGAGTCCCAAACTGCACCTTCTGTGCATCCGAGCAATTCATAACTCGAAAAATCTTTTCCACAGCTTTCAACCAAATTTGTGCCTTGTCCGGTTCATGAGTTCCCTTGAAGACCGGAGGGTTATTCTTTTGGAATTTCCCCAAAGCACGGAATCCATCATCAGCATGATTCCTCACATTCACATTGGCCGGAGGATTCTGCCCAATTGCCCCCGCCAATCTCGTCAATGCCTCTGCAATCGCTTCGTCGTTCCTTCCTGCAACCATCTTACTAATTCCAACAACAGAACCACGTAAGAACGACCAATATTGATAATGCAACACACGCATATCAATAACACACAGGAAAAACACTCTAACAACTTGGCCGGACAGACCGACCTGCTCTGATACCACTATTGTAACACCCCCTTTTATACCCCAAATAAATGCATAAAAAAAAAACAATTAAGCACATACAAATTATCAGAGTAAAAAGGTTTTATAATAAGGTATAAAAGAAGAATGCCACAATTTCACCAATAAAACGCTTACACATTTTTCTCCATAAGATATGTAACATTTTCAAATTTAAGCGGAAGATCAAATCATTTAATTATTTTCAAAATATTAATCCACGTACACACAAGTTAATCCAAATTAATACATCATATCAATTAGATTACAAAACCACATCAGCTGATACATCGCAATGTATCACAAAAGAATGACTATACTAGTCTAACTACCCGGTGTTACATATCAGAGCAGCCGAATCAAAAGAATGAAGACTAACTTCACAAAAGGACTCCAGCATCCTAATCTGCAATGCCTCATAGAGCATTATAAAACAGCAGAAGGGTGAGAAATATAACCATAATAATCAAGGCATAAGATTACATATATATAGGTATCATATAACACATATTCACATTTCTCACCACACTTCATTCTCATAATCATAATCATATTACGTTCACATATATCAACATTATGAACATCCACAAGCACATCCCTTCATGCTTGACTTCACAATCATTCACAAGCACATTTGTACAGCAACAATATTATGCAATGTGACTCAACATATTCAATGCAACTCAATGATATGCGGTACCGACTCTCGTTATCTTTTTTCGGTTTTCACTCTAAACCGGGTCCACCCTTCTAGACCGATAACTCGTTATCATTTTTCGGTTTTTACTTTAAACCGGGTCCACCCTTCTAGACCGATAACAACCAAGCCCGTCCCCTAGGCTTCAAACCCACCCTTCTAGGTTTGGGACAAGCCACTAGTTTCCACGAAACTAACAGACATTGCCTCTTGACTGAATGATGCATGTACAATCAACTAATCACAATAAATGCACTTAAGACCGTTCCCGCGTCTTAATCCCATGCATTCGAATAATTCACCCCTTCGAGAATTTCATCATGATTGCACATACAACATATATCAAACATTTATCAATGTATTCATTTCACACATCATCATATTCAACAACAATGCACACATATCACATATGTTCCCATGCATTTACACAACAATCGCATACATATATGCACTCACAATTCATTAGACGATACACATACATTCCTCATTGTATTCCCATGTATCTCTAATTATCACAACAATCAAGGTATTCACATCGCAATACCAATCATACAATTATAAGTTATGCACACATATTCAAAATGTTCTCATGCATACTCATTACATAATTGTATACACATCGAGCATTCGCAAATTCATTAAATAATACACACATAATCACTTATTATGTTCACATGTATTTATACTTGATGCAATTAACCTTTGAATCACAATTCTAGGATTAACGCCCGTAGGCTACCCACAGCACACATTATCACAATAGATCATATCTATATTCATATCATAAGGTATCCACCTATGTGAGACAACCAAACCATCTCCACATGATCAACACAGCTAAAGAAAAATGCTGTCAAACTCGCCCACATTCGCCTGGCGAACCCTCACAGCGAACCTTCGCCTGGCCTTCGCCTGGCGAACTCTCTCAGCGAACACTCGCTAGGCTTCGCCTGGCGAGACTTCCCAGCGAGCCCAAGCCAGTAGCTCCTGACTTCATTCGCCACCGTTCGCCAGCACCTTCGCTGGGAGAACCTTCGCTATCCAACTTCGCCTGGTGAACTCACCAGCGAAGTCCACTGGGATTTAACTTATAATTATTCGCCAGCATTCGCTAGGCTTCGCCCGGCGAAGCCTCGCTTCCATTCGCCTGGCGAAAGCCAGCGAACCTGCGCAGAACAGAATTCATTCTGTCTTCTCCTACTCAATCCACCATTAACCAACTTCTCACACAACAAAATCAGTACAAATAGCATCAATACATGTTACCCGACTATTCTACGGCATTATTGCTCAGTTTCAACCGGTTAAATCACAGTTCTGCCGATTATTCCAACTTTTGCCCTAAATGGAAAAGGATGGAAACTACACCAAAACCCCAACCCAACATACATAACATCATGCAATGATCAAATAGAAACATTTCTCACCCTTACCTCGATTAATCGGAGCTTTGATGTTGGTTCTTGATGATTTCCACTTTTCCTCTTCTTCTCCTCTCTTTCTCTTCTTTCTTCTTTCTTTCCTCTTTCTCTCCAAATGTTTCTAACTTTCTTTTCTTTCTCTCTTATATATTCCTTTTATTTTCTTTCCTTCCAATTTCCTTTCAATTCTCTATTAATTCCAATTAATAAAAATTAATTCCAATATTAACATAAAATCCCACTAAACCAATTAATTACTATAAATAATTATTTAATGAAATTCGGGCTGTTACAGTGATTAAGTGATAAGTTGTAAATCGAAGATTGTTAGCTTATAATCAATACTATCTAGTGGATTTCATTCTTGGCTTGGTAGCCCCTAGACGTAGGTGCTATTGTTCACTGAACTGGGTTAACAATTACTGTGTCTTTGTTTACTTTCTGTAAGTTTTCATTGTGCTGCTTCTTGTCATTATTCTTAGTAGAGATCAAGTGTCCCAACACCTATCAGGACATCTGAGATCTACATACCAGAATTTCACGTTGTATTTTCAAAGGCACTGTACTCCGCTTTAGAGAAGGATCAAAACACCATGATTTGCTTCTTCATTTTCCACCTGATGAGGTTATCTCCTAAGAAAATACACAAACCAGTTGTTGATCTTTGAGCAAGTTGTTAAGCACCCCAGTCGAAATCATCAAAACTGGTTAATTTGAATGAAGATCCACATTTGAAGAACAGACACAATGCTGGTTCATTCCTCAGGTAACAAATTATCCATTGAGCAGTAATGGGTTAAATTTGAGATGGCTTCGCAAGACGTTGACTTAACCTACATACAGAGAACACAATATCAGGGCGAGAATGTTTTAAGTAGAGCAATTTACCGATGATACTTCGGAATGCAGAATGGTCTTTCAATAGAGGAGCATTGTGGTCATCAAGTTTGTGGTTAGGGTCCATAGGGGTGGATGCAGGTTTGGCACCCAAGAAGCCAGTATCTTGTAGCATGTTCAGGAAATATTTGCGCTTGAAGCTAGCGGTATTATACCTGAGTTAATTGCACACTCAAAGATACAACAGAGTCGCCACCAAACTTTATTTAGTCCCAAAGGATAGGGAAAATATCGATAAAACCCAAAGGTAAGAGAAATGAGAAAGGGGGTCGGTTATGCGAAAGGAAGGTACTAGCATCTTACGCATCTATCGTAGCTGACGGAAACCATTTTGCTTGCTACTAGGCTTGGATGGGTTATCTATCTAAAAGCTTCTAGCTAAAAAAGAGAGGAGAGAGAGAGAGAGAGAGAGAGAGAGAGAGAGAGAGAGAGAGAGAGAGAGAGAGAGAGAGAGAGAGAGAGAGAGAGAGAGAGAGAGAGAGAGAGAGAGAGTGCTCGCGGAGGATTGGAGCCCCCGTGCCTACATATCCTCATAGTGCAATGAAGAATTCAGAGCTCCGTAGTTCATGGAAACAGGAAAGAGAAAAAAGATTTGGGAGAACCAGAGAGACAGAAGAATGGAAGAAGGTGGCTCGCCAAGATTTCGCAATCTTGTGCCTATGTACCCTTATAGTGAAATGAGGAAGTCAGAGCCTACGTAGTTTCGAGAACTAGGACAGAAAAAAAAAGGAAACAGAGAAGGTGTCAAAATTAAGAGTGAAACAAAGAAAGCAAGACCCTACTGGGGAACACAGAAGAATGGTGTCCAAACCAAGAAAGAAATACAAAGGAAAACTTTGTTGAGGAACGCAGAAGAGAAGTGATAATTCCACTGGGGATAAAAAAAGGAATGGTACTGAAACTAGAAGAATAAAGGGATAGAGAATAAGAAACAAGATATAGATAAAGATGCACAAGGGATTCGGTGTGTTAACTAGCAGGCAGTGATTAACCAAAGAAAGATAAGAGAAAAATTTGTGGAGAGAGCAAAAGGTTGGTGTCAACAGACAAATAGTGATGAACCAGAAGAAAGAAAGCTTTGAACCAAGAGAAGGTATTTGACTCCCTAGAGAAACTCGGTGTGTTAACTGATAAATAATGGTTAACTGAAAGGAAGAAAGGAGTTGGTTTTAATCGATAGACGGTGATCAACCGAAAGACAGGTGTGGAACCAAGGACGAGTGTAGAACCAAACGAAGGTTGCGACCCAAAAAAAAGCGGTACACTGGCTGAACAAGCAGTGTTTGACCAAAGGAAAGGTATTTGAACCAAACAAAGGTTACTAACCCAAAGGTGCGAGTGTTTGAACCAAAGAAGGGTTGCTAACTGCGGGGGGATTCGGTGTTTAACAGACGTACTGTGATTAACCGAAAGGAATGAGTGATTAACCAAGAGAAGGTGATTAACTCAAAAGAATCTCAGTATGTTAACAGACGGGTTGGGGTTAACTAAGAAAAAGGATGATTGGTTCTAACAGGCAGACTGTGATTGACCAAAAGGTGGGTGAGTAACCGGAAGAATGTGATTAACCCAAGGATAACTTAGTATTTTAATAGACGGACTGTGATTAACCGAGAAAAGAACAAATGGTGTTTTAACTAACAGGCAGTGATTAACCAAACAAGAAAGAGAGAGAACCAAGAGAAGGTTGTGAACTTCGATGGGGACTAGGTTTTTAATAGAAAGATTGTGTTTTAACCGCAGAAAAAGGATTGACTCTGCTGGGGAAGAAGAGAATTTAGCTTTAACCAAAAAACGGTCAACTAACAAAAAAATCTTTGGGGAAACCAAGGATGGTGATTGGTCTCAAGATAAAGCAAAGTTGAATTGAAAGGAGGAAGTTAAATCCAAAGATATGAGATTAGGGTATAAGTAATCAAGGATCGACTCGGTTGGAAAACAGGGATACCACAATAAGGAGATAGAGGCGACTATTTCAGGCACAGGGTCATTCGCCCCCTACCCAAAATGATCAGAATGAGTGTAGGAAATATCCACTCTCATTCCTTCTCTAACACCAAAGTGTAGTGTGAGAACGAAACCGACAGCGTAACGGCGCAAAATTTGTACAGTGCTCCAACGCGTTGCAAATCTTCAACACCGCGGGGGAAAGAGAGGATAGAGCTCTAGAAGATCTAAAGGAGAAGAAAGAGGGAAGATCAACTAATAAAAATAAAGTTTCAATTAATTAATCAAAAAGGAGTGATGTGCTAACAATTTTCCAAAGGGATGAAAAATCATTAAAGCAAAAGGGCGAATTATTGATTATACAAGATTAAGTTTATTCCAAAGAGGAACAATCTTAATCCATACATGAATGGAAGTGAAAAATAGTACCAAAATTATTTAGTATGCATCCTAAATCATGTAACATGTTCAAAGAATGTGCAAGAATGAACATGATCATACAATGCCAAAAATGTGAAGAAATGTGTAATTGATAAAATCGAGCATCAAAAAGTTTACAAGCATGCTTCATACAGAAGTTAAATGACTCATAAAACATCCATAAAAATCAATCATATCAATCCATGGGAGTTGAATGAGAAAAGAATGTCAAACATACTTAAAATGCCCAAAAATGGCATTCTGGAGCAGTGTTAATCGATTAACACTTTGTCAGTGCAAAAGTGTTAATCGCTTAACCCTTTAACAAAGGTAGATTTTTGCTAAAAGCACAGTGTTAGTTGATTAACATTTTACCAGTGCAAAAGTGTTAATCGATTAACACTGAAGCAGTGGCTAAAAATTGATTTTTCAAAAGCATTTTTGGCCACTTATGATTTGTGCAATCACTCACATGCTAGGAAAAAGATTTATGCACGAAATCAAGTCCAAAAATAGCAAATAATCATCAATTGAAATCAATTAACTCATCAAGATCAAGGATCAAGCAATGACATAATCAATTCACACACAAGAAATTATCGAAACTACATCACATACAATACAGAAATGATCAAAACAAGAAAATGAGCAAAGTATAACCAACCTACAAGGCGGATATTTGCCTTGGATGTTGTTGAAAATGAATTATGAGGAATATAATCAGAGAAAACCATAGAAATCAAAATTTGAAATCGACTCGTAGAGAAACCGAGCAAAATGTGACGAAATATCCAAATATGAATTTGCACCGAAGCAGCTTTGAGTAATCACTTGACATGAATCAAAAGCTAATAAAACTCCAGAGAACCAAGTAGAATTGCAAGATGATGATGTTTAAGCTCAAGAAAAAAGCACTTCTAATGTAGAAGTTGCTACTCTTTAATGGTGAATTTGAGCTATAGTGTGGTTTGGGAAGAAAGTGAAGATGAATGTGAGAAAATGTTGCAGAACATTCAGAGAGAATGTGAGAGAATTAAGACAATGCTTGAGGGTGAGAAAAATGATCAAGGGTCCTTTATGAAATGGTGGAGCTTTGCTTATATAGAAAAGAGGTTTGGAGTTGTTACGTTTGGAATGAGCTTTGGAACTAGCCTTGGAGTTAGTTAGACTCAACTCACTGAGTTGGAAGTTAACTTGGTTAGTTAGGTAGTTGACTCGTTAACAATCCCAATGCATGTTCAAATCAAAGGGTACTCATGCTTGGAAATGAAGTTACATGGTGGTCTCAATTCAAATTTATGTATTTGAGTAAATGCCTTGAAGTGTTTGGAAAGGTCTTGAAATGCCTAGAGATGTATAGAATGTTCCACACAATGCTAGAACTAAGTAGACCTCAAAATAGTAGAATGCAAGTTGTTGTCCTGAAAATGCAGCAAAATCTGCACTTTTTACAAGGGTTAATCGATTAACCCATTTGCACTAGCAAATGGTTAAACGATTAACCAGGTCAAAACTTGCCCAATTTGCCTGAAAAATGGTGTTATGGCCACGGCTCCATTTTCAACCTTTTGCTTTGATGAATAGGCATAGAAACCCTTGTTTTTTGCGTGTGTTGATGATGTGATGTCTTTGTGGGGATGTGTTTAATAGGGCTTGAAAAACCTGAATATTCCTGCAACAAAAACCACAGTGAAAAAGTGTGAATGCATATGCCAGCAATGCGAATGCACATGCTTATGAAAAAGGCAAAAGCAAGGTTAAATTTCGGGTTACGACAGTGCTGACAGAGTGAGATTCCTGCTGATGATCGAGCTATTTTGAATCCTAGGAAGTAACGTAAGTGGCCAAGATCTTTGATGTTGAACTGTTTGTCCAGAAGGTGGTTGATGTGATTAATCTCAGAGGTAAAGGTACATACAAAAATTAAATCATTGACATAGACTAATATAACAGTGAAACAGGTAGCTACACATTTAATAAAAAGGGAATAATCTGACTTGGATTGAGAGAATCCAATATTGAAAAGTGTATGTGTCAACTTGTGATTCCATTACCTGCTGGCCTATTTAAGGCCATATATAGATTTATTTAGTTTGCAAACCATATTGGGGGAACATTGAGACCAGGTGGAGGTTTCATATAAAACTCTTCATCGAGGTCGCCATGAAGAAAGGCTTTGTTAATATCTAATTGGTGAAAGTGCCAATTGGAAGAAATATCAATGGATGATAATAATCGTATAGTTGTCATTTTGATGACACGACTAAATGTTTCCAGATAATCAAGGCCTTCGGTTTGATGAAATCCCGTAGCAAAAACTCGAGCCTTATATCTCTCAATAGTACCATTGGGAAAGTATTTAAGTTTGAAAGTCCATTTACATCCAATGGTTCCTTTGTTGGGAGGTAGAAGAGTGATGTCCCAAGTATTTGTACTATTGAGAGATTTAAGTTCATATGTAATAGCTTGTTGCCAATATGGATTAGTGATGGCTGAAGCATATGTGGTAGGCTCTTTGATAGAAGAAATATTTAAGTTAAATAATCTATGTGTAGGAGATAAATTATTATAATATATGTAGTTATCAAGGGGGTAAGGGTTCTTACCTGAATTATTGAAAGGAGAGGAGGGAAGAGTACCATGAAGAAGACAATAGTGATAATCTTGTAAATAAGAAGGTTGTCTAGAAATTCTGGTTGATTTCCTAACAGCAGTAGGATGGGCTATAATAAGAGCAAGGGTAGGATTATATGTGCTAAGAGTTGTAGATGGTGGTGTATAAGGAATGAGAGGGTTGGAGAGAAGCTTAAGGTAAGGGTCATTGTTGGGGAAAAACTGAATAATTTGGGGTGTATAGTCCAAAAAATTATCTATGTGAGGATGATGGATAGATTAGGGAGTTTGATAGAGTGTGGAAGTTAGAGTAGTATGAGGGAAAAGATACTCATAAAGTATGGTGTCTCTAGATATGAAAATGTTCCTAGTTTTAATGTTGTAAAGGATGAAACATTTTACACCATGCTTAAAGCCTAGGTAGATGCATTTGTGTGATCTGGTATCGAGTTTAGTTATATGGGCAGTAGTACTATAGGTATACAATAAACAGCCAGATGTCTTAATGATGGAATAATCATGAACAAAATTATATAGCAATGTAAAAGGACATTTAAGTGACAGTAATTTAGAAGGAAATCTATTAATAATATAAATAGCATAAGACAAAGCATAAGACCAAAATTTTTTTGGAAGACTAGATTGGAATAGAAGGGCACTAGTAACACCTAAAAGGTGTTGGTGCTTTCTTTCAGCAAGCACATTCTAATGGAAGGTATAAACACATGAGATTTAATGATAAATGCCTTTAGTTAAGTAAAAATCTCTTAAAAGGAACTCAGGCTCATTATCAGGACCTTATGGTTTTGATGGTAGTCTTAAACTGAGTTTGAACCATTTTGACAAAAGACTTAATAAAGGATGAAGTTCCAGACTTAGATATTTATTTTTTTAAAATCCAGCAATATCTAGTATAATCATTAACCACTGTTAAAAAAATATTTATGACCAAGTATAGAAGGGCATGAGATAGGGCCCCAAACACCCATATGTATACTATCAAAACAGTGTGTAGTAATAGTTTTGCTAGTGTGAAAAGGCAAACATTCTTGTTTAGCTTGAAAGCAAGTATCACATGGGTTAGTAGAAAGATGTAAATTTGCTAAAGGAAATTTTTTATTAATCTGAACAAGAGTTTTATAAGAAAAGTGGCCAAGCCTATTGTACCACAAAGTACAATTATTGATATTAGGAGAGGGAGAAGGGATAGGGGAAACAGAAGGGGATATCAAAGTGTAGAGCCCTTGGTGTAGCTTAGTTGCACCAATCTTCACCAGGGTATGGATCCTATATATGAGACAGTAAGAGGCAGTAAAAATGAAGGCACAATTTAATGAGCTGGATAGTTTAGAAACCGATATAAGATTAGTATAAAATGAAGGAATATATAAGACATCATGTAAGTAGAATGAGTCAGTGAAATGAACAGAGCCATAAAATTTAGTAGTGATGGAGGCTCCATTAGGAAGCCTCGCAACGATGGGTTTAATGGGAATAAGGCTAGTGGAAAAAAACTTAGAGTGGCATACATGGTCTGTAGCCCCTGTGTCAAGCAACCATTCAGAGTTAGTAATGCCATTAAGATTGTGGACAAAATGATTACCTAATTATGGAGAAGGAACATAATGGAGATGTTGAATGTGTGGCTCAGGAGAAATAGTTGTTTGTTGAAGAAGAACAAGCAAGGCACGTTGTTGTTCAGTGGTGAAGGAAAATGTATACGGAGCAAGTTCAAGTTGGAGAGAAGAAAAGGTGTCAAGCTGATTATCATCATGAGAAGTTTGAGCCAGATTAGTCTTAATGAGATATGGTGGTAGACCATGTTTTTTGAAACACGCCTCAATGGTGTGACCCGGTTTGTTGCAATAAGTGCAGATTTTGCTGCCTTTGGATTTGTGAGGGTTAAAATGTTTGCTTCCATAATCAGTGGATCGACCTCTCATGTAGTGTTTTTGAACTTGATCAATGAGTTTATCTTCCGGAATAGGGGAAGGGAGTTGGCATTCTTGTTAAATTAGGAGGGAGAATGACATTGGGAAAAGGGGTCATGAGCATGGTTTGCACCCTAACTGGAGCATATTGGTCATTGAGGCTTTTCAAGAAACGAATGACATAATCATTATCTCTGTAGGTTTTGATCATGGGAATGAGGTCACAGTGGCAAATGGGATCAGAACTGCAACTAGGAATGGACCGGAAACTGTCAAATTCTTGTTGTAGCTCATCCCAGATATCCTTGGTCGAATCCATCCAAAGAACACTCTCAGAAATTTCTTTCTCGGTGAAATTGGTTATCTAATCCATCACCATGTTTTTGTAACGACACCAGAGGACATAGTTGGAATGATTTATGGATGGGAGAGTTAGGGTTCCAAGAGTGGAAGTTGTAACACCCTTCTAAACCCCACGAAAAATATACGAATAATCAGAGTAAATTTGCATGCATTTACAAAAGGGCGTCACACATAACTTTTAAAACATCAAAACCACCTGTCATGCTCATTAACACTTATAATAAATAATCATGCTTTTCAAAGTTTCACTTCACATGTAGCAGCGGATTCATTTTATAACATAATTCTCTTAACAGATTATTCAGATTCATCACATACTTCAACATTACTTAGGCACCAAGGCCAACATCATAATATTCCAATGAATATAAAAACATAACATATAATACATAATGTATCTCTAAATATAAACCAAACGATACCAGTGTTACATGACCAGAGCATGACTCGACCCAATATAACTAAATTACTAAAGAGCTACACCAACAACGACCATGCAACTACGAGCAGCTCTATTCTCGATACCTGCACGATGTCAGATAGGACATCATTCCAGCAGAAGGGTGAGAAATATTATCATAATAACAATGCATATAATCATATATGTATACAAGCATAGAATACGCATATTCCGCATTTCTCACCACAGTTCATTATCATCATATACTTCACAATGTTTATATAAACCAATATGGATAATCATCAAGCGTGTTCATTATACACATATCTATAATCCTCATCATTCCATATCAACATGCTCATATTATGTTTATTCACCAATTCACAGTTACACATTCACAATACAGATATAAACAGATATGGATAATTACCAAGCATATTTCGTCATGCCTACATCCAAACTTCTCAATCAAACAATTCACGCACATATGCATACTTTCATACAACAAATCTCATATTCATCATTCTCAATTACACAAGTCATGTACATACTCATATGCATAACTTCATACAACAATCATATATTATGCCATGAGACTCAATGCAAGTCAATGCAACTCATGCCATGTGGTACCAACACTTGTTATCATTTTTCGGTTTTTACATTTAAACCGGGTCCGTCCTCTAGACCGATAACAACAAAAGCCCGTCCTCTAAGCTTTCAAACCCACTCTTCTAGGCTTGGGACAAGTCACTAGTCTCCATGAAACTAGCAAGCATTGCCTCTTGACCAAATGATGCGTATGCAATCAACAATCATATGCACTTAAGACCGTTCTCGCATCTTAATATAATGCATACTCAAATAATTCATCACACAATAATTATATCATGATTGCACACTCACACATCATATCAAAGTATTTATACTTTCAACATCATCACATTTATCAATCAATGCACACATATTCACAATATGTTCTCATGCATTATTCACAATACTGCATACAATCACTATGCATTCACAATTCCATACCACCACCACATTTATCAAGCAATGCACACATATTCACAATATGTTCTCATGCATTCTTCACATACAACCGCATACAATCAATATGCATTTCACAATATCGCGCCAACGGCAACGAACTCAACCACATTCATCATGCACTTTTAATTAATTTAAACAATGCATATATTTGTCAAAAGACCACATTTATCAAGCAATGCACACATATTCACAATATGTTCTCATGCACTATTCACAATATCGTGCCAAACGACAACGAACCTCATCATAAATCATCATGCATTTTTAATCAATTTAAACAATGCATTATATATGCCAAAAGGCCACATTTATCAATATTGCACAATCTAGGATTCACGCCATACGGCTACCCACAGCATAACATATCCCAACAGTACACAAACTATTCATTTCAGATCAAGATTGAATACAATCGAACCAAACACTTAATCATTGGATGGAATCACAAAGAATTGGAAATGTTGTCACACTCTCTAGCTTGCTCGCCTAGCAAGTTCCTAGCGAACACTCGTTACCTGTTCGCCTAGCGAACAAGCTCGCGAAGGAAAACATAAGCTACTGTAAAGCTTCGCTACCTACTCGCTGGGGCTTTACCTAGCAAACCCCTCGCTACCTCGCTCACTACCAGCGAAGAAGGTCAAATACATTATGTCCAAGTTTGGGACCATTCACTACTAGCTCGCTACAGCGAACACTCGCGACCTGCTCGCCTAGCGAAGGTGCTAGCGAACGTCTGCGATGTTCAAAACCTCAACTGTCCTAAAATCATCAAATCAACACAAAATCAACCGATTCAATTCCAACGAATTCCAGTAGTCTTAGCCTAACATTTCTCGACTAATCTACACCATTATTTCCAGATTTTAACCGTTCAAACATCGACTCTATCGATTAAATCCAATTCTGCCCTAGAATGGAAAAAGATGGAAAACCTCTAACAAATCCAAACACACACATACATAATCATATACATTGGTAAGATAACAATATTTCACACCCTTACCTTGATTAATCGGAAGCTAGAAGTCGTTCTGATGATTCCAAGCTTTTCCTCTATTTTCTCCTCTTCTCTCTTCTTCCTTCTTTCTTTCTCTTCTTTTTCTATCCTTTTCTTTCCACTTTCTATTATATATCCTTCTCTTTTATTTCTCCTCAATATATCTCATCTTATCATTAATTAGAGAAGATCTAGTAAATTCACCTTATTCTACCAAATAGAATAAATCAGTTAAATCCATTAACTCATAAATTAAATAGATCCAATAATTCATTAAATCAATTAATTAGTACAAATAATCAATTATTGAAAATTGGGTTGTTATAACCCTCCCCCACTTTTAGGAATTTTCGTCCTCGAAAATGTTACCCGATTCAAACAACTCTGGATACGACTCTCACATCCCAATCTCCCAAACCCAACTTTCTCCCAAACTACCTCCACCAAAGGAATCCCTTTACTTCGAAGTTGCTTCTGGTTCATCAACCTGGACTAGCAATGCCTCAACAGTCAAATCCTCCCTCACTCGTACACCATCCATCTGAATCAATGTACCTCCTCAGCTTAGACACATGAACATATCATGCAATTCCCACAAGTGACAGCGGTAAAACAGTCTAACATGCTACTTTCCCCACGCTTCTGCTGCGCCACTCTGATACAGATCAATAAAGCACAGTGTATGCTTCCGAGACTTCAAAGCTCGACCAACACCCGTCACCACTGTAACTCTCAAAACACGTCTTTTCTTGGATCTTCTTGATCTTTTCAGTCGTCTCTTACACAATTCTCAGGTCTGAGCACAGCACTCTCGCCTGAATCATATCAATACAAAGGAGTCATACAACTCCTACCATACAAAGCTTCATACGATGTCACTCTGATACTAGAATGATAGCGGTTATTGTAGGTAATTCAATCAACGATAATTAACTATCCCATGATCCACCTTGTTCCAACACACAAGCTCTCCACAAATCCTCTAAAGACTGAATAATTCTCTCTGTCCGTCCATCCGTCCACGGATGATAGGCAGAGTCCAACTTCAACATGGTACTCAAAGCGTCTGCAAACTCTCCCAAAATCTCGAAGAAAACTCAGATTCCCATCTGACACAATATTCGACGACATCACATACAACTTCATCACTTCATCGATATACATCTTAGCTAGCTTCAACATAGAATGATTACTCTTCCTTGTTAGAAAAAGAGCCAATTTAGTCATTCTATCCAAAATCACCCAAGTAAAACCATACCCCTCAAATTCTCCGGAAAACCCAACACAAAATCCATGGGAATACTATCCGATTTCCACTCTGGAATATTCAACGGTTGCATCGGACCCAAAGGTCTCTGACGTTTATTCTTCTACTTCTGACAAGTCTAACCAGCATATACAAACTCAACCACTTCTCTCTTCAACTATGGCCATCAAATAATATCCTCAAATCCGTTTACATCTTCATAGCACCGGGATGGATACTCCATCTACCTCAATATTCTTATTCCACTTAATAACATCTAGAACACAAACTCTATCACGACATCTCATGATACCATTTCCATAAATCCGAAAGTCAGCCCTTCGACTTTAATTCATCAAATTCAACCATTCTACCAACTCAAACCAGAGTGGTGACCTTATCGAATCTCATCAAGAATACCACTAGTAAAGTCCAACATACTAAGATTAACTCTATAAGATGTCTCTTAACAACCAAACTCATATCACAAAATCGCTCAATCCGTTCTAACTCTTTTCACCATCCTCATCAGTATATGCAAAGATTTCCAAGTCAATGCATAAGCTACCACATTTTCTTCACCCGAATGGTAATTCAATCCAAAACCATAATTCTTCCGGAGTCCCAATTATTTTCTCTGCCTCATATTCAACTCTTCCAAATCAAACAAATACCTTAAGCTCTTGAGATTCACCAACCATTTCAAATCTCACATTAACCAATTGAAGCCTCCAACTCCGGCACAAACACAACAACAACCAACTCTAAATCACTTGTCAGATAATCCCTCTTATGTACTTTAAATTGCCTCCAAGCATAACTAAACTCGCTGATGTTGCACTTAACATATCAACAAAGCATCATAAAACACAACAAACAGTTTTGTCAGATTCGGAAAAAATCAACACACGAGCTGCTGACAGCTCTCCCAAAACTCTTTGAACTTCTTTCATAGAGGCATATAACTGCTTCCTCTCCAACACTGATAACTCAAGTTCCCGATGCTCAACACGATCCTTTATACTCCTCGAATATATCAAATTATCATCGGTTAACACAACCATTAACTCGCTCAATTAAGTATGGAAAATCTCATGCCAAACGGATATTCGATTTGTGAGTTATGGCGGAAACACAAACCGCACTTTCTGCACTTACTACAACATCCAAACATATTCCATCAATAAATAAATTAATTCCATTCCACTACTTCACCTTTACATAGAGCATTGTAATAGCGTACAAAGCTTCGAACCGTGCGTCATTCTAATTTACGGTTCTCCCGTTAAGTCGAAAATACGAAAATAACATTTTCACACTTAGAAGGTCATTCAACACATCTTCAACTCTTGAAATGTTTAAAGGTCTAATTATACCAATATTTTATTCCACATCTTAATTTCTTTAATAATCACCAGAAGTCATTATCCACCCTTATACTCGACCTCATAATATGTTGCCGTAGCATACACACCAAACACAAGTCTCGAAACTACTCAATCAATTTTAATTCCTTGACCATCCAAACAGACATATAATATGGAGCTCTCAATATCGGACTAGTTTCCATAACTAAGTCAATCACAACTCCATTCCACGTCCTGGTTGTGTATCACCATCTTGTCAGGATAACTTCCAGACAACCACAATTAATCGGCAACCGCCAACTTCCCACTTTCATTAATACTCAAAATTCCTATCAAAATTAAACATCTCAATATTGTCTTGTGCCGACTCATCAAAACAATTCTTAAGCACTGGATTAACTCCAAACAATTCACTGCTCACGCTATCTAAGCTCGCAAGACACGTCTATCTCATCCAGCATAATCCCAACTACTATCAACAAGAGATTAAGGGTGATCAGTTCCTCAATTTGTTAATAGACAATCGACAATTATAATGGGGCATAAACCATCTTTACCAAACTATAAGAGCGTTCAACCACACACTGTGCTACAATTCCACACTTGCAGCATCCAGGAGAAGCACAAGTTTCTCCCCCACTTGAATCATTCCCACTTCTGCATACAAAGGTTAGACAACAAACACATACCGACAGTGTTTTCACACACATGTCGCATACAAGGGAACAAACAATATTAGACAACTTGGCCGGATGGACCGACCTGCTCTGATACCACTAATGTAACACCCTCCTAAACCCCACGGAAAATATACAAATAATCAGAGTAAATTTGCATCCATTCATAAAAGGGCGTCACACATAAATTTTAAAACATTAAAACCACCTGTCATGGTCATTAACACTTATAATAAATAATCATGCTTTTCAAAGTTTCACTTCGCATGTAGCAGCGGATTCATTTTATAACATAATTCTCTTAACAGATTATTCAGATTCATCACATACTTCAACATTACTTAGGCACCAAGGCCAACATCATAATATTCCAATGAATATAAAAACATAACATATAATACATAATGTATCTCTAAAATATAAACCAAACGTTCCAGTGTTACATGACCAGAGCATGACTTGACCCAATATAACTAAATTACTAAAGGGCTACACCAACAACGACCATGCAACTACGAGCAGCTCTATTCTCAATACCTGCACGATGTCAGATAGGACATCATTCCAGCAGAAGGGTGAGAAATATTATCATAATAACAATGCATATAATCATATATGTATACAAGCATAGAATACGCATATTCCGCATTTCTCACCACAGTTCATTATCATCATATACTTCACAATGTTTATATAAACCAATATGGATAACCATCAAGCGTGTTCATCATACACACATCCATAATCCTCATCATTCCACATTAACATGCTCATATTATGTTTATTCACCAATTCACAGTTACACATTCACAATACAGATATAAACAGATATGGATAATTACCAAGCATATTTTATCATGCCTACATCCAAACTTCTCAATCCAACAATTCACGCACATATGCATACCTTCATACAACAAATCTCATATTCATCATTCTCAATTACACAAGTCATGTACATACTCATATGCATAACTTCATACAACAATCATATATTATGCCATGAGACTCAATGCAACTCAATGCAACTCATGCCATGTGGTACCAACACTTGTTATCATTTTTCGGTTTTTACATTTAAATCGGGTCCGTCCTCTAGACCGATGACAACAAAAGTCCGTCCTCTAAGCTTTCAAACCCACTCTTCTAGGATTGGGACAAGTCACTAGTCTCCATGAAACTAGCAAGCATTGCCTCTTGACAAATGATGTGTATGCAATCAACAATCATATGCACTTAAGACTGTTCTCACATCTTAATCTCATGCATACTCAAATAATTCATCACACAAGAATTATATCATGATTGCACACTCACACATCATATCAAAGTATTCATACT
The DNA here is from genome assembly GCA_963859935.3 of Lathyrus sativus. Classification (NCBI taxonomy): domain Eukaryota; kingdom Viridiplantae; phylum Streptophyta; class Magnoliopsida; order Fabales; family Fabaceae; genus Lathyrus; species Lathyrus sativus. Next base: position 776,139,004 of record OZ012735.1, read on the forward strand.
TTCAACATCATCACATTTATCAATCAATGCACACATGTTCACAATATGTTCTCATGCATTATTCACAATACTGCATACAATCACTATGCATTCACAATTCCATACCACCACCACATTTATCAAGCAATGCACACATATTCACAATATGTTCTCATGCATTCCTCACATACAACCGCATACAATCAATATGCATTTCACAATATCGCGCCAACGGCAACGAACTCAACCACATTCATCATGCACTTTTAATTAATTTAAATAATGCATATATTTGTCAAAAGACCATATTTATCAAGCAATGCACACATATTCACAATTTGTTCTCATGCACTATTCCTAATATCGTGCCAAACGACAACGAACCTCATCATAAATCATCATGCATTTTTAATCAATTTAAACAATGCATTATATATGCCAAAAGGCCACATTTATCAATATTGCACAATATAGGATTCACGCCATACGGCTACCCACAGCATAACATATCCCAACAGTACAAAAACTATTCATTTCAGATCAAGATTGAATACAATCGAACCAAACACTCAGTCATTGGATGGAATCACAAAGAATTGGAAATGTTGTCACACTCGCTAGCTTGCTCGCCTAGCGAGTTCCTAGCAACCACTCACTACCTGTTCGCCTAGCGAACAAGCTCGCAAAGGCAAACAGAAGCTACAGTAAGGCTTCGCTACCTACTCGTTGGGGCTTCGCCTAGCGAACCACTCGCTACCAGCGAAGAAGGTCAAATACATTCTGTCCAAGTCTTAGCTCACTACTAGCTCGCTACAGCGAACACTCGCGACCTGCTCGCCTAGCGAAGGTGCTAGCGAATGTCTGCGATGTTCAAAACCCCAACTGTCCCAAAATCATCAAATCAACACAAAATCAACCGATTCAATTCCAACGAATTCTAGTAGTCTTAGCCTAACATTTCTCGACTAATCTACACCATTATTTCCAGATTTTAACCGTTCAAACATCGACTCTATCGATTAAATCCATTTCTGCCCTAGAATGGAAAAAGATGGGAAACCTCTAACAAATACAAACACACACATACAAAATCATATACATTGGTAAGGTAACAACATTTCACACCCTTACCTTGATTAATCGGAAGCTAGAAGTCGCTCTGATGATTCCAAGCTTTTCCTCTATTTTCTCCCCTTCTCTCTTCTTCCTTCTTTCTTTCTCTTCTTTTTCTATCCTTTTCTTTCCACTTTCTCTTATATATCATTCTCTTTTATTTCTCCTCAATATATCTCATATTATCATTAATTAGAGAAGATCTAGTAAATTCACCTTATTCTACCAAATAGAATAAATCAGTTAAATCCATTAACTCATATAAATTAAATAGATCCAATAATTCATTAAATCAATTAATTAGTACAAATAATCAATTATTGAAAATTGGGCTGTTACAGAAGTTGTTGTTCAAAGACATTGAAACAATGGCTAATTTGGAATTATCACTCGGATGCATAAAGAACGGATCGAGCATGTCTTGTTGATAATGACGAGTGGTGGAGGTTTTAGAATTGTCTGTGATTTAGACAACGGTTTTGATGGTGAAGGAGGATCAACAGAGCTAGAAGTCGTGGTGGAACGGTGAACGAGAACTACAAGAATGGAGAATACGAAGAAAAACAAGAGGTGAATGAGATGGAAAAAAGGGAACAAAATGAGGAAGACAAAAGAAAGGAAAAAAAAGAAGGAAACAATGGATGAGGCGAGAGGAATATGAAAAAAGAAAGGAATGAAGGAAGAAAAAAAATCCAAAGGTGCAATCAGTAGGAAACACGTGGGAAAAAGCAATCAGAGCAATCTCAGTGCTCTTGATACCATGTTTACACGTGTACGCAGTAGCAGTGCATTATTACCAAAAAAGGAAGATAAGACGAAAAAGAATATTATTATTATTATCGGAAAAACTGAACTGATACGTGTGGTAAGGTAACTTATTAATAGGCAAAAAGTGAAAGCAATCAAAAAAGAAAAAAGTAACAGCTAGAAAAATACAGAAAGATAAAATAATCGTTGGGCTTAGTGGTATTGGGCCCTTGTATGTCAACCCTTCATGCGTTCGGAGATTTATCTCCGAACGCACTCAAAATTATGCCCACTCTTTATTTTTTGAGTTTCACCCTAATTTTAAAAAGCAAAACTGATATTCTTACACCACAAACATACACCTACGTTGTATTTCACTATTTATCAATCTCAGAATATAGGTTGGACCTAACTTATTTCTACAAAACCGACTTATAAGGTAAGCATTGCCTCATTTATAAATACAACACAAACCATATCTTTAAGTAATGTGGGAATAAATCCACCCCTTTAATGCTAACACAATGAAGGTGTTAGGGGATGCAATGGGGCAAGTCAAAATGCCGCAATTAAGAAGACTAAGGAAGGACCGCAATTAAGGTGGAAAGTCCAACACGCACCCTCACACTTGAGCCTCAATGAGCCCAAAGCGTGGACGATGCGGGAAGCCCAACAATAGATCTAGGATAGGATCTGATATCATCTCAGAATTTGGGTTGGACCTAACTCATCCCTACAAAACCAGCTTGTAAGGTAAGAATTACCCCCATTTATAAATGCAACACATGTCATATCTCTAAACAATGTAGGACTAAATCCATCCCTTCAAAGCTAACAGAATGAAGGTGTTAAGGGCTGCAATGAGGTAAGGCAAAGTGACACAATTAAGGCGACTAGGGGTGGACTGCAATTAAGGTGGATAGTCCAACAACCAATACAGTGTACAATGAAACATTATAACTTTTTTTTAAATATAAAAAAAAATTATTTTTTTTTACTTTTTTATTTTCTTATTTTTAGATTAAAGGATATTCATATAAAATTGTGTGATTAACCAACTTCATTAACCAACATTTTATATTTTACTAATCAACTTTGTTTATTATTAAAAATTATTTTTAATATCTGAACGTTTATTAATCAACTTCATTAACCAATTTTTTACTTTTCATTAACCAACTTTGTTTTACTACAAATATTATTTTTAATATCTGGGCGTTTATTTACTAACTTCATCACTTCATTAACCGGCTTTTTACATTTCATTAATCAACTTTGTTTCACTATTTAAAGTCATTGTTCACGAGTACTGTTCACATGGCACTATCCACGCACTGTGCATGACACTGTTTACGTACTGCTTATTTCACTATTCATGAATATATTTTTTGATTTAAAAAATGGTAAAATATACAACATCCCCTGCAATGTAGGCGTTTTCGATTTTTCCCATGTAATTCTATATATTTTCCCCTTAAGCGTCGAAGTTACCCCCTGTAATATACTTTTTTTTGTTTACCACCCCCCCCCCCCTCCAGATTCAATGATCAAATTACACACTTAGGAGGGTAAAATAATATATGTGTGTGTGTATCATATGGAGGGAATAAAAAAAATATTACAGGGGGTAAAGTGAAGCTCGCCTACATTGCAAGGGATATTGTATATTTAACCCATCGTATAAATACGACGAATAGTATATATAGTGTAAGTACTTAGTGTCAAAATGGGTGTAGGAATATCATTTGTGTTTAAAAAAATTAAGGTCCGGAGATTCCTCTCCATATATTGTTTGGGTTTAGCCGGATATGCATATCCGAATAATTTCCTGAATCATTTTAGAACATCGGCATTTTCTCAATATAATAGTTTTTTAGTCCAACTTATATCAATGTAAAAGCAAAGTAAAATCAACATAAAATGAAGTTATGTTAAACTTAAATGAAAGCAGAAAGTCATACATTAATTTAAAAAGTCAAGATCATACATAACATTTGTCCAAAAATACTAAAAAGTCATACATCCAAACATAAACTAACTACTGGATATGTCTAATCCTTTGCCTCCCCCTGCCTATACTACACGGCATGTCATAACTCAACAATCACGTGCTCCGCAAGGAACAACTAGGGATTGACATCCTGAAATAGTCCTGACTTTATGGCTATTCTACCCATTTCTACAATATGTTGTCCGACCACTGTCACGCTCTCTACCTGCTCATCCTGAACCTCAACTACCTCCTTGTTAGCTGGCATAGGTGGTGCTCCAGGAGCGTCTGGCATCATGATAGGGTGTGACACCGTATAGAACCATGTCATGTAGCCCGCAGCAACAGCTTACTGTATAAGAGATGGCTCCCTGTGATACTCATATGGTACCAGGTGACTCTCAAAATCATCAAGTATCATTTGTATATCTCTGCGGCGGATGCCAGGAGTAGTGGGCTTATGGGGAGGTCTCAGAATAATCTACAAGTAGCCAAACTGGTGTATCACTCAGTCGAACATATAGGGATACTATTACACTTGGTTTTTCAGCTACTAGAAAGTCAACAAAGAATGTCAATGAAAAGGTATTTACCATGAAAGCATTAATGAAGTGTCTTTAAAAGGAAATTAATGATAAGTCCTTGACAGACCAACAACAAAGGGTCGACCGAGTTGTCAATATAGAGAGACATGGTTTAGAGGACTCTCATGGATAAATCCCTGAGACCCAAATCACTGAAAAATACGTCCAGAATCTCGAAAATGAAAGTCGATAGGAGCATGTTCGAAATCTCGAGAAGGACAGTCAATAGAAGCCCTTATTCCATCAAGAGGACCAATCGACTAAACCACATGATATAAAACACTTAGTAAATTTACAAGTCTTTAGTCCTTAATAGGTATGGGTCGAAATAGGCTAAGCCGACTAACAGGGGCCTACGACCTAGCCTACATAGGCTCAGGCCAAGCCATACTTTTTTTAAATAGAAAAAGGCCTAGGCTATTTTATAAGCCTATTTAGTTAAAAAGTCTAGGCATCAGACCATACAAAAAATATTTTAAGCCTATCAAGTCAGCCTATTTAAATAAATATGAATAATTTTTTTACCATCATTATGTTATATTTTGTACTAAGAATTAAAATACATAACTAAACTTGGTTATCTTGGAGAACTTATGAAAATAAGATGAAAACACCTTATGAACAATGTCATAAGTTCTTTTCATGAGTTCTCTTAAACATACAGTCTCACAAAACTTATGTTAATAGCTAAGTTAAAATAATTTAATACAAACAAACTTTTAGTCTTGGTCTTTTAATTTGTTAGTCTATTTTAAAATTATTTGAACTGCTTATTTACATATGTATAAAATAAATTAGATTTAATATAGGCTAACAGGCTAACCAGTCCTTCGAAAAGGCCAAACTCATGCCTAAAATTAAACCTATGACAGGCTACAGACCAGGATTAGGCTTCAATTGTTTTGGTAGTCCAGACTTAGGCTTGGCAAAGCCTAGCTTGGCCTAGCCTATTTCCACCCTTATTGACAGGCAGCATCAATAACATACTAGAGTAGTTATCATTGAGGGTTAGTAAAGAAGTGGGAATGAGTTGCCACTCAACATGGGTTGCAGGTAGATAGCGTCTTGGGACACACGTAAACACACTAGTGGGAACTTGAAGATTGAATGTGGAGTAAATGCAATAGTCATAACCGTTGTCGACGGTTAATTTGTAAATAGAATAAATAGCATACTCATACATGGGATCAGACGTTGCAAAATTCCATACATACTCTCCATACCATTGGAGTACCCGAGTCAATGAGACAAACAGTTGAGCGAGAAACATGTATGCGTCTGTGTCCATCCTTTTTTCTTAGTCTTTTTATTTCCTTAAACAAAACATGTATTTTTTCCTTTTCTTTGTTTAATGTTATTTACTGCATTTTACCTTATTATTTATCACAACTTGACTTCGTTTAAAGCCTTTTGTTGTGTTGTATTTAATTCATACGCACGTGTGTTCACACAAATGATTTGACAAATTTGTTAAGAGATTTTTCTAGTTAATCTCAAAGACTTTCAAACTCGTGACTGTTTACCAAAAACATCGATAAACAAATTGACATGCCTAGTGAGACTCTTTTGTGCGAATATTTTTGCAAAAAATTAGTGTCTTACGTTTACTTGTGTAGTATCTTCTATTTTGTGGTCTTTTGTGTTGTATGCACTTGAGGAGTGGTAAGCGTCTTTCCGGTATGTCTCAAAAAAACCAATCCCTTTCCCAAAGTAGTACTCCAAACCTAGGAGGACAATTGGTGGTTACTAGTGTCGGCAGTTCTGTGGCTCCAACTTCAGTCGGGGAGATTCCCACTGTCATAATCTAAGAAATGGCGTATTTTATGTCGCCAGATGTGGGAATTTCTTCACCACAAGCATCAACCGCACCAACCTTTTCTAAGGAATTACATAATTCAAGAGACAATAGGCCTCCTCATCTAGGTTTTGCGTTGCCTCAAAAGGAACAATCGTATTGCATGCCAACTGCAATGATGGCAAGCCTGCACCTTAGTACGTCAATATATTCTAAGAACACGATGGCAACGCCATCACCATTTAATCTGTATTCGGATTCATCATCCACTATGGGAAACTTTGGACAACTAGGACTATCACCAGGAGGTATGAGGTATTTTCTTCTATATGGTGATTTGTCTTTAACCAATAACTCTCTCCAAGTCATGAGACATTTAATGGATGAAATCAACCATGACATGGTTCACACGATTACACGACAGATAGGTAACATGTTTACCCCCATCAATAGAAAACACGAATAGGAGTTATCGATAATCAACTCACCAAATGGGTAGGATTGCTGATTTTTGGGGGCACCGCTAGCGCCACCAACTCAAGTGCCTAACATTCCCCAGGGGGCTAACCCTCCAAAAAACAGGGTTGTTAAAAATAATCAAAGGCCAAAAGGCCTCGACATGGTTCTAGTGCAACCCAGATGTCGACCAAGTCCTAAGACAAGCCCGACAAGACAATGTAGGGGTACAAGATAACATCACCAACGTTGTCAAGCGTGTTTTGGTCCAGAATGGCGTCAAAGTAGGCCTCCATAGGCCAAACTATATATCCTCATTGTTTGAGTATGTAAGACAAACTGAATTTCCTAGGAGCTGGAAAGTCCCAAAAGTCGTCAAGTTTGTTGGTGATACTAGTGAGTTCATCGTCGAACACGTCGCTCGGTACCAGACCAAGGCTGGGCATTTAGATAACAATGAGAACCTCAAAATCAAGTATTTTCCAAACTCATTGACGAAGAACGTTTTTACATGGTTCACCACCCTTCCCTCAAATTCCATTTTTACATGGGCACAACTAGAGAGGGCTTTTCACGAGCAATTCTACACGGGGCAATCCAATCCTTAGAAGACTTGTTGATGGCCTGCGTGCCAGAACAAAGAGATGTTCGGGATAGATTTTTATCATTGATTGAGTCTACCTACAATAACAATTTCCATTCGAGCATTGGAATTTCACCGTGTGAGGCGTTGTACGGTAGAAGGTGTATGACATCTTTATGTTGGTATGAGTCGAGAGAGGGTGTTGTGATTGGACCTGATATTTTCCAACAGACCACGAAGAAGATCAAAGTGATCCGAGAGAAGATGAGAGCTTTGCAGAGTCGCTAGAAGATCTACCATGACAAGCAAATAAAAGCATTTGAGTTCCAAGAGGGGGATCATGTGTTTATGAGAGTTACTCTGGTAACTGGTGTTGGTCAGTGTTGAAGTCTCGAAAGCTTACTTCGTGTTCCATTTTTCTGTACCACATTTTAAAGAGGATATGAGAAGTGGCCGATTGGATTGCTTTACTATTTTCGCTTATTAATATCCATGATGTGCTTCATGTGTATCAGCTGAGGAATACACTCTAGATCTATCTCATGTGATTCAAGTGGATGATGTACATGTGAGAGATAACCTAAATGTTCAAGCATCACCGATGCAGATAAAGGATCAGGAAGTGAAGTAGTTGTATAGTAAAGAGATTACCTTGGTAAAGGTAGCTTTGGGACGACCAACTGGTGGAAACGTGACTTGGGAGCTTGTGAGTCATATGAGAGAGTCGTATTCGACTCTGTTTACTTAAGGTAATTTTCGAGGGCGGAAATTCTTTAAGGGGGAGAGTTGTAACACCATAGTTTTTGAGTTATTATTTTAATTGATTTATTTGTATTTTAATTTAATTATCATGTGCGATAATTGAATTAATTGGGTGATATGGGTGTGTGACCTCGAGATAAGAGTGTACGAGTAATTAGAGATTGGTAGAAGTAGACTAGAATTAATAGGAATTATTTTAGTAATTAAAATAATAATATTTCATTTTAATTTAATTAATTAAATGGAAAATAGAGAGTTTGGGGATGAATTGAGAATTAAGACAAATAGGGGGAGGAAGGAGTAAAAGTAATTGTTAGTAAGGGAGAAAATTATAATTATGACTATATTGCCCTACTTATATAAGGTTAAGAGATAACCTAGGTTTAGAGAATTTTCAATCAGCATGTAAAAAGAGGATTAAAGGCATAAGAGAGATAGAAGGTTAGGGCTTTGGACAAAGGGAAAGATCAATCAAAGAGCTTAATGTTTCTATTATTGATAGGAAATCCAAGTAAGGGGGAGAATGGATTTAATAATAGGTATATGCTTGAGGGGTACAATGGAGGAGTCCTTAACCTCAATTAGGATTCTTTGAGTCTTGATAAAGTTATGATCTTGTGATGATTAAATTGATGGTTACAATGTTATTGATATTAAATTTGTGCATTGTGGTATATATAAAATTTTGTTTTCTTTATTATGGAGGAAGTTCACCATTGTTGTGTGTTTGAAGGTTAGAGAATAACATAAATATAAGAAAACCATGAACTAAATGTATTGATTTGATGAAATTTAGTGTTGTTGATGAACATATAATATGTAGATAATGTTTTTTCATCGATTTATGGTGTTTGGATTGAGAAGTTAGAGTTATTTTCTGAACTTAATAAAGCAAACGAGATTCTGCAACTTTCAGGGGCATGACGGACGTCACCACCGTGACGGATTACCCGTCATGCTGCACAAGCTTGTCTTTCAAGTCGGTCATAACATGTGTGACGTTCTGGGGTTTTGGGGTCGGTGGCGGGTGTCACTACTGTGACGAGTAACCCGTCACGAGTCTGCAGTGGGCACAGATACTTGCTGTAATGATATTAAGTTTCTGATTTCAATTATTTTGACTTTTGTTTTAAGTACGTTAAGTGCACTATTAAGTATTGTTTGAATGATGTTGGTATGATTATTCGATTAAATATGGTTTTAACCGAATTTATAAAGAGTGTGATGAATGTGTGATGTGCGCATAATTGATGATGATGTTGTGTTACTTGTTGTGAATTGTGATGATGATTTGCTGGTGTATGAGCGTGATTTATGTTGCTGAATTATAAGTATATTGTTGTTGGATGATATTTTGGAGGGAAACTATTATCATATGGTCAATGTATGTTTTGTTTATTATCAGGAGGGGACTTCAAACTTTATGTTGTTGTTGCATTGACGTGTTGTGACATGCATTCATTATGTCGTTGTTGATAAAAGAGGCAAGTTGCAATCTGAGCAGGATGGATTGGTGACTTGTCCCGAATCCAAGCAGGGTGGATTTGGGGTTCGAGCAGGGTGAACCGGGTTCCAGAGTAAACCAATTAATAATGATATGGTATCACATGCATATGATTCTAATTGAGGTTGTAAGTCTCATTGCATAATTTTAAATGATGAATATGTGATTGTTTTTTGTATGTTGATGGATTAGGTGTGAGAATGATGTTGTGTGATTGTTGTTGAATGTGCAGATATTTGAATTCTACCTTGAAACTTATGTTGTTAGATTTATTGATGTGAATTCTCACCCTCTATGCTTTGATGTTGTCCACCATGGACATCTTGCAGATAATCAGGATTAGAAGTTACTGTTGTGAGTGGAAGATACCTTTCGAAGTTATTTTCGTTTAGTTTCGTTGTTTATTTAATGGTTATGCTTTGATCATGTAACATCGGGGTTGAGACACTTATTTTAATTGTTGAATTCAAGTTAATAGGTTTGAGGAGTCTTTATGGAGTTGTTTTGAAGTTGAGAACAAATATGATTTTGTCAATTATTTTAATTTGATTTTCCGCTGCTATTTGAATAAAGTTGGGATGTCTTGAAGTTGGTATCACTTTAATCAGTATATAATGCTTGTTATATGAGTTTCGGGATTAGGGTGTTACACATGAGAATCAAGTTTGTGATTCTCTCCGATTTCGAACTTCAATTCAACACGAATTTCAGAATCAAAATCAATCACACTCCTCACTAAGCCCGTGTTTCCCTGTGAATTGAAGTGGAGCTCTAGATACCAATTTTTGGAGTTCAACAATGAACTTCCGTTAACAATGCACAAGAATTGAAAAGATGAAGATGAAAGAATGTGTGTATGTGTGTGTGCGTGCGCGCGTGTGTGTGTGTGTGTGTGTGTGTGTGTGTGTGTGTGTGTGTGAGAGAGAGAGAGAGAGAGAGAGAGAGAGAGAGAGAGAGAGAGAGAGAGAGAGAGAGAGAGAGAGAGAGAGAGAGAGAGAACAAAAAATTTCTAACGAACTCTCTCTATTTCTCAAATGTAAGATTTTGTTACAAATTCAGCTCAATTTGAATTTATATATAATGACGCAAATTCAAACCAAATTCAAATGCAAAATAAAACTCAAATACAAATGTAAATAAAATGAAAAACTAAACAATTTTAAATGTTGAATTACATACAACAATGATTAATATAAATGAGCCGCAGATAGGATGTTTGGTATGCATATTTAAATAATCTAAAAAATGTACTAATGTTTATTTTATTTAATTAAAAAATCACATATTAAGTGGTCACACTTTAATAAATTTTATCTCTTATATTATATTGTATCTTTTTATATTAAGTATTATGCATTAATATAATCAAATTAACATTTAATTATTTCATGTTTCATTTCACAACTTTTTTTTTGTATTCTATTAATTTGTGTTATGTTAAATATTTGTGTATTATTTTGAATAATTTTAAATTTGTATTGTATTAAAAATATATATTATATTTTTTAAAATAGCATAGTATTTAAAAATATTTTATATTTAATGTTATATATATATATATATATATATATATATATATATATATATATATATATATATATATATATATATATATATATATATATATATATATATATATATATATATATATATATATATATATATATATATATATATATATATATATATATATATATATATATATATATATATATATATATATATATATATATATATATATATATATATATATATATATATATATATATATATATATATATATATATATATATGATTTTTTAAGTTCGGATAGCTTGCAACCCGCCTAGAGTCGGGATCAAATAGTATATTATTAACCTATTATATGATAATTTTTTAGTCCGCCCTATAATGCTTGAGATCTGTCATAGTTGTCTCGTTTAAGATTGGATAGTTTGTTTTGACAACTCTAATATCGAGTTTTGGTACGACCACAAGTGCTTTGTTATATTGTGTGATAAAATAAGATAGATTCATGTATTGAATATTAGTTTAATTATTGTGATAATTAGTTATACAATTTACAAAATGGTTGATTTTGTCTATAGTAAAATAATATTATAGTTAATTAAAAAATGTTAACTTAGTTGATAAAGAGTTGGTTCACATGTGAGTTAGTTCTTATTATTAATGTGAGAACGTTTTTAGTGAATGATACGTAAATATATTTAGATTTAAATATATTTTTAGTTTTCGTAAGTTATTGAGTTTTTGAATTTAATTTTTATAATTTATTTATTTTTGTCTGAGTTTTTATATCTCACTTTCTGCGTACGTTGAAATTCATAAAATTAAAATTCACAGGAAAATCTTAAGAAAAATTCGCAGAAAACTTGTGAATTTTTTTGAGAATTTTAATTTTAGGGACTAAATCACACGCAAAAAGTAACATATAAGAACTCAGACCTAAAAAAATAAATTATAAGGACCAAACTCAAAAAATCGCTAACATAAAGGGACTAATAAACTATTTAAACCATACATTTATAATCGTTCTTTAAATCTTAAAGTCTATTTTAATTCTAGTGAGCTTTCTGAGTTCAACTTACGAAAAAAATTATAAATAAATAAATAATAATAATAATAAATTTTTTGAGTAATGGCTTCTCATAATGCAAATTAAATATTTCTATTATTTTCCTATTATTATGAGTACAAATAGTTTTGAAAATCGGACATTATTTCTTTTGTTTTTTAACAAACACTAGTAAGTTTCTTTTGACATTTAAAGAAACCCGTTAAATTTCTATATCATCTTTAAAAAGTGGTCTCACGATAGTTAAAACTACTCATATATTAATCATAATATTTATATAAATAATATATAATAAAATAAAGTTATTATCAAGATAAATTAATTAATTTCAGTAGACAAGACTACAATACATCATATTAACAAGAATTAAGTCTAGTTAGGTTTTGGGTTCAATTCAACATAAACACCATTATTAGACTAATAGCCACCAATACCATTTCATCTAGCGTAGGTTTTAGGTCAACTTTTACACATTTAACATTTTTAGTCTGATTTTTTTTTATCAAAGAAAAATTATATTTTTAAAAAAAAATCGTTAAAGTACAAAGTCAATCCGAGAATTCAGACAACAAGGGGACTATAAACGGTTGGCCTAACAAAGAGTAAATCATGAGCTCAAATTCTATTACAATACATAGCCAGCTTTTTGTCATTTTCAACTCTTAAGAGAATAACATCTATGATATTTTTTCTTTGGACATTCTCGACCGTCTTCTTCTGAAAAATCATTTCGTTTCTACCTGTCTAAATAGTATATACAGTTTCTGCTATAGCAATCTTCAGAAGTTTTTTCTTAAGCCCTTTACCTTTCGTCATTTGGATGATCCAATTAAATTCACTAGTCCAACCCCCTGGGTCGTGGGTAATATGCATCTATCTCAAGACTTTGGTTCATATCTCCTTTGTCACAGCACACCCAAAGAACAAGTGATTACAACTCTCACTTTGCCCACAAAACACACACTTACCATTGGTGATAATACCAAATCTTTGTAGTATATCTTTCGCGGGAAGCCTATCTTGACAGGCTAGCCAAAGAATGAAATTTGCTCTAGGTCTAGCATGATTCTCATAGAATATTTTTCTCCAATACACTTTAGGTTTGACACCCCTCAACATGTGATATATCTTTTTTGTTTCGCATCTCCCTGTATCTTGAAAGGACTTCCATATTGCAGATTGCATAAAAGTATCATGATATTTAAACATAGCTTTAAGGATCCAAGAACCATGCCTAGCAGGAATATAATCAATAGGATCCACTGTTTTCAGGTAATATGTGTGAATCCAATTTATCCATATCTTGTGTTTTTTGGCACAGACATTCCACAGGAGTTTCTCAATAGATGCTTTTTCCATTATTTTAGGGATATAAGACTCACACCCCCTGCTGAAAGAGGGTCGTTGATGTGATCCCAGGCTACAGGGGCTTTTCTGGTATTGTTGTCTTTACCAGACCAAAGAAAATTCTTGCACAAGCTATCAATGTGAGAAATTACCTTCTTGGGCAGGGGGGAGATTTGCATCCAGTAATTAGCAATAGAGAAAAGGACATTTTTGACAAGTTGGAATCTGCCTGCATAGGATAGAAGTCTAGTGCTCTAGTGGTTTAATCGTACCAGCATTTTCTCAATCAAAGGTTCATGTTGGGCAATAGATAGTTTTCTGCAGGCCAGAGGCACTCCCAGGTATTTGAGAGGAGTTGTCACTATAGCGAACCATGTCTTATGTTGAATAAGGACATGAGTATCATCATTAACCCCCCCCCCCCCCCCCCCTCCCCCCCCCCCCCCCCCCCCCAAAGTAAAATTTACTTTTGTGGATACTAATATTTAAGCTAGTAGCTTCATAGAAGCCTCTCATCTTATCCATAATTAACTTCATAAAACAAAAGTCCCCTCTCACAAACAATAAAATATCATCAACAAAGCAAATGTTAATAATTTTCAATTTCTCGCATTTATGGTGAAAATTAAAATTTGGGATCTTACTTAGACTTTACAGGCTTCTATGAAGGTATTCCATAATGAGAACAAACAAGAGGGGGGAAATGGGGTTTCCTTGTCTTAACCCTCTTTTAGCTTTAAGGATTCTATAAGGGACACCATTGATGGAGAATCTATAAGAGCCAATTGTTACACAGGCTAGGATCCCTTGGATGAATTTTTTAGGGAAACCTGGCTCTGACAATATGTGATTGAGTGATATCCATTCCACCATCTCATATGCTTTTTGAATATCCATATGAACCATGCACCTGGGAGAGATGTTTTTCCTGTCATATCCTCTAATCAACTCTTGCGCCATCATGATGTTATCATGAACAATTCTACCTAAGATAAAAGCAGATGGTTATCATCCACGATAGTACCAATCACTTCACCAAGTCTTGCTGTGAGAATTTTTTATATGATTTTATATATCGTACTACAACAAGATTTTGGCCTCATATCTTTAATAGTTTTTGCCTAGAGGACTTTGGTATTAAAGTAACGAGAGAGCAGTTGACTGCCATATCCATATTACACGTCCCAAAGAACTCTATGATTTTATCAGTCACATCCTTCTTAATAACTTGCTAGAAAATTTTGAAAAAGTAAGCATTGAAGCCATCAATGTCGGGGGACTAATTGTCTCATATGCTAGATAGAGCTTTCCAAATTTCCTTCTCCTCAATTGGTCAAATGAGCATTTAGGCTAAATCTACTATCAACATTTTTCTGTTCCTAATTGCTAGAATACCAATACCTTTTAATTCAGCGGCATTAGTGCTCACTAGCGCCGTATAGAAGTCCATTATCTCTGATGCAATAAATTTAGGATTACTAAGAAGCTCTCATCCCAACGAGGTTAGCTTGTAAATCCCCCTCTGATTATTCCTATCTTTCATAGATTCATGGAAGAAATAATTATTACCATCTCATAATTTGACCCAATTGATTTTGGATTTCTGCAAAAGAATACCTTCCTCGACTTTATTAAGGCGAACTATATGATCCGTATAAACTTTCACTTTATCAATGGCAATAGGGTCAAATAAATTCTTTTAAAGGATGTTTTGAGCTTCCATGGGATCTTGCCTAGCCTGCTTGATTTGAACTTGGATACTCGTAACCTTTTTTATTGAGAGGTCTCAATACAGTTCTAAGTCTACTCAGCTTTTTCCACAATCTTTGCATTGCATTTCCTGAAACATTCTACTTCCAGCTATTCTCCAGTATTTGAGCATATGAAACATCTTGAGTAATCATGTTAATGAACTTGAAAAACATTTTCCTCCTGGTTTTCCGTTGCTAGTTCAGTCTTATTATTAATGATGCATGTCTGAAATATTCGGTGCCAGGACTTCGACATTCGCATCCTGAAAATTCTGAAACCACATCACTCTGTCTATTCTTGAATATATCATATTCGATGTTTATTTATTTGACCATGTGAAATGACAGTCGTGAGTACTAGCTTTGAAGAGACCTGTAGTTTGCATCATGTCCACAAGGTCCTTGCATTCTTCCCCGATCACACTATTTCGTCCAATTCGATCTTGGCTACTGAGTACGTTATTAGAATAACCCATAACAATCAACGGAGTGTTCATACCTCTACCTAAGGCTTCAATTTCTTTCCACAATAGCTTTCATTTATCTATTTGATTAAAAGCGTAAATAAAACCTTTACCTTTACCTTTTTTAGTTCTTTTCCAATTTGTTGTATACATTTCCTTGAAACAAAATTGTGCAAGTTGGTATAGAATAGAGTGTTAAACCGATGCTCAATATTGACAAATATTTTTTTGAAATAAGACCCTGATTGAACCTAAATGCAACTTCAACATGGTGTTCACAGCATCCCAACTTTGGCATAAATCTCTCCGACTTGTAGTCAACATGTTTTTAGTCTCCAATGAGGAGACTCCACCCTAAAAACAATAATTAGAAATATATTTTAAATTATGTTTAGTAATGTAATAGCATCAAAATAACTTCCATGTATTTTTTTCGTTGTTGTGTTCTCTAAATGAGTGACTTTGTTAGTCCAAGCAGCAACAAACTTTTCTTTATAAGGTGTCAACCATGTTTCACTCACATACTTAACAAACAGACTCAAAGTGTTTCAAGTGTGCGACAAACCCAGTTTCTCTATTAGTATACATGATGTTGTTCCATAGATCCATGACATGTTCTTGTCTTTCTGATTTAACATACTATTTACATTCCATGCTAATGTTTTTTGAAATATGGAATGAACACAATAGTTGAGTTGAATTTGGAAACACAACTTTCATGGCATTCATCAACGTGAGTTCTCAGTCCGTCACCACAACCTTCGGTAGCAATTCCTAAGAAGAGAACAACTCTTTGGGTTTTTCTAGTGCCCATTTGAAGTTCTCTTCCCTTTCATGTTTCAAAAAGGCAAAGTCTATCGGAAACATCAATTTTGTTGATGTAACACCTACAATCTCAAGCAGTGATAACAGTACTTGTATGATCACGATGCACATCTTCAAAATTCTGATAAATCAAAGTATGTCAAAAAGATATCAAAGTATGATCACGATGCACATTACCTATTTGTCTTGTATGTACAATCAAAAATCAACACCAAATGAGACATATTCAACAACTTCACTGAATCAGGATGTGTCTAGAAGATATCAGCAAACAACATTTGAGTCTTCCCTATTTCTAGTCCAGCACATATATTTTCCTCTATGAATAAGATTCAACAATATTTGCATTTCCATCAATAGACATGTCTTACTCGCATTGTATGTAGCTCTAGCTTTATACATCTTGGTAACACTGGTGAGGTTTTCTAGATCCTTATCTTTCAAAGCAGAAAATATGTACTATTGAGTCATATTGTACTTTGTCATATCACTCACAAACTTCTTTTCATAAACTTTTAGACGAATCAATATGTCATGGTCTTCTAAATCGCTAGATAGTTTATGATTGTGCAACTCACACCTAACTATCATCTTTCAACCGCTACCACTCGACGCAGATCCAAGCCTAAAAAGGACATTTCACTTTCATACTATAAATGCCCTATGAGGATTTACTACTTTCAGATGCATCCTTACTTTTATAATTTACTCATCTCTCACAACTCAATCAATTTATCTTTCCTACTTCGCTTGTCATTTGCGGTATCAGAACGAACAATCACAACAATAATACCATGTTGTTTGTCAATATTTTGTGTTCATGTTATTATTTCATATCGGAACTCAAATATATGTCATTTACATCATATAAAAAGTATACTATCAATATCATATAGAGGCGGAAAAATATTTAAATTTAACTTGTTACATAGAAAACATATTGCGCCCGTGGCGAAGAACTGCGTAAAATCGGTACACGAATCTGTAGATGACCATTTCGGCTCTGGACCACACAAATAAAGTTTTTTTTTTCTGTTTTCCACATTTATATCAAAAATTTAGAGTTCAAGCAAAATTTCCAATACTGAAAAAGTTGAAATTTTTGGTATTCCGTAATTTGTAAAAATTTACGAAAGTTCTGTTATTTTCCAAAGTTTTTGACAATTTTCAGTATGTGTTTAAGATTTCCTAAAAAAATACCAGATTCTTTTATATTTCTGGTATTTTTTTCACCGGAAATATTTAAAAGTCCGGTACAAATGCGAGATTTTCCAAAAATGCATACATACCGAAAAATTTGTTTTTAAAATGTTAATAAGAGTAAAAGTTTAAAATAAATAAATAAATTTTGATTGATAAATAATAAAAAAGATATTTTTCCAATATTAAAATTATAGAGGGTGCGAGATATAAATATGAGATTGGCAAGTTAAAATCTCAAGAAGCTATACTTAAGCACAAGAAACTTGCGAAGCTGAACATCTCTCGGGCCCAATGAATGATCTTTCTATTGAGGTTGCTCATTATATAGAACATTTCTTTGCACATGTATGTTTTTTTAGATATTATGTAAAATTTCAAAAATATTTTCAATTTTTAAAGATGTATCTTCGAACGCATTTTAATACACACATTTTATTTATTTTTTAGTCAAATTCTAATTTTATGAATATATTTATTCCATAAAAATTTCAAAAATATATTTCTGAAAATAACAATTTCACCTTTTTACTACTTGCTCACTACCTAAATACTACTACTATTATAATAATAATAATAATAATAATAATAATAATAATAATAATAATAATAATAATAATAATAATAATAATAATAATAATAATAATTATTATTATTATTATTATTATTATTATTATTATTATTATTATTATTATTATTATTATTATTATTATTATTATTATTATTATTATTATTATTATTATTATTATTATTATTATTATTATTATTATTATTATTATTATTATTATTATTATTATTATTATTATTATTATTATTATTATTATTATTATTATTATTATTATTATTATTATTATTATTATTATTATTATTATTATTATTATTATTATTATTATTATTATTATTATTATTATTATTATTATTATTATTATTATTATTATTATTATTATTATTATTATTATTATTATTATTATTATTATTATTATTATTATTATTATTATTATTATTATTATTATTATTATTATTATTATTATTATTATTATTATTATTATTATTATTATTATTATTATTATTATTATTATTATTATTATTATTATTATTATTATTATTATTATTATTATTATTATTATTATTATTATTATTATTATTATTATTATTATTATTATTATTATTATTATTATTATTATTATTATTATTATTATTATTATTATTATTATTATTATTATTATTATTATTATTATTATTATTATTATTATTATTATTATTATTATTATTATTATTATTATTATTATTATTATTATTATTATTATTATTATTATTATTATTATTATTATTATTATTATTATTATTATTATTATTATTATTATTATAAATATAATAATTGAAATCAACAGGAACCATATCACATATCTGCAAGCAAAATATATTTAAACATTAAATTATGCATTTTGCCTTCCTTTTAACATAGCATCAGAAATCAACACAGCATACCCCAAATTTCATCTGATTCAGGCCAGCGTTAGCATTTACAAGAATATATCCATTGGTCTTAGCATCTACCTCAGTCAAAAATAATATTAAGAATGAGAGGAGGGAGATCATGGAGTAATCAACTGCATAATAGAAAAAGGAATAAACTTCATTCAAATTTTTATACTTTTACTATTTTTTAGACCGATCAAAGTTCTCATTGTTGGGTTTAGACCAGACATCTGATTCTTGAATGAAATGAAAAACAAACTTTTATTAGTGAAAAGGCAGAGATATTTCTGAATATAGGCATGTATTGAGAACAAAACAACATTAAGTCTACAAACTTGAGATATAGATTTGAGTTTTCTCACTTTACCAGTCTAGCAAAAAGGTGTTGTTTTCGAATATACACCTTCAAAAATTAAAAACATTTTTAAAATTTTACATAATACCTAAGAAACATATAGGGTGCAATAAAAAATGCTCTGAATATATGGTATATTTTAATATCGCAATTATTGCAGTCGGTCAATATTAGCCGTTAGATAGAGATCAGACAACTCACATTTCCGATATGCGGCAACTGCAGTAAGTGCGTAACTTTGACTGCAGAAAATTTAAATTCCGAGAAAAAGACTTCCATGCATCAATAGATAATCAGAGGCACGCTACTACTGTCATCTTTACAATTATCAATTAAAATGAAAAATAAAATACATATGTGCTTAAAATAGCTACTAGTATATGCCTCAATCAACTAAATATTGAAAATTTTGAGGCATAGCACCTACTCAATTCTAATCATATTCAACCAGTTAGGAATTAGGATTCCCATATACTTGTTTTCTGCACTCTTTCAATGTGACCCTTCTTAGGGAAGAACCTTGTTAGTGGCCTACTATGTGAAATTTTCATATAGTTGTTGTTTTCTGGTGTGTAATTGAAGAGAGATGAAATTGGATCCATGATGGAAGACGAATCGCCGTAGTCTACAGTGCTGAACGAGTCCCTGGTACTCTCGGTCGTGAAAGAAGCCTCGTCTGAGCTTGTGAAAATGGACCAGTCGCTCGATGTGGTCGCATCTGAGAACTCGTGCCTGATGTTTTCAGCGTAAGTTTGTATTACTGGATGGACGTTTCTATTCGTGCTTCTTTTAAGAAGGCCGTTAGAGCTGTCAATGAGTTGAGTAGTGGCATTTTCTGGCCTGGTATTCGGTGAAGGCTCGGAGATGAAACTTTGACTGACGTGTCGGCTATGTCCTGGTTTAGAAGTTTTCTGTGTTTCTAATGGATAGAGCTTTGTAGAATCGGACACTGATTGCTGTACGGCTTTCCCGGTTAATTCTACCGGAGGACGGGGACAGGACCTACCAAAAAGCATCGGTGTCGTTAGGTAAAGGAAACAAATTATAAACAACTGTGAAAGCAACAAAGACTTCACCTTGTGTAGAATAAGATGTATGCTCCTTCTGACATAACCTGATTGACTAAAACTGGCTGAACCTGTTGAATAATTTAATCGAAGAATTTCAAAACTAATGAAAAAACAAAAAATTCAAGCAAGTTACTAGCATGAAATGTCGCGCAAAGATTGCAAACAAGGAAACAACATTACCTCAGTATCATCTATCCTGAACCAATTGCCTTGTAGATCTTTCACGTACGAAACGTAATGTCCAGAGAAAGATGCATTTAGTGTGTCAAGGTGCACGACAACAGCATAAAGCACGTATAGTGGAGGAATATCACCCGTCCCAGTCATGAAAGGAATCATATCTAGCATTTCAGGAAATGTTATGCACTTGTTAATTTTCCCGTATCTTCCTTCCTGATGACATATAACGAGGCAAAAAAAATCAACGAGTTAATACATAGAAAATCATGAAATTCAAAACATTATTAGTAGTTTAAAAAATTAAAGTACAATTTGACAAGAGTGTGATTTACCTGAAACCTTTTTAAAACAATGGTCAAGATGTTAGGGGCCTCGTGTATGCTTAGCTGCTTTCTAGCTCGAACATATGCAGTGCACCTAGATCAAAATATAACTGAAAGTTTAAAAAACTAACATAACAAAACCACGTGTAATTGTGACTTATGTGGCACCAGCACTTCAGATTGAAGATGTGCCTGACATTGACACGACACTGCCACATGTGATTACATTCAATTACTCTCATTTAGATTGCCAGAAAATACAAAACTTAAATGATCATACCTTCCACATCTATACATGTTTTCTCCATCCAAATCTTCAGGTGAGGTAAACTGAGTCAGTGCATCTTCGAGTGACTCAACCCAACCCAATATCTCCAACGTTAAGTCCATAATGTTCTCATACCTTTCCGATTCATGACTACAATTCAAACACTTAACCTGTAGACATACAAAAAATCCACTATGACATCAAAAAAGATGTAAAGTTAAGGGCACTGCAGCCAAGGACTTATAGCCAGAGAGAGAAAAGAAGATCGTGAGAATAGGACTACAAGCACCTTGGATTGAAGACGACCACTAAAAGTATGTTGTATGAAAGTTGTTTCTTGTAATCTAGGATCAACCCTTTTCTCACCACCAAGCCCTTCCAAACATATAGATTGCATCGATGCGACAAGAAGCCTATACAAACCAATGCATAATATAATTTAGCATTGACTGTGCATATGTTTCAAACAAGCACAGTAACATTGGAGACAAAGAGGCAATAATTCCCAAAAGGACCTTAAAAACTCATGAGCATCTTCCTGACTTCCATCGCCCATGTGGCAATTAATGCTCCGCATGTGCCAAAGTATCCTACTCGGAGAAAGAGGAGCCCCATTCTCTCTCAAAATCATCATATGCTGCTCTAACTCACACATGAGACACCAATCTTTAGCACAACCTGGCATTCAATGAAAAAAATGACAATTTTTCTATTAAAAGATGCATTTGAAGCAAATTGACATTATAGTTTAAGTGAAGAGATTGAGACAGAATGGAAATACAGGATTTCGAATGCGATCCATAAAGCAAATATACGACGAGAGGCTTGGTAGAAGTTAAGCACTGCAGCACAGCATTGGCATAGCAACTGCAAAATAAAGAAGAAAAAACATATTTAACAATGACTCACATACACCAAAAAGGAACAATAACGGTTTTACATAATATGTTAGTATTACCTATTTCCAATATTCAAAAGGCCCCTGGGGAATATGCCAAAGACTTCACTCTGGAAAATCTTTACAAATTCATCATAAGGAAACAACATCTGAGACATGTTCAAGACATTAAATTGTTAGTAACGGCGTCTATTTCTAACCTGCGGCAAAATCTATGAAGTCCTAACAGTCTTGCACAAAACACCAGACACGACATTGACATACTACACCAATATCGTGTAGGTGACAAACATTGAGACGAGTTGGACTTCAGACACACTTTCAATCTGAAGTGTTTGTGCTACATTGGGCACATAAGCACTTTTCAAGTAGACCAACAATAGGCTTTAAATTTGAAAGCATGTACGTAAAACTAACCTTTATACTCTTTGTCTTTTTCGACCGTACTCCACTTCCTTCTGAGGAGGCTAGTACAGTATGTTTAGTTGATTTCCTTAAACCCATCATTTTCATGAGTCCAGTGCTAGTAATTCCATTGACAGCAGGAGAAGGGACAGTACCTCTGCTTCCAGAAACTTCTGCATGATGAGCATAGAATGTGTTTTCAAAAGAACATTTATGATAAAAGGAGAATACCTTAACATAAAAAATAAAAAAATAAAAAAGCAAAACCAAATTATTGGTCTATGGTACTAACTCGGCTCATCTGGAGTTTTCCCTTTCTTCTCTATTTCCACACCACTCAAGTCTATCATTGTCTTTGATGTTGACTTCGGTGATTTAGAACATTTGACCTTTGACGAAGAATGTGACAGCTTTTTAGCCTTTGCACTTCCTTTAACTGTCGTCAATTCAGGAGAGCATTTGTTTTGGATTACTTCATCTGAATGATGGTTTACGTTTACCCCTTTGACTACATTTCCTCCTTTGGTAATGATGTTTGTTTCGAATTCATCTACACATTCATCATTGTTTGCAGCACTCGACAGAGTAGAGCTTCCATATTTGTTTCTTGGAGTAAATGCATTTTCATATTGACTTTGATAGTTCCTATCCTCGTGCATTGTGTTTCTCGAACCATCTTGTTCATAAGCATAAACTCCAAAGCCTTTTGAATTGATCTTCGAAGTTTCTTCCTCCAACACAGAACCATCACTGCTATTTCTTGACTGCAGCAACAAATTCGCATAATGATCAGAGCTTAGGATTGATTAGTGAATGTACAAATATGATATTTCATAGTAAAACAAGTTAACCTTTTGTCTCATAAACATCTCCTGAGAAGTGGAAGCTTTATTATCAGAAGATTCAATAGAAGATTCATAAATAGAGCCACTATCTCTTCGCCGTGATTCTCGGTTGGATTTATGAAAAGTTCTTCTCTCCAAAGTGGAAGATTGAGAATTATTAAAAAGAGAAATATCAGCTGTAGCAGAAGCTACTGCAGTGCCTGTCATCGGGTGAACCAAATTGTCCAAAGGCTCTCTCGCCCTTAAAGTCTGGTTCAAATTGCAACCAAAGTAGGGATTGTTTAAAGTTTCGTAAAAGGGACTTGCGTGACCGAATTCCTCAACCGAAAAAGGCAGAGGAAACGAGCTTGTTTCATGAGTTTCCAATGGCTGACACTCTTGTTTGTGAATTTGCCTCCAGTGGATTATTTGACAATTCCCAGAGCTGCAAACCACTTACAACTCAAATTTCAAGAAATAATAATCGTAACGTCAAACGGAAAATTCGATAAAATATTTACCAGTATCTAACAAACTTGCATCTGGAGCAGCGAGTTTTAGCGGGAGCGGAACACCGAGCACACTCATGATGAGGTTCGTTATTCTTAGGAAAATAAAAGACTTGAGGTTGAGGGGGAATTACATCAGCAACAGCCATTTTTTGTTCGGCTTTAAAGGCTTCTTCAGCAGCCAATTGAGCAAGCAAAGTTATCCGATTTCTCTTCGTGGCAGTCTCACTCCATTTTCCAAGTAAGACGTAAGCCACCAAAGGGAGTACAACCAAGACCAGAAACAGGACAGGAATATCAGATTCACGCGGTTCGAGCATATCCCCACCAGCATACTCATGTCCAGTTTCCTCCCAAAATCACTACTCAGAATGAAATCCCCCTAAAAATCCAAGTAAACTTCAAATGCAGCATAAGCCATGAACTACCATTCAAACCTGTTACAATGTTCAGCTACTTAAATTCAGCGAACTACCACTTACAACAACAACAACAACCAATTCATAACTTATTGCCATATTCAGATAAATAGCTGAAATAAGTGCTTAAAGTATAAGCATTTATCATTTAAGTGCTTATAGAATACAATTTACATCAACAACCACAAGATGCCAACAGTCAAAGAGAGCAATGATTGCATATAACAAACCAATCTCTAACATTTGTGTGCCCACAGCACCAATTTTATATTCAACAAACACCCATTTAAGGTAAACACGACCAAAAAAATTGCATTCAACTAAAGAAACCAGTGAACCACCCCACAAAAAAAATAAAATTTTAAATCATTATTTCCAAATAAACAAACTTCAACCCCACAACACAAAAACCCTCTTGCTCAACATAAAAAGAAAATCAATTTTTTTTCAGAAAATGAGAGAAGAAAAAGAAAACCCATATCTGAAACCTAAGATCCAAACAAGTAGAAAGGAAGTACAACACAATGCAAATGCAAGTTGAAAACTTTGAACAAACCTTGAACACAATGAAGAAATCTGAGCAAAACCCACCAACACTTCACCTCATTTTTCCACCTTGAAAAAGATTCCTTCTTTCAACAAAAACAAAACAACACCTTCCTCTTGTTACTACTTACTAACACAAACACACCCACTCTTTAAGGATATACTAACCTACGGCAACATGTTTGATGAGTCTGAGTTATCAAACGTACACGTGTTGAAAGATGAGAGGGTGGTGATCTCGAAGTGTTTGTGACCGTTGATGAGGGTAGTGGGACCGGGTTTGATGATGTTCCCAATGATTTGTGGTGGATGCCACGTGTACGGGTGATGCATTAATAAGAGCATAATTGTGTTGTTGTTGGTCAGAGTAGAGAGAGGAATAAATTTTGAATTTTGGAAGGAAAATAAATTATAAAATATTAAAATAATAAACTTTTTGATCTGAGTCATGTGATGTGACAGAGCTGTGACAGTCTTTGCTCCGAATATTACAATGTCAGTGGTAACATAATTGGAATTTGGGACATCAATTTAAATTATGTAACAAAAAAACATTGTTAGTTTAAATCGTGTTTACACTCACGATCGATAAAATTATTTGATTTTAATTATAGATATTTATAAAAGTAATGGGAATTTGACGGTGTGTAAATTAAATGTTATTTTACTATTGACATTGTTTGTTTAAATATTCTAATTTAGCATATCTATAACGAATTTAGGACTTTTGTAGGAATATGCAAAAAGCAAAAGTACCCAAAAATATTGACCATGTTACGGAGAAAGTGCTTAGACTAATTTATATTCGGTCATGCATGTAAAATATTGTAGTATTGAATTGCTAATGTAAATCTATAAATATCTTATTACTAGATCTTAATATATTTTAAAAAATCCAAGAGCACATGGAGAATGGTAAAATTTTGTTTGGAAGTTTAGGGAAAAAAAGGTTTTGGAAAACGATTTTCAATATATTTTTTTAAGAAATTGTATGAAATGATAAACGATGATATAAAAATCTTATATTAAATATCAACCAATAACATAAATAAATTAAACGATGATATAAATAACTTATTTTTTTAAAAAAAAAATATTCATATATTTTTTATTTTTTTATTTTATTTAATATAATTATTTGATTCAATTCTATTAATAATTGAGATTTTGTGTAAGTCTAGAGACTTACATTTTATATCTATGGATCCTAACTCATGATAAAATAGTATACTTATTATTAACATATTTTTAATTTTAAAATGATATAATAAGGCTTAATTAGTAAAAAGAAAGGTTAATATTATTTTTGTAATCATTTATCCTAATTGTCATTATCGTAATCGTAATTATATTTAAATATTAGTCCTAAATTAATCATAAAATTATCCTAATAAAAACCTGATTATAAAATTACGCTCTTGTATTTTTATTCTTCATTAATTATAATAAAACTTTAATTAATAAAAAAAAATTTATTAACTTAATTAAACCAATCATTGATATAAATCTCTATAAATAATTAACCTAAATAATTAAGAAACAAAATAATTAAATAAGCAAAATAAATAAAAATATAGAGGGGTACAAATTAAACTGCATCAGTATTGGACATTTGGCTAGGGGTGCAAATAGAAAGGGACAAGGCCCACATGGTTTCTGAACCCATCAACAGTAATAAACAAAAAAAAAAGAATTTAATAAATTTTAAGGGGAAAAAACAATAAAATCATGAAAAAATTAAGACCACCGAATGTGATTACCTAAGTGATTGTAGATTTATTTCTGGATATTAGATCAGTTGACCATCAGGGGGTCAATTGATTAGATGTTGATGCTTAAGGGACTACGGAAAGGACAGTAGGTATGCACATGCCCCAGCAAGTTAAAGTATGAATATTATACAGGTTCAGAGAGCCCCCGTGTGACTCTCGTCCAACGCTAGATGAAGAGGGTATATAAGTTGACTCTCTTCAGAAATGGATTCATTTTCTTTTTTTCTCTCTCTAACATTTCCCCCTCATTCAATCTTCTCTCTACTTCTCCCTGATCCACCCTCTGACCACCCTAATTCCTAGAACCCCACCACTTAAACCACCATAATACATAGGTTTTTGGTTGACATTCAATCGATACCTTCAAACATTCAACCAGTGTTCATCTAGATAATGAACACCTACCTAAAAACCTTTTAGACCTAAGAACCCTAACCTCATCCTCAAGAACCCTAGCCCTGAACACAATACACAGACGAACCCAAACCCTAAAGTGATGTACCTTAACCCTGAAGAAGATGAATCTTCATTTTCTTCCTTCATCCAAACCCTAATCCAACCCAGATCGAATATAAAATTACCCATAATTAACTTAAACATACATAAAATCATAGATCCTGATCCCCCAACCTCAACCAACTATTAAAACAAACAAATTAAACAACAACAAAAACATAAACCTTAAATCTCTTTATTCCGAACCTAACCATATTCAACAATACAAACCAAACATTGATATTAAACATCAAGCATACATATTTCAGCAACAATCAAGGTAAAGTTCAAAGGTATCAACCTTTAGAGACGAGACTCTCTCTAGTAAGGTAACAACACATCTGATCTCTTTTGTTTCCGTTTGTACTCTTTCTGATCTTCCCTTCTTCCTCTGACCCTTTCTTATCTCTTCTGTGCGAGGCACTCTAAACTATGATTGGAGGTGGAGCTCTGATAACTTAGGGCTTCAAGGTGAAGACCATAAGTATCAAGATTAAGAGCTTTGGTATTGGTTAGGTTTTCAGCATAAGGAATTCTCCTTAGGGTTTTTTTCGTGTCCTCTTCATCTGAAATTCTCCTTGTATTTATAAGTTAATTTTAGGTCTTAGGTTTTTAATTAGATTGATTTATTTTAGATACTTTGCATTTAATTGATATATGATTTGTAAGTTGATTCAGATTGTAATTTTTAGGTTTAGATTTGGTTTAGAAATAGATTTTGTTAGAACATAGATTGATGTTCAATATATCTCATTGTTTTAATGATAACATTAATGAAATTTTGTATAGAGAATTTATATACTCTAATTTTGTTCAAGTGTTTATTTGTTTCAGATATCAAAATTAATATTATTCTGGAAACAAGAACGCCTCTGAACACCACAGAACGAAAAAGCTCTGATCGTCAGAAGCAACACATCAGAAGACTCTGATCTGCTATAATGACTCTGAGCGAAGCTGAGAAGAATCTGAGTAAAGAACATACATAAAGCTTCAGAAGACTCTGGATGTACTTAACGTTGCAATTACAGAAGCTCTGATAAGCAAGTATGCTCTGATAAGGATTTCACGCTTAAAGCACTTTGCTGCAAACTCTGATAGAGAAACTCTGAGTGAGTTAACTCTGATCTGAAGAACTTGGAACATCATTAGAAGTTCTGATGCAAGACCTTCCAAAGTGTTGAAGAAGATGTTGTTCAAATAAAGATCTATTGGCATATTCTTTGTCATTATCCAAACGGCTCTTTCCCCATTCGTGCATGACACAGGATTTCAGACAAAAAGAATTTGTCAGAACATTCCTCTTCTGAGAAAGGAAAAGTCAATAGAAGACAAAAAGAACAGATTGCACAGTCTTTGAGAAGTGGATTTCAAAGTACTATAAAAGCAAGTCTCAGCATCACTTCAAATGCTAACGAACTACTGACGGAACTATTAAAAAATCTCTTGGCAATCAAATCATTCAAACTTTCTTCAAAAGCTGAATAGTTTATTTTCGTTCTTTAACTTGTGTAAAAATCACTATTGTGATATAGCTTTTTAGAAGCACATCCTAAACACATTGTTAGTTTATCTTTGTAAAAGATTCCTTAAGAGACCAAGTGTGGTCAGATTTCTTGAGAAGACTAAGACAGTTGTCTTAGTGGTTTACACTATAATCAGTTTGATTTAGTGGATTAAGTCCTTGTTGAGAAAGGCAAATCACCTTGGTAGGGTGGATTGGATTAGTTTGAGTTCAAACAAACCAGGATAAAAATAATGTGTTATTTTTCTATCATCTTAATTGTTTTAAAACCCTTATTCAACCCCACCCCACCCCCCCCTTCTAAGTGTTTTTCCCACCTTCAGTTAGCATCAGAGCTCCGATTCTGTAAGTGCTCTCACTTAACCGTGACAGAAAAAGATCCTGTTGGAAAAAACTTTTAATCTATTGTTCTTGATTCATCATGGTTGTTGAAGCTTGAACTTCAACTTCATACAACAACAAATACGATGATAGAGACAGAATCAGCACCAAATCTCCCATGTTTGATGGTGAGAAGTTTAATTACTGGAAAGATAGAATAGAAAGTTTCTTTCTAGGCTATGACGCTGACTTATGGGATTTGGTTACTGATGGTTATATTCATCCTACAAATGATGAAGGCAAAAAGGTTGACAGAAAGTCTATGTCTGATCAACAGAAGAAGGAGTTTAGAAACCATCACAAGGCGAGAACCATTCTATTAAATGCAATATCTCATACTAAGTATGATAAAATAACTAATAGAGATACTGCATTTGATATGTTTGAATCTTTAAAAATGACAAATGAAGGAAACTCCCAAGTAAAGGAGACAAAAGCCTTTGCGCTCATTCAGAAATACAAGGCCTTCAAGATGGAGGAATCTGAATCTATAGAAGCTATGTTCTCAAGGTTTCATATTCTAACTGTTGGTCTGAAGGTTCTGGACAAAGGTTACTCTACTGTTGATCACATCAAGAAGATAATCAGAAGCTTGCCGACAAGGTGGAGACCAGTAGTGACAATGCTGAAGCTTGCAAAGGATCTGAATAAGATCACTCTGGAAGAACTGATCAGTTCCTTAAGGAGTCACGAGATTGAGCTAGAAGAAGACGAACCTCAGAAGAAAGGTAAGTTTGTTGCGCTAAAATCTAACAAATCTGCTAAAGCTTTGCAGGTTATTGAAGAAAGCTCTGAAGAATCTTCCTCTGAAGAAGATGAACTGACTTTGTTGTCCAGAAGGATAAACCAACTCTAGAAGCATAAACAAAAGAAGTTCAGAAACTTCAAGAGATCTGATCAGCGTGGCGAATCTTCTGGACATAAGAAATCTGGAAAGAAAGATGTAGTGTGCTACGAGTGCAAGGAGCCAGGCCACTATAAAAATGAATGTCCCAAACTTCTGAAGGAGAAACCTAGAAAGAAGTTTGAAAAGAATAAGAAAGTGCTAGTGGCCACGTGGGATAATTTAGATGCTTTTGAATCTTCATCAGAGTCAGAAGATGAATATGCTAATGTAGCACTGATGGCTGACATAGAGGACCACAATGAAACTGCTGAATCTGGATCAGAATCAGATTTAGAAGAGGTATTTTCTGAACTTTCTAGAGTTGAACTTGCTGAAAGTTTATCTGAAATTCTTGAAAGCTACAGCAAAATCAAACTCAAATACAAGAAGCTTCAAAGTTATCTTGCATCTGAGAATGATCAGTTGAGATCAGAAGTTGCTGAGCTTAAAGCAAACAATCTTAAAATGAAAAGTGATTTAGAAAAAGCTCAAAAATCTGACTCAAATCCTATATCATGCTCTAAAAACATTTTAGAAGAGTATGATTATAGCTTTCAGAAGTTTCTGGCCAGAGGCCTAGATAGAAGCAAGATGGCTTCAATGATCTATGGCGTAAGCAGAAACAACAGAAAGGGAATTGGATATGAATCACCTTCTGGGAAGGATTTAAATCTAAAACCTATTGATAAACTGATCATTAAGTATTCTCCTCTCTATACTCACTTCAAATATGGTCATTTAAATGATATTAAACACACACGTTCTAATCAGAACAAACTTGTGTTTAATAAATCAAAACCTCAGAAGAACAAAGATGCTCTTAAGGGAAAGAAATTCGGAAAGAATTTCAAACCTACTAACCCCAGAGGACCCAAGAAAATATGGGTACCTATGGACAAAATAATTTTTGTTGCAGATGTCCTTAGCAGCAAAGTTGAGACACCAATCATGGTACCTGGACTGTGGCTGAAACTTAGAATGGCAAAATCATAGGCTCTGGAACTATTGGTAATGGTAACCTTCCTTCCATATCTAATGTCTTACTTGTTGAAGGATTAACACATAATCTATTGTCCATAAGTCAATTAAGTGACAATGGTTATGATATAATCTTCAATAAAAAATGTTGTAAAGTTGTGAGTCAAAAAGATGGTTCAATCCTCTTTAATGGAAAAAGGAAGAACAACATTTACAAAATCAATCTTTCAGAACTTAAAGTTCAGAATGTAGAATGCCTTTTGTATGTTAACGATGTGCAATGGGTCTGGCACAGAAGATTGGTTCATATTAGTATGAGACGTATATCTCAGTTTAATAAGCTTAATCTGATCAGAGGACTTCCTTAGTTGAAGTTCAACTCAGA
Source organism: Lathyrus sativus (assembly GCA_963859935.3). Taxonomy (NCBI): domain Eukaryota; kingdom Viridiplantae; phylum Streptophyta; class Magnoliopsida; order Fabales; family Fabaceae; genus Lathyrus; species Lathyrus sativus. Next base: position 776,170,377 of record OZ012735.1, read on the forward strand.
TGCTTTTTGTGAAGCATGTCAGAAAGGAAAATTTTCAAAATCTTCTTTCAAAGCAAAAAAATGTTGTTTCGACCTCTAGACCATTAGAGCTGTTACATATTGATCTGTTTGGACCAGTGAAAACTGCATCCATCAGAGGCAAGAAGTATGGATTAGTCATTGTTGATGACTACAGCAGATGGACATGGGTAAAATTCCTGAAACACAAGGATGAGTCACACTTTGAATTCATTGACTTCTGCAAACAAGTCCAAAACGAAAAAGAATTTAAAATTGTTAAAGTCAAAAGTGATCATGGTGGAGAATTTGAAAATAAATACTTTGAAATTTTTTATAAAGAAAATGGCATTGCACATGATTTTTCTTGTCTTAGAACTCCTCAACAGAATGGAGTTGTAGAAAGGAAAATAGAACATTGCAAGAAATGGCCAGAACCATGATCAACGAGACTAACATGGCAAAACATTTTTGGGCAGAAGTAGTGAATACAGCTTGTTATATTCAGAACAGAGTGTCTGTAAGACCTCTTCTGGAGAAGACTCTCTATGAATTGTGGAGGAATAGAAAGCCCAACATTTCTTATTTCCATCCTTTTGGATGTGTATGTTTTATGTTAAACACTAAGGAAAATCTGAACAAGTTTGATTCTAAAGCTCAGAAGTGTTTCATGCTTGGATATTTTGAACGCTTTAAAGGCTACAGAGTATACAATACTGAGACACAGAGTGTAGAGGAATCAATGCATGTTACATTTGATGATAAGCTTGGCAATCAAAAGCCAAAGCAGCTTGAAATTTCTGCAGATAGAGAAGTCCTTCTCACAGACTATGAAGAATTAGAGACAGTCAAAGCTCAAGCAAAATCACCAGAAGCAACGTCAGATGCTACTCCCTTGACTGCTCAGATGGATAGCTTGACAATTTCTGAAGAACCAAATGTTAAAGGATCATCCAGAATCAAAGCCTCTCATCCGGAGGAAATGATAATTGGAAAGAAGGATGACCCTATCAGAACAAGGTCATTTCTCGGATCTTCTGGAACGTCATTGTTTGGTTTGGTATATATCATAGAACCTACTTCTGTGAATGAGGCTTTGAACGATAATGATTGGATACTTGCTATGCAAGAAGAGCTTAATCAATTCACCAGAAATGACGTCTGGGATCTGGTTCCAAGACCAAATGGTTTCAACATCATTGGAACAAAATGGGTCTTCAGAAACAAGTTGAACGAGCAAGGAGAAGTTATCAGAAACAAGGCTAGGCTGGTTGCTCAAGGATACAGTCAGTAAGAAGGTATAGATTACTCAGAGACATATGCTCTTGTGGCAAGGTTAGAATCTATTCGCTTGCTTATTTCTTTTGCTGCACAGAATAACATCACTCTGTATCAGATGGATGTTAAAAGTGCTTTCTTAAATGGTTTCATAGAAGAGGAAGTTTATGTTCATCAACCTCCAGGTTTTGAAAATGAAAAATTTCCAAAACATGTTTTTAAACTTAAGAAATCACTCTATGGCTTAAAACAAGCTCCCAGAGCTTGGTATGAGAGGCTGAGTAATTTCCTTCTGGAAAATAATTTTATTAGAGGAAAATTTGACACTACTCTCTTCCATAAATCAATTAAGAAAGACATTTTAGTCTGACAGATTTATGTTGATGATATTATTTTTGGAACTACCAATATTACGCTTGGAAAGGAGTTTTCTCAATCTATGCATGCAGAATTCGAGATGAGCATGATGGGAGAACTCAGATTCTTTCTGGGAATCCAAGTGAATCAGACTCTAGAAGGCACCTACATACATCAGACAAAGTATGTAAAGAAGCTTCTGAAGAAATTCAACATGACAGAAAGCAAGCTAGCAAAGACTCCAATGCATCCTACAAGCGCTCTAGGTAAAGAAGAGGTAAGTAAAAAGGTAGATCATAAGCTTTATAGAGGTATGATTGGTTATCTTCTGTACTTGACTGCTTCTAGACCTGATATCCTCTTTAGTGTCTGTCTATGTGCTAGATTCCAATCAGATCCTAGAGAATCCCACTTAACAGCTGTTAAGAGGATTTTGAGGTATCTGAAAGGTACTACTAACGTGGGTTTGTGTTACAGAAGATCTGATGAATACATATTAGTTGGATTTTGTGATGCTGACTATGCTAGAGACAGAGTAGAGCGTAAGAGTACTTCTAGAAGCTGTTAGTATCTGGGAAGTCATATGATCTATTGGTTCAGCAAGAAGCAACCCACAATAGCGCTATCAATAACAGAAGCAGAATACATTGTTGTTGCTGGTTGTAGCACACAGATGCTTTGGATGAAGAGTCAACTAGAAGACTATCAGACTCATGAGAGTAACATTTCTATTTTCTGTGATAATACTTCTGTTATTTTCCTTTCTAAGAATCCAATTTTACATTCTAAGGCAAAGCACATAGAAATTAAGCATCATTTTATCAGAGACTATGTTCAGAAGGGAATTATTAGTTTGAACTTTGTTGATACAGGCCATCAATGGGCTGATATCTTCACAAAACCCCTTGCTGAAGATAAGTTTAAATTTATTCTGAAGAATATTAGTATGGATTTTTGTGCAGAATAAAACTATTATTCAGAAGAAAATTTATTCTGATGAAATATGAATAATGTCTATTATCTGAAGTATTTCTTCTGATTATTTCTTTTGGTTCATTTTTTTTGTGAAACTCTGATCTAACAAGTCTAAAAAGATCTGAGTGTTGTTTAACGTTTCTTACTCTAACGAGATTCAGAGGCACATCCACATCAAACATGTGTCACATGATATTTGAAAAGGTGGAGTGTACTCAATGAGACGCTGTTTTGAGGTACTGTTTGAATTCTCATTTTCTCGTTTTCCTCCCCATGCTTGTCAGTATCATTTAATGTTTTGAAATCATTATTCTTTTTGATGTGACTTTTTTATTTTAATTAAATGAATTAAATGTTGAACGTGTGAATGTGTGCCCTAATTTGTTGCTCCTATAAATTCCACAACACAACACCTTCTCACACTTTTCACTCTCTCTCACACCGTGTATGCATTTTTGTTTGCTCCATTGTTTCTTCATCTCCTCCAAACCTAAAACCCAAAAAAGCATTCCTTATCTCACCTCTTCAATAATGGCAACTTCATCTTCAACCTCTCAACAGTTTGAATCAACAATGGTTGTTGTTTCATCTTCTGCAATGGGTCCTACTCCATTCCAAGAACCAGAAAGAACTCTCCTCACACCCGTTGATCAACTGGAAGTTCTATGTGAGTTCTTGATTGATTTTGAAAGCATTGCTGAAAATGGATTTGATTTACGTCCAACTATGTCATCACAAGGATGGAAAAAGTATTTTGACAGACTGGTTGGTCCAGTTTATCCTTGCTTGGTCAAAGAGTTTTATATTCATGCAAGTGTTTTCCCCAAATTCATTATGTCTTCAGTTCTGGTTAAAGAGATCATTATCACTGAAGATCTGATTCGCAAGCTGATAGGATATCAAGAATCAGATGGTGTTACTCATTTGCCAGCAAGTCGTGTGGATATGGATGAGGTATACAGTGAAGTGTTTACTTTTGGGGAAGCCTCAAGCAAGATAAAGGATCTGAAAGTTCATTACAAGATCTGGGCTAAGATCTTCTTAGGTTGCATCCATCACAGGAAATCAACAAATTCTCCTGATCACATCAACTCTAATCAGATGTACTTCATGTATTGTCTGGGTAAAGGTATCAAGGTGGATCTGCCTTACTTGCTCTTCACTCATCTGTGGACTCATTTGAAACAATCTAGAGAAGAAGTCAGAACCAAGCACCAAAAGATGAGAAAATGGATCCCTATGGGAAGACTAATCTCAGATATTCTGACTGAGAATGGACTAGTTGGTCATCTAACAGAAGTTGGTATGAAAGAAGAATTAGCTTCAGTTGTTGGAAAACCTCTGAATGGCAAAAGTCTGCAGAGGATGGGGATTGTAGAAGAACTTACTTCTACAATAGGTCAGATCAACACTGAAGAAGTAAGCAAGAGAAGAATTCCTTTGGATGATTTTCCTCTCTTCTATGCTAACGAACCCAAGGAAATTATTCTGGCTTATATAGCAGAATGCTTAGCAGATGGAACCCCTATACCAGAACATCTGATTCAAAGAGCAGATGAACCTGAATTTGATTTCCATGGGGAGAGACAGAGGAAGAAAAGAAAGGTTTCAGAAGAAGAATCTTCTAAGTCGAAGAGGAAAGCTTCTGGCGAAGCATCTTCTGCAAAGCCAAAGCGTGTCAAGAAACAGAAAGGTAATCCTACTGCTAGTCTATCTTCTATTTTAGAAACAGTAAGAGAAGTACTAGCATCTGAACCTCATACTTATGAACCAATTCCTTCACCTTCTCCTCCTCACGACTCTGAACCTATTCCATCTGAACCACAAAAATCTCAACCACTTCCTTCTACACCTAAACCAAATAAAACTTTTGAACACCAACAACCACAACCATCTGAACCACAATCTTCTGTACCATCCACTCCTTCATTCAACATCCATCAGAAAACTACCCCGGATAAAACCCTAACTTCTGCTCCACAAACATCTGAACCAACACCTTCTGTAAACAAATCTTCTGAAATTCCCCCATCTCAAAAACAAACTTCTGAACCACAACAACCTGAAATCATCCCTTCTGATCCTGAACCAGTTGTTCTTAATCTTCAACCTCTCAAAACTCTTTATCCAGTTTCCTCTGAATCTTATGATTCTTCTGATTCATCTGATTCCACTGATTCTGATAGATCAGATGTCATTTCATCTCTTCTCAAACCCTTTGTTTCCATCCTATCTGACCTTGATAATGAAACTTTCTCATCTGAACCAACCCCATCTGAACCTCAGATTGCTAAACCTTCATTTGTCCTCACTCTTTCTTCTTCATACCCACCTGTTATATTTATCCCTTCTTTTTCCATACCTTCAACTTCTGCATCTATCAAAACACCTTCATTAGATGCCTACCTAAACCCCAAACCTAGGCTGGATGTTGGTACTTTATTTGCTGGTTTTGAAAAAGAAATACACATGTGGTTATCTTCTGTCAAGAAGGAATGTCTCTCAAGTATGAATCTTGATGATTTTGAAGCTATCTGGAAGAGATTCAAAAATAGATTCAATTTTGTTGCTTCAAATCTTCAAGAGATTTGTTCTGATGATGCAAAGGTCAGATTTTCTGAAGCTGTCAGACTCACTCTTTTGAGTGTTAGCAGAAATCCAACCCTGCTTCTGGAAAACACACCTGCAAAGGATGTGTGTCTTCCTTCTGAGGAGTTTGCTGCATCTGAGACTGCTGGATTGTCTAAACCTGAAGTAGTCATTCCAGAAATTTTTGCTCCTGGTCCTTCTGAGACTCTTGACTCTACTCAACCTTCTGACATGATTGTCCATAATGCTTCTGGATCTTTGGTTGTTCACGATGCCTCTGCTTCTGCATCTGCTCCTGAGTCATCCGAAGTGAAGAAAGAAGACGGAGATTTGCATGCTCAGCTTGCTGAACTCAAGGCTAGCAACACTGAGATAAAATCTTGGATGGTTAAGCAGGAAAAGACAACTGAAGAAATCAAGACACGGATGGCGAAACAAGACGAATCCACATCTGAGATAACGAATCTTCTGAGGAGTTTGACTTCTCGTCATTCTTAGTTTTCTTTGTTGTTTTATGCACTTTTGTGTTATCTGATTGTTTCTGTCTTTGGATTATCTGAATGTTATATTTTTCTGAATGAACTTATCTTATGCTCTATTGTTTTTCCTCTGTTATCTTTTTCTGTCTTAAGGTCTTTCTTATTTAAAAGATTCTTTTTGATATGACAAAAATGGGGAGAAAATGGTAATTTTGATAATTCACATAAACAGTTATCAAATGCAACTCATACATTATAATTTTTATCTAATCATATTTTTGAGTGTTTCAGAGCTAATAATTCTCATCTGACAAAATTCTAAGAATTAACTCTGAACCAAAGTCTGAGAATCTACAAGTTTCCTCTGATGCTGAAAAGAATACAGAAGCTGAAAGGGAAGTATTTAATCTTTTCAGAAGTATTCATTTCAGGGGGAGATTAATATTCTCAGGGGAAGATTAATATTCTCAGGGGGAGTAATATTTCTTTTATTTTTAAACAAAATTTCCGATAGTTTTTGTCATCATCAAAAAGGGGGAGATTGTTAGAACACAGATTGATGTTCAATATATCTCATTGTTTTGATGATAACATTAATGAAATTTTGTATAGAGAATTTATATACTCTAATTTTGTTCAAGTGTTTATTTGTTTCAGATATCAAAATTAATATTATTCTGGAAGCAAGAACGCCTCTGAACACCACAGAATGAAAAATCTCTGATCGTCAGAAGCAACACATCAGAAGACTCTGATCTGCTACAATGACTCTGAGCGAAGCTGAGAAGAATCTGAGTAAAGAACATACGTAAAGCTTCAGAAGACTCTGGATGTACTTAACGCTGCAAGTACAGAAGCTCTAATAAGAAAGTATGCTCTGATAAGGATTTCACGCTTAAAGCACTTTGCTACAAACTCTGATAGAGAAACTCTGAGTGAGTTAACTCTAATCTGAAGAACTTGGAACATCATCAGAAGTTCTGATGCAAGACGTTCCAAAGTGTTGAAGAAGATGTTGTTCAAATAAAGATTCGTTGGCATATTCTTTGTTATTATCCAAACGACTCTTTCCCCATTCGTGCATGACACAGGATTTCAGACAAAAAGGATTTGTCAAAACATTCCTCTTCTGAGAAAGGAAAAGTCAATAGAAGACAAAAAGAACAGAATGCACAGATTGCACAGTCTTTGAGAAATGGATTTCAAAGTACTATAAAAGCAAGTCTCAGCATCACTTCAAAGGCTAACGAACTACTGACGGAACTATTAAAAAATCTCTTGGCAATCAAATCATTCAAACTTTCTTCAAAAGCTGAATAGTTTATTTTCGTTCTTTAACTTGTGTAAAAATCACTATTGTGATATAGCTTTTTAGAAGCACATCCTAAACACATTGTTAGTTTATCTTTGTAAAAGATTCCTTAAGAGACCAAGTGTGGTCAGATTTCTTGAGAAGACTAAGACAGTTGTCTTAGTGGTTTACACTGTAATCAGTTTGATTTAGTGGATTAAGTCCTTGTTGAGAAAGACAAATCACCTTGGTAGGGTGGACTGGATTAGTTTGAGTTCAAACGAACTAGGATAAAAATATTGTGTTATTTTTCTATCATCTTAATTGTTTAAAAACCCTTATTCAACCCCCCCCCCCCTCTAAGTGCTTTTCCCACCTTCAGATTTTAGGATTTTGATTGTACTTGGATATTCGATTTGTAATAACTTATATTGATTTCTGAATCTGCACAATAAAAAGCAATGTTTGATTTAAGTCATTTTCCCATATTTGATCTTTTATGTTTCTTATTGCACGTCAAGTAGGGTTTCTAAGGTTTGGGCATGGGCTAACTTAACATGGTCAACATTTTGACCAGATTCTAACTTAATAATAATAAAAAATAAAATCAAAAAAATCTTGACACGGCCTTAAAATTTATAATATAAAATCTAATTAACACTAATTTAATCCCAATAATGATACTAATAAATAATAATCTAATATTAATAATTTAATAAAAATACCTAATAATACTCTTAATAGTACTTAATAATAATAATAATAAAAATAATAATAATAATAATAATAATAATAATAATAATAATAATAGGCTAAAATATTGAACTACTCCTAATTAATAGTAATATGAATTACCCTTATTATAAATTTATTAAAAAAAAACTTTATTAACCCCTTAATAAATAACCCTTATTAGTAACAACTAATAATAATAATAATAATAATAATAATAATAATAATAATAATAATAATAATAATAATAATAATAATAATAATAATAATAATAATAATAATAATAATAATAATAATAATAATAATAATAATAATAATAATAATAATAATAATAATAATAATAATAATAATAATAATAATAATAATAATAATAATAATAATAATAATAATAATAATAATAATAATAATAATAATAATAATAATAATAATAATAATAATAATAATAATAATAATAATAATAATAATAATAATAATAATAATAATAATAATAATAGGATTTATTAATCTAACATTAATCTATAATAGAAATTAACTATGACATTTGATAAAATTAAATTACAAATTTTTCAACTAAGCCTAATGGACACTAATAATCTTCTAATAATAATCACTAAAATAGTAATGCTAAAAAATAATTTAACCTCAATTTTTATAGCCAAAATAATACAAGTTATACTCCTCTGTTTAACAATAATTTACCTGTTACATTGATCATGTTAGATAGTTAGAAAATTAAGGACTCTTAAAATTGCAATGAAAATCCTTAATGACAGAACAAACTCCTTAAGGGAGAATAAAAACAGTAAAAAAGGGTAAAACAAATATAACAGAAGGATTGATAAAAGTTAGAAGAATAATTATATGAGAAATTCATTAAAAAATACAAGCGAAAACAGTGATGTAATACAAAACTAATAACAACACAACCAAAAAATTTCAGAGTCTGAGGTTTGTAAGCTTCCCCTCTGTCAAATAGTCTTTAGAGAAGAGGTTTGTAAACTCCTCCTAATTTCTATTTGAGAAGTCTTAGATGTGAGGTTAGTTTAACTAAGGAAAACTAACACATTATCAAGAAGGAATTTAAAAGAAAACATGAATATTAAAATAAGGAAGTAATTAACAAGAAGTAATTAACAGAAAAATAACAGAGAATAATAGAGAATTTCATTAATATTGTAGAAGGAGCACATGCCAGACATTTTAAAGGGAAAGAGCAAGGGAAAACGAAAATACAACCAAAACTAGATAACAACAAGACCATAAAAAAACAAAAATCATAAAAGCCAGACAACCAAGACACCCTACAGACACACAATCCTCAGGATCCAGAAGCACCCACAACACCACATCTTCATCCAGTAGACACGACTACTAATCCAGCAGACTTGTAACCGCCTCATACCTTACATCCACAGCCGCAACATCTGGTCCATCCCTCTTAGCCAAACCAATGATATTATCCCTATAGAAAAGTTCATATAGAATCCTTCCATAAGGTATGAAGGACTTATACCGACCTCTTGAGATAGTGGCTGATTCTTTTAGATGATTGAAGATGGTTTGAGGCAGATTTACACGGACATTATTCATAACAAAGTAGATGAAAAATCTGTTAGCATGGGATAGAACATTTTTGTCTACGCCCCGAGGACAAAATTAGTAAGGAGGAGGTTAAACCATGCTTTAGCCGAGGGAAGAAGCTTTTCTGGATTTTCTGGTTCAAATATGGGAAAGGAGGTGTCATGAATGCTATTGAGCTTATCAACAAAAGTCTAAGTAAAGCAAAATTCATCCACAATGATATTGGTTTGAGTATATTCAGTAGCTTTAGAAATGGAAGTAGGAGTGATAGTGATGGGAGTGCCATAAATAGAGGAACAGATGAAGTCACCATCCACACTTATTAAGGCATGTTTCCAGAAATCCTTTACCATGTTGGGATAAATGGGTCCATGCAATAATTTATAGTATTTGGGCCAATCCTGTATGTGCATGCTCAAGATGATTTCACGATCATTTCCTTGAAGACGAGGAAAGAGGGGTCATTTTTCATAGATAACCTCTAGAAGGTCTTCATTACCACAAAAGGTTTTGACAACCATGGTTGAATGAAAAAAGAAGGAGATGGATAGAAAAGAAGAGAAACTTTGCAAGGGTGGAGAGGAGGAATGACGTTAGAGGATGAACTGAAGAATATAAATAAGGAAAATGATGGGACGAAACGAAGGAATAAAGGCAAAACAGTTTAATACATACAAATTTGAAATACGCAAAGCAATAAATGTTTAACAAAGAAAATGGACAACCATCATTTCCAAAGAGAGTATCACATAGGAAATATAAGCGCATGAAATAGAATTAAAGTGAAATAGTAAAGATTGTGTTAAATGCTTTCGTAATTTTAATACAGAAATAGACGAAAGGATACTTAAAAGGTATAAGGTAACAGTCAAAGATAAGAAAAGATAATAGTAAAAGAAATAAATTATGATAAGGGAAAAATTCATGATTTAACAACCTGAATTCAAGAGTCTCGTCACCCAATGTGCCACGTTAAGTGTGAAGCGACGTTCATTAAAAGATATATGACTTAAAATGATTCATAACCCTTCACTTTCCTGACATCGTGTTGATGAAGTAAACTCTTTAGTTTCCAACAGTAAAAAATAAACTTAATAGAGTATTTTGATCATGGATACTTCAGATACATGAGAACTTCACTTGTCAGAAGCTTCACATCTTAGAAGTAGAACGCTATAAATCAAGCATGAGAAAAATAATTTTCTATTCTAGAAGACATATATAAATTCTGAGATGTTTCTTTTCATTCTAGACATAGAACAGAGTTCCAATGTAAGAATGAGAATAAGTCTATATTCAACAATGAATTTGAAAAAGGATAACAACCATAAGAAAAGGTTGTATCAATAGGGTTTTAAGACATAATTCCTTTCTGAACATAATCCCAAAGTTTTAATCCTAGAATACAAAAATATATTCTTAGATAATTAAAAAGTAAGAGTTAGAAAATGTTACTCGATTATCTGGTAGACTTCCAGCTTGGTTTTTGTTTCTTGAGGATGTGTGCGCTTCTTCAGAATCACCACTCAATTTGCTTCTTCATTTGAGGTCATTGTGGATGAAGTCTCTATCTAGACCACTTAGAGTAAATTCTCCTAAGAAGATGTCTTCAAGAATCTTATTTCTTCCTTTAGATCTTGAATGAGATGTAGAGGAGTCTTGTGTAGAGACAAGATCGTCTTCATAGCTTTATTATTATTATTATTATTATTATTATTACTACTATTTATTCTAATGGATGAAACATCTTTCCTGATGTTCGTTGTATCCAGATCATCAGAGGGATCTGAGTAATCCTTTTAGCTCTCTGCTTCTGATCAATCGCTTTTGTCCTCACTATGACTTGTTTCCAGAAAGTCAATTGATTTAATCAACTAATGCTTAAATCTAGATTTAGAAACTCAGATGCCATGTGCTGAGAGAATTAGTTGAATTCTCCTTGTGTCATTAGAGTACAATCTTTTATAAGACACTCTTCTTCAACAGATGCAAATATTGTCATGAATATCAAACCATACAAACATTTCTTTAGAGGGTTTGAATGTTGACCTTGTTCTTACTGGTTTAGTTTTGTAACCCAAAATCAATACTTCAGAGAGTAAAGATTTCTGTTTAAGCTTTCTTAGAAAGAACTGCGACGACCTCTGATTGCATCTTCTGATTTCTTCAACTTGTACTTCTTCAGACACTATTACCTTCAGCATCTGAAAAGGTAACTTTCAGATTTGCAAACTTCCAATAAACTTCAACTTTTAACTACCAAGCTTATCATCAAATCTGACAAAAAATTGAATCATCTTTAGAATTAATTCAACTCCAAGTACTTATAGACTGTGAGCATTCTAACCATGATACATTAGAGGTGGTCTGAAAGGAGATCTTGTTCAGATTGGTGTGTTACCACTCCTTAGAAATGCTTTGATATGATAATCTCATATATCATTAACTTAGAAATTTCTTCTTCAAGATTCTGTTCTTATTGCATCTAGTTGTAAAGAACTTGGATATGAAAATCTCATTTTCAAAAAATATTTTCTTAAGCTATTTTTCCTCAGTCTGTTGACCAAGATTATTTTTAACTTTGGACATTCTCAGACAATTACTTTTGAACTTGAGAGAAGAGAACACAGAAGGATTCATCCTTGTGTCAAGATCTTTTACCAAAGTCTATTCTGTAAATACTATCCGTAAATGAATCAATACTTAATACCATGGTATTTCATTGTTCAAATATGCCAGTGCACAGAAATAGTGCAAATAGTCATAATCTTGGTGTCAAGGCTAGAGCTTTTAAAAAAGCTACAGAGAATTTCTGCAACAGAGATAGTTTCTGCTGAATCAGAGACAAAAACTCTTTTATTTTCTGGAGGGATCTTCTTCATCAGAGACTCCAGCATCAGCCAATAGTGCTGAGATAGTTGGTTCTTCATCATCTTCTGAGATGTAAGAATCATCAAGTGTTACCTTTCAACCCTTTCTTCAAGCTTATTTAAGCTTTTTACTTGGCTTAGAATAAACTCGTATCAATCTTAGCAGAGCTTTTAGATCCTTTGAGTCTGTTGCAATGATTCTTCTCTGAGAGATGATGTGTCTTTCTTGACAAAGTGACACACTATCTTCATGTTCTTCGAAATTCTTGATTTCTATAGGTGATGAACATCTAATCTTCTTAGATCTTCTGATAGATGTAAGTATAACATATTTCCTCTTATCTTAAATAAATTGTTATAGCTTAATCTTCATGTCTTATTAGCACGAACTCACCAATTATTCTAGAGAAACATTGATAAGATCTTCTGAGACTGAGAAGCAGTTACTCTTAAGCTTCTGAAAGTCTTCTTCAAGAGATTTGTCTAAGAGAGAATCTCAGTTCAAAATTATGAGTTCTACAACCATGGTTTGAAAACTTGATGACAAGATTTCAACATTCTTCAATATCCTTCATCTTGAAGTCTTCATACTTCAAAAACATGAGCAGATATTTCCTTGACCAAAAGGAGTCCTCAAAGAGTTATCATGAGAAAGTCAAATAGACATAGCAATTTGGTTTTGAAAACATTTTAAGCTCAGTAAGAATTCTTTCAGCAAACAAGGAACTTCTTGCTTTCTGATGATTCTTTTCATCCTTTTCAAACTGATCATTTAAAATTCCTTTCAACCTTTTACCAGCATCATATGAGGGAGATATGTAGTTATCAACTACCATATTCACTTGATCAATATCACCTGTTAGACAGAACTTTTCTAGTTCAACTTTCCAGTACTCAACATTTTCACCAACAATGGTGGAAGATAAAAACTGAGAGTATTGATACTTGGAATAGTAGGAGGTAGAGTGGAAATCATCAAGGTGCTTCTCAAAGCTCGTCTGGATCTTTATCTGACACAGTTAAGTGTTTGATAAATATCAATAATAGAACCAGAGCTCTGATACAAATTGAAGGGGTGAGAAACACAAGAAATATGGGTTTGAATTAGGTTTCACTAACTATAAACTTTTGTGCGAAATTAAAAATAGTGCTAATAAAGAGAAATAAAAACAAATTGACACAATTATTTTTATTCAAGTTCACTGTTAACAATGTTACTCCAGTCCATCCACCAAGGTGATTTTGCCTTAGACAAGCACTTAACCAAATAATCTCAATAGATTACAACAAAACAACATAGACTACCCGTCCTTGTTGCAAACCACAATGGATAACCTCCATCGTCTTCTTGAGAATTCTGACTATACCCTAGGCTCGCAAGGAACTATTAACAGGTATGGATTATAAAGGTGTGTAAATGAATTGCTTTTAAACAAGCAGGTGACACAATTGAAGTACAATAACACAAAAATTTTCTTAGCAAGATATGAGAAATAACTCCTTGATATTCTACAAAACTATCTTAAGAATAATCTCCAAGAGATTTGCATCGTATCAGCATAAGTTTTATGAGCTTAAAGGCTTCTTTTAATGCTTCTCTCATTTCTTGTATAGCAACATTCTAATCTGGTTGAGCATTGAGCATTTTCTTCTTGAGCTATATAACTTGGTGCTTACTTCCGCCTTGCATACATACTTTCGTGTATTCTTCAGCTCTTTGTTCTAGTTACATAATCTTGATCTTATTTTATGCTCTTGCAGCATTTTGCACTTCGGCATTTTGTATTTTCACTCGTCTTGCAGCAACAACTACAATAAAATAAGTTCTGCATTCTTTCACTTTCTTCGCTTTGGCAGCTTGTAAGCAACACAAGCTCACACACCGCTTAAGCATGTTCTTCAAGTCTTCAGATCTTCAATAAATAGGACTTAAGAATAGATTCGTGTGAAGGTATAATAAAAAACATATTCCAGTTGTAATAACCCAACGTTCACATCATAATACAAAAAGTTGTCCTTACGCCACCTAGTCTAGGTAGAGGTCACAAACTATTTTGTACATTTATATTTGTTAGTAAGATATGCACCTAAGAGGGGGTGAATTAGGTAATATTTTTCCGAATTTTTGATAGTTTCAAGTTTTTCTTTCCTAATAGATTACTATGTGATGAAAGCGATAAATGCAGAAAGTAAATTACACGGTGATATATCCTAGTTCCCCTCACAGTCCGAGAGTACTCCAGTCCCCTTTCAACATGAAAGAGATTTTTAATAATGTTAGATCTTATGACAAGACTATCCTAGCCTTTCTATACAGACTCTAACAATCACACCAAGAACAATCTTCTTGGATATTACAACAAAGTGAAATAAGAGAACAATCCTCCCTTAATCACTTTCTTTCTTCCAATAATCCTGGAAAACAAGGAATATAGTTTTACACTCTTAGATTCAGCAATCCTGAAAATAAGATGTACTAAGCAAAATACCTAATTCTAAATTTTGTAGGAGTATTTGAAGTTGATCTTCAATTATCAATCTAAAGATTGATATTCTTCTTGAACAAACAAACTCTTATACAATATATACAAGTGTTCTTAGATGGAAGAATGAAACTAAAATGATTTGGATGAAAGTTTAAATGCATATGTTTCACTCTTTGAAAATTCTGATTTTCACACTTGATAAATTGAAATTTTAATGATAATGAAAAGTTTAAAAATTATTTGCAAGAAGGTGAATCTCTAAGACAGGGATTGTGAGGTTTATATAGCCTCTAAAAACCTCTTTAAAGGAGTATAACTGATCAAGAGATGTAATGGTTCAAGAATAAAAGAAAACACAAGTTTCTGCCAAGAGATGCAAGTTTTTAGCCGGTTGCGCCAGTGGTAATCGGTTACCCCAAGTGGATAATCGATTACATGCCTCAATGTTTTAAAAATTTTGAAATTTCTTCAGGGTAATCGTTTACCAGGTTAGGGTAATTGATTACTCTAAGCCAGTTTTGCCAAAAAACCTTTAAAAAAAAGGCAGAAAGGTTTTGAAAATGCACAAAACTTTTTCAAATGAATATACAAAGAATGAGAAGGGTTTTTAACACTTGCATAAGCTATATAAAGGTTGAATGTCATACCTTTCCTTTGCGCTAAACCATCTTCACATTTTCATCAAGACTTGATACATTTCTTTGACAATATGAATCTTTGATCTTGATCTTGATCATTTTGGAATTCTTTTAGCCATCCTGGAGCTGAGAAATATATGTCATCATCAAAAACTTTGAGAAGCCATGTCTTCTCATTCTCCCTCTTTTCGATGATGACAACTATTTTGAAAGTTTGATTCCTTTGTGCTTTTCGAACAAAAGTTCCCCATTGGATGATGTTCCCCCTTAAACCATGATTTTAGATAGGTCTTGAAAATCAACATCTTTTGTTAGAAAAGTAAAAACACAATACCATACAACACAACTCTTCTCCCCCTTTGTCATTAACAAAAGGGATGGGAAAAGTATTTCTCACGAGATCACAACACATAAAACATACACCACAAACATAGTACATAAACGAATACGAGAAAAGTATGAAGTACATAAACATAATAACAATGATAAAACAAAAACTAAACCATAATTAATCAACAATACTTAATTATAGAATTGAAACAAAAATATAAGCAAGAAAAATCAATCACTTGGACATATCATTGGTGTCTTTATCATTGTCTCCTTCTTCATCACCATCTCCATCTTCGTCACTTTCTTCCTTAATAGGTTGTGCTCGAAGTTGCACTCTAGCAAAGTCTTTAAACATTTTTCTCATAGCAACCATGTTACACCGATGTTCCCTCTGATTAAAATCCACCTTAGCTTCTATGGAACATATTTTTTTGTAGAGCACTTTGTTTGTGTATCCTTCTTCCGGAACAGATGGAGGAGAAAAGGACGAAGTTGAATCTTTATAAACATATATGTTGTCCAAACCTTAAATTATACCTGTATTCCTTATTGTTGTAGACACATTTATTTCATTCAATTTGGCCGTCATCAAGGTTTTTGGTTCTCTTTGAAGTAGTACTCCACTTGACTCCAATTTTTTTTAGACAAAACGACCATATGGAAAACCACCAGAGAGAGATCGAACATGAGGCATATGATACATAAAAAGATATGCCTAATTCACTTGAACCTTATTTTTGATAGCATAAAGAAGTTGGACTTTCATTTCACCAACTTGTGAATGATTTGAGTGTTTGGAAACAAGAACATAGGCAAGGATGTAATGAAGTGTCCTATCACTTACAGTTAAATTTTTAGCCAGCTTAAAACTCTTGAAGAATCCTGGTTTTGACGACTCATAAGCTCTTCTTGAGTTATCCTTGAGATTTCAATATAATAATTCATACTAGAGAAATCCTTCCATGGTGTTGTTTCATGTTGAACACCATATCATATTTCTTCTCCCACAAAAGGAATTCCTAAGCAATTCCCTAACTCTTTAAGGTCCATAGAAATACCAATATCATAATTGGAGAAAAATTCTTTGACTAAATCAAGATAAACATTACCAACATCACCTACAACCTTATTAACTCCTTGTTTTTCTAACAGTTCAGGAAAATCAAAG
This sequence comes from Lathyrus sativus, assembly GCA_963859935.3. Taxonomy (NCBI): domain Eukaryota; kingdom Viridiplantae; phylum Streptophyta; class Magnoliopsida; order Fabales; family Fabaceae; genus Lathyrus; species Lathyrus sativus. The sequence goes on from OZ012735.1 coordinate 776,187,151, forward strand.
CTATGTGCTAGAAAAGATTTGAGATTAACATATTTTACCGGCATAAGAGGTCAATTCTGAATATCAAAGTTGAGCCTTCGAGCTTTGACTGTTTGCATGTGTTCTTCTTCTGTTGGATCTGAGCTACTTTCACCCATCTTTTTCTTTCCTTTGTTCTGGATTTTTGGAGCCATGGAAGCTTTGAAGGTTTTAGAGTTTGAAAAGGGATTTTCGGGTTTGGTGTTGGAGTGGTTTGAAGAGAGATGATGAGGGATTATATTGAGTGAATGAGAAAGTGGGTTTTAATGTTGAGGTTGAATAAAATTAAATAGGTGTGGAAGAGAAGTTGGAAGAGTGGAATGAATGAGAGTAGAAGAGTGAAGAATACCAATGTTTGTCTTTAAGTTTAGAAAAGTAAGTGCTTATGAAATGAGTTAAAGACAAAAAGGTAAGTTTTAAAAGCAACTCTTCAATTCTGTTTTTTTTTTAAATTGCAGACATAGAAGTGGTAATCGATTACCATATATGGGTAATCGGTTACCAGGTCGAATACGCATCCAGGAAATGAAAAAAAAAGAATAGGGTAATCGATTACCCACTTGTTGTAACCGATTACCACACACATAAAAAACAACAAATACATGAGGTTTTCATTTTAATTTAAATTAATATTACATGTTGAATCAAAATACAACTTTGGGTGAATCAAAAACATAGATTAAGCTCATGTAAAATCAAGATATATATAATTTTCACAATATACACATTTAGACAAATTGTAAAAATTTAAAGAAACTAAAAAATAATGTACCTTGGCATTACTTTCAAAAATAATGAAATATTTATTGAAAATTCAAACGTCACCTTCATCTAAAATGCCAAGATCCCTTCGAATTTTGTAAAATACTTATTTAGTGAGTGGTTTTGTAAAGATGTCTGCCAGTTGATTATATGTATCCATAAAGGTGACTTCGACATCCTTTTAAGTACATGATCACGTAGGAAGTGATGTCGTATGTCGATGTGTTTCATCTTTGAATGCGTAACTGGATTCCTTGTTATATTGATCGCACTTGTGTTATCACATCGTAAAGGAATGCACACGAGATTAAGTCCATAATCATGTAGTTGTTGTTTGAGCCAAAGGATTTGTGCACAACAATTACCTGCGACAATGTATTCTGCTTCAGTTGTACTAAGTGCGGCACAAGCTTGTTTCTTGCAAGACCAGGATACTAATGCATTCCCTAGTATGTGACAAGTTCCATTTGTACTTTTTCTACCAAATTTGCAACCTGCATAATCCGAGTCAAAATAACCAACTAAATCACATATACTACCTTTTGGATACCATAGTTTAACATTGGTCGTTCCTTTGAGATACTTCATGATTCTTTTAACAGCGGTGAGATATGACTCCTTCAGATTTGCTTGAAAACAGACACATAAACACACACTGAACATTATGTCAGGACGACTTGCCGTCAAATATAATAAAGAGCCAATCATAACTCGATACTTTGTAACATCAATTGAAACACATGATTCATCTTGATCAACATAAGTTCCGGATCCCATTGGAGTAGACATTTCTTTACAACCATCCATGTCGAATCGCTTCAACAACTCTTTGCAATACTTGGCTTGGTTGATGAAGATTCCATCCTTTAACTGCTTAATTTGTAATACAAGAAAATAGTTCATCTTACCCATCATAGACATCTCGAACTCTCCTTGCATCATCAATGAGAATTCCTCACAAAGATTTTTATTTGTCGAACCAAATATGATGTCGTCAACGTAGACTTGAACCAATAAAATGTTGTCCTTAATTCTTTTAATGAATAAGGTCTTATCTACATTACCTTTTTCAAATCCTCTTTCGCAAAGAAAGTTGCTAAGTCGATCATACCACGCCCTTGGTGCTTTTAGGCCGTAAAGAGCTTTCTTCAACTTATAGACATGTGAAGGATTCTTGAAGTCTTCAAAGCCATGGGGTTATTTGGCATAGACTTCTTCATTAATGTAGCCATTCAAGAATGCGCTTTTGACATCCATTTGGAATAACTGAAAATTCAATGAACACGCATAAGCAAGTAATAAACGGATAGCTTTTAACCTTGCAACCAGAGTGCATGTTTCTTCAAAATCAATTCCTTCCTCTTGATTGTATCCTTGGGCCACCAATCTTTCTTTGTTTCGAATAATTATTCCATTATCATCAAGTTTGTTCTTAAACACCCATTTGGTACCGATGATGTGTTTATCACTTGGCCTGAGAACAAGTTCCCAAACTTGATTCCTTTTGAATTGGTTTAACTCTTCTTGCATAACAATAATCCATTTGTCATCTCCTAAGGCTTCATCAACTTTGGAAGGTTCAATTTGTGAAACAAATGCCATATTTAAGCATGCATCTTTGAGATTTAGTCTAGTTGTAACGCCTTGACTAATATCACCAATTACTTTATCAATTGGATGATCTATATGAATTCTCCATTCCTTAGGTAGATCATTGTTATTTGTCTCTTGTTGAATTCGTTCTTCTTGATGCTTTGGTTGATTATCATCTTTTGCTTTGGAAGTATCTTCAGTAGGAATATCTATAATATCATCATCGTCACATAAAATAATTTCCTCCTTCGAGGGGTTATATTCATCAAATTTTACATGCATTGATTCTTCAATAGTTAAATTTATTTTATTATAAATTCTATAAGCTTTACTTGAAAGAGAATAACCAAGAAATAAACCTTCGTCATATTTCTCATCAAACTTATCAAGATTGTCTTTGTCATTGTTCAAGACAAAACATTCGCATCCAAATATGTGAAAATAAGCAATGTTTGGTTTTCTCCCTTTGAAAAGTTCATAAGGAGTCCTTTTAGGAATAGGTCTAATATTTACTCTATTACTTACAAAGCATGTCGTACTTACCGCATCTGCCCAAAAATATTTTAGAAGATTTAAGTCGCTAAGCATTGTCCTTACAAGTTCCACCAATGATCTATTCTTTATTTCTACAACACCATTTTGTTGAGGAGTTCTTGGTGTCGAGAAGTTGTGAGAAATTCCATGTTCTTCACAAAATTCTTCGAAAGGAGCATTTTGGAATTCTCCACCATGATCGCTTCTTATGGAGGCAATTGTTAGTGACTTCTCATTTTGGATTTGCTTTGCATATTTCTTGAATGCCTTGAATGCATCACTTTTCTGCACCAAAAAGAATGTCCAAGTATATCTACAGAAATCGTCAACAATAACTATAACATATACATTACCTCTGAAACTACGTGTTCTTGATGGACAAAATAAGTCCATATGCAACAGTTGTAGTGGTTTTGTAGTGGACACCACATTTTTAGATATGAAAGTTGACTTGATCTATTTCCCTTTTCAACAAGAATCACACAACTTATCTTTGATAAACTTTATCTTTGGCAAGCCAATGACTAAATTATGCTTTACTAATTTATTCAAATGTTTCATATGAATGTGAGCAAACCTTTTGTGCCATAACCATGAATTATTATTATTCGCCATAAGAAATTTTACCTTCAAAGACAAGTCATCAAGGGAAATCATAAAAATATTGTTAATTCTTTTACCTTTAAGTTTTACCACATGAGTGACTTTGCCTTCTATCAAACATTCATCTTTGGTCAATTTGATTTTGAAGCCTTTGTTATAAAGTTGGCTTATAATCAGAAGATTGTGCTTTAGTCCTTCAACGTAAAGTACATCTTCAATGGATGTGAAAGGTGGTACTCCAACTTTGCCTAGGCCAAAAATTATTCCTTTGTTGTTATCTCCATAAGTAACAAAACCCTTGGCCTTAAGCACAAGATTTGAAAATTTGTCTATATCTTCGATCATATGCTTTGAACAACCACTATCAAGATATCATAGATTTTAAGTGGTCTTCAAGCAAACCTACAAAACAAATTACGTTTTATTAGGTACCCAAATTTCCTTGGGTCCTTCATAATTTATACCTTTCTTTACCAACACATAATTCCCACTTGCTATACTAAAATTTCTAACATAGCAAGCATTAAGTGTATGACCAATAATACCATAATAAAAACAAGTAGGAACAAAATTGCTCTTATATCTTGGAACATATAATTTATTTTTAGTAAATCTTTTCTTTTAGGATATTGATGCACATTCGTGGGTTTGTTCACTTTCTCTTTGGAAGAATGGTCAAGAGCCTTAACAAAGATTGTTTTACTAGAACTTGGTTTTGAAAATTTTGAGTAACCCAATCCACTTTTATCATTCGAATACCTTTGTTGGCTAAGAACCCCTTCTAATCCAATTTTTCCTTTCTCATATCTTTCGAGGATTCTTTTTAATTGAACAATTTGGAAATAAAGTGACTCACAATTTTTACAAATGAATTTATCTTCACTAATTTTCTTTAGTTCCTCGTTTTTTGCTTCTTTTTCCATAATATCAACTTTTTTTTCTAAGGATGTAATTTGTTTCTTTTGTGAAGATATTGTTTTACAAAATATTTTACATTTATTTAATAGTTCATTTATGACATCCTGTGCATCATTATCATAAAGAGAAAATTTGTTACTAACCTCATCATCTTCATCATCGAAGTTGTGGGTAGCCATTAATGCAAGATTTACGCTTTCGTCACTTTCCGAGTCGGATGAAGAACTTATGTCATTATCGTCCCATACAACATATGCCTTTTTGTTCTTTGTTTTCTTCTTGCCTTTGATTCCTTCTTTCTTGGACAACTTTGGACAATCGGGCTTTATGTGACCTTGCTTACCACATTCGTAACATGTGACATCTTGTGTTGAAGTGGAAGTCTCCATTTCTTGAAGTTTTTATTTCTCTTAGCATAATTAAAGTTCTTGTCATTCTTATCAAAAAAAAATCTGAGTCTTTTAACTAGGAGCATAAAGGTTTCATCTTCTTCCAGTGCATCATCATCTTGATCATCTTTTAAATTTACTTTTAATACGATACCCTTGGACTTCTTTTCTTGATGTTCGTGTTTTTCAAGTCGTCCAAGTTCTAATTCGTGTTCCTGAAGCTTTCCAAATAAAGATGCAAAAGTCATGGTAGAATGACTTTTCTTCTCTGATATAGCTGTAACTTTTGGTTGCCATTCTCTTGTCAAGGATCTAAGAATTTTGAGATTTAGCTCATTGTTAGAAAATGTCTTACCAAGTGCTATTAAGTGATTAGTCAAATGTACGGATATTTTCTGAAGAGCAACTATGGATTCTCCGGGTTGCATTCCAAACATCTCATATTCTTAACTTAATGTATTTATTCTAGATCTTTTGACTTTAGTGGTTCCTTCATGAGTTTCCACTAAGGTGTCCCAGATTTCTTTTGCAGATTATGAAACGCAAAAGAATTCATCCATGCTTAATTCACTTTGTAATATGTTAATAGCTTTCTTTTCATCAAGTATTTTCTTTTTACCATCTTCATCATATGAACTTTTAATCTTAGTAGTGCCAACACCATTAACCACACTAACTGGTTGATAAGGACCATTTTCAACAGTTTCCCATATTTCTTTTCATTGAGCTTCTAAATGTGCTTTCATATGGATCTTCCAAAAGTCGAAATATTCTCCATAAAATAGAGGAGGTTTGTTACTGCTTCCGCCATCTTTGAAAACCGGATTTACGCTAATGGAAGCCATGCTGGATCAATAGGAGCAGGTTACCTATAACCTACTCTGATGCCAATTGTTAGTAAGATATGCACCTAACAGGGGGGGGGGGTGAATTGGGTACTTAAAGATTTTTTCAGATTTTTGATGGTTTCAGGTTTTACTTTCCTAATAGATTACTATGTGATGAAAGCGATAAATGTGGAAAGTAAACGACACGATGATATATCTTGGTTCTCCTCACAGTCCGAAAGTACTCCAGTCCCATTTCAACATGAAAGAGATTTTTAATAATGTTAAATCTTATGACAAAACTATCCTAGCCTTTCTATACAGACTCTAACAATCACACCAAGAACAATCCTCTTGGATTTTACAACAAAGTGAAATAAGAGAACAATCCTCCCTTAATCACTCTCTTTCTTCCAACAATCCTGGACAACAAGGAATACAATTTTACACTCTTAGATTCAACAATCCTGAAAATAAGATGTAATAAGCAAAATACTTAATTCTAAATTTTGTAGGAGTATTTGAAGTTGATCTTCAATTATCAATCTAAAGATTGATATTCTTCTTGAAAAAAACAAACTCTTATACAATATATACAAGTGTTCTTAGATGGAAGAATGAAACTAAAATGATTTGGATGAAAGTTTAAATGCATAAGTTTCACTCTTTGAAAATTCTGTTTTCACACTTGATAAATTGAAATTTTAATGATAATGAAAAGTTTAAAAATTATTTGCAAGAAGGTGAATCTCTAAGACAGGGATTGTGAGGTTTATATAGCCTCTAAAAACCTCTTTAAAGGAGTATAATTGATCAAGAGATGTAATGGTTCAAGAATAAAAGAAAACACAAGTTTCTGCCAAGAGATGCAAGTTTTTAGCCGGTTGCGTCAGTGGTAATCGGTTACCCCAAGTGGATAATCGATTACATGCCTCAATGTTTTAAAAATTTTGAAATTTCTTCAGGGTAATCGTTTACCAGGTTAGGGTAATTGATTACTCTAAGCCAGTTTTGCCAAAAAACCTTTAAAAAAAAGGCAGAAAGGTTTTGAAAATGCACAAAACTTTTTCAAATGAATATACAAAGAATGAGAAGGGTTTTGAACACTTGCATAAGCTATATAAAGGTTGAATGTCATACCTTTCCTTTGCGCTAAACCATCTTCACATTTTCATCAAGACTTGATACATTTCTTTGACAATATGAATCTTTGATCTTGATCTTGATCATTTTGGAATTCTTTTAGCCATCCTGGAGCTGAGAAATATATGTCATCATCAAAAACTTTGAGAAGCCATGTCTTCTCATTCTCCCTCTTTTCGATGATGACAACTATTTTGAAAGTTTGATTCCTTTGTGCTTTTCGAACAAAAGTTCCCCATTGGATGATGTTCCCCCTTAAACCATGATTTTAGATAGGTCTTGAAAATCAACATCTTTTGTTAGAAAAGCAAAAACACAATACCATACAACACAAGTCTTCTCCCCCTTTGTCATTTACAAAAAGGATGGGAAACGTATTTCTCACGAGATTACAACACATAAAACATACACCACAAACATAGTACATAAACGAATACGAGAAAAGTATGAAGTACATAAACATAATAACAATGATAAAACAAAAACTAAACCATAATTAATCAAAAATACTTAATTATAGAATTGAAACAAAAATATAAGTAAGAAAATTCAATCACTTGGACATATCATTGGTGTCTTTATCATTGTCTCCTTCTTCATCACCATCTCTATCTTCGTCACTTTCTTCCTTAATAGGTTGTGCTCAAAGTTGTACTCTAGCAAAGTCTTTAAACATTTTTCTCATAGCAACCATGTCACACCGATGTTCCCTCTGATTAAAATCCACCTTAGCTTCTATGGAACACATTTTTTTGTAGAGCACTTTGTTTGTGTATCCTTCTTCCGGAACAGATGGAGGAGAGAAGGACGAAGTTGAATCTTTATAAACATATCTGTTGTCCAAACCTTAAATTATACCTGTATTCCTTATTGTTGTAGAGACATTTATTTCATTCACTTTGGCCGTCATCAAGGTTTTTGGTTCTCTTTGAAGTAGTACTCCACTTGACTCCAAATTTTTTTAGACAAAACGACCATATGGAAGACCACCAGAGAGAGATCGAACATGAGGCATATGATACATAAAAAGATATGCCTAATTCACTCGAACCTTATTTTTGATAGTATAAAGAAGTTGGACTTCCATTTCACCAACTTGTGAATGATTTGAGTGTTTGGAAACAAGAACATAGGCAAGGATGTAATGAAGTGTCCTATCATTTACAGTTAAATTTTTAGCCAGCTTAAAACTCTTGAAGAATCCTGGTTTTGACGACTCATAAGCTCTTCTTGAGTTATCCTTGAGATTTCAATATAATAATTTATACTAGAGAAATCCTTCCATGGTGTTGTTTCATGTTGAACACCATATCATATTTCTTCTCCCACAAAAGGAATTCCTAAGCAATTCCCTAACTCTTTAAGGTCCATAGAAATACCAATATCATAATTGGAGAAAAATTCTTTGACTAAATCAAGATAAACATTACCAACATCACCTACAACCTTATCAACTCCTTGTTTTTCTAACAGTTCAGGAAAATCAAAGCTATGTGCTGGAAAAGATTTGAGATTAACATATTTTACCGGCATAAGAGGTCAATTCTGAATATCAAAGTTGAGCCTTCGAGCTTTGACTGTTTGCATGTGTTCTTCTTCTGTTGGATCTGAGATACTTTCACCCATCTTTTTCTTTCCTTTGTTCTGGATTTTTGGAGCCATGGAAGCTTTGAAGGTTTTAGAGTTTGAAAAGGGATTTTCGGGTTTGGTGTTGGAGTGGTTTGAAGAGAGATGATGAGGGATTATATTGAGTGAATGAGAAAGTGGGTTTTAATGTTGAGGTTGAATAAAATTAAATAGGTGTGGAAGAGAAGTTGGAAGAGTGGAATGAATGAGAGTAGAAGAGTGAAGAATACCATTGTTTGTCTTTAAGTTTAGAAAAATAAGTGCTTATGGAATGAGTTAAAGACAAAAAGGTAAGTTTTAAAAGCAACTCTTCAATTCTGTTTTTTTTTTAAATTGCAGACATAGAAGTGGTAATCGATTACCATATATGGGTAATCGGTTACCAGGTCGAATACGCGTCCAGGAAATGAAAAAAAAAGAATAGGGATCGATTACCCACATGTTGTAACCGATTACCACACACACAAAAAACAGCAAATACATGAGTTTTTCATTTTAATTTAAATTAATATTACATGTTGAATCAAAATACAACTTTGGGTGAATCAAAAACATAGATTAAGCTCATGTAAAATCAAGATATATATAATTTTCACAATATACACATTTAGACAAATTGTAAAAATTTAAAGAAACTAAAAAATAATGTACCTTGGCATTATTTTCAAAAATAATGAAATATTTATTGAAAATTCAAACGTCACCTTCATCTAAAATGCCAAGATCCCTTCGAATTTTGTAAAATACTTATTTAGTGAGTGGTTTTGTGAAGATGTCTACCAGTTGATTATATGTATCCATAAAGGTGACTTCGACATCCTTTTGAAGTACATGATCACGTAGGAAGTGATGTCGTATGTCGATGTGTTTCATCTTTGAATGCGTAACTGGATTCCTTGTTATATTGATCGCACTTGTGTTATCACATTGTAAAGGAATGCACACGAGATTAAGTCCATAATCATGTAGTTGTTGTTTGAGCCAAAGGATTTGTGCACAACAACTACCTGCGACAATGTATTCTGCTTCAACTGTACTAAGTGCGGCACAGGCTTGTTTCTTGCAAGACCAGGATACTAATGCATTCCCTAGTATGTGACAAGTTCCACTTGTACTTTTTCTACCAAATTTGCAACCTGCATAATCCGAGTCAGAATAACCAACTAAATCACATATACTACCTTTTGGATACCATAGTTTAACATTGGTCGTTCCTTTGAGATACTTCATGATTCTTTTAACAGCGGTGAGATATGACTCCTTTGGATTTGCTTGAAAACAGACACATAAACACACACTGAACATTATGTCAGGACGACTTGCCGTCAAATATAATAAAGAGCCAATCATAACTCGATACTTTGTAACATCAATTGAAACACCTGATTCATCTTGATCAACATAAGTTTCGGATCCCATTGGAGTAGACATTGCTTTACAACCATCCATGTCGAATCGCTTCAACAACTCTTTGCAATACTTGGCTTGGTTGATGAAGATTCCATCCTTTAACTGCTTAATTTGTAATCCAAGAAAATAGTTCATCTTACCCATCATAGACATCTCGAACAATCCTTGCATCATCAATGAGAATTCCTCACAAAGATTTTTATTTGTCGAACTAAATATGATGTCGTCAACGTAGACTTGAACCAATAAAGTGTTGTCCTTAATTCTTTTAATGAATAAGGTCTTATCTACATTACCTTTTTCAAATCCTCTTTCGCAAAGAAAGTTGCTAAGTCGATCATACCACGCCCTTGGTGCTTGCTTTAGGCCATAAAGAGCTTTCTTCAACTTATAGACATGTGAAGGATTCTTGAAGTCTTCAAAGCCAGGGGGTTATTTGGCATAGACTTCTTCATTAATGTAGCCATTCAAGAATGCGCTTTTGACATCCATTTGGAATAACTGAAAATTCAATGACCACACATAAGCAAGTAGTAAACGAATAGCTTTTAACCTTGCAACCAGAGTGAATGTTTCTTCAAAATCAATTCCTTCCTCTTGATTGTATCCTTGGGCCACCAATCTTTCTTTGTTTCGAATAATTATTCCATTGTCATCAAGTTTGTTCTTAAACATCCATTTGGTACCGATGATGTGTTTATCACTTGGCCTGGGAACAAGTTCCCAAACTTGATTCCTTTTGAATTGGTTTAACTCTTCTTGCATAACAATAATCCATTGGTCATCTCCTAAGGCTTCATCAACTTTGGAAGGTTCAATTTGTGAAACAAATGCCATATTTAAGCATACATCTTTGAGATTTAGTCTAGTTGTAACGCCTTGACTAATATCACCAATTACTTTATCAATTGGATGATCTATATGAGTTCTCCATTCCTTAGGTAGATCATTGTTATTTGTCTCTTGTTGAATTCGTTCTTCTTGATGCTTTGGTTGATTATCATCTTTTGCTTTGGAAGTATCTTCATTAGGAATATCTATAATATCATCATCGTCACATAAAATAATTTCCTCCTTCGAGGGGTTAGATTCATCAAATTTTACATGCATTGATTCTTTAATAGTTAAAGTTATTTTATTATAAATTCTATAAGCTTTACTTGAAAGAGAATAACCAAGAAATATACCTTCGTCATATTTCTCATCAAACTTATCAAGATTGTCTTTGTCATTGTTCAAGACAAAACATTTGCATCCAAATATGTGAAAATAAGCAATGTTTGGTTTTCTCCCTTTGAAAAGTTCATAAGGAGTCCTTTTAGGAATAAGTCTAATATTTACTCTATTACTTACAAAGCATGTCGTACTTACCGCATCTGCCCAAAAATATTTTAGAAGATTTAAGTCGCTAAGCATTGTCCTTACAAGTTCCACCAATGATCTATTCTTTCTTTCTACAACACCATTTTGTTGAGGAGTTCTTGGTGTCGAGAAGTTGTGAGAAATTCCATGTTCTTCACAAAATTCTTCGAAATGAGCATTTTGGAATTCTCTACCATGATCTCTTCTTATGGAGGCAATTGTTAGTGACTTCTCATTTTGGATTTGCTTTGCATATTTCTTGAATGCCTTGAATGCATCACTTTTCTGCACCAAAAAGAATGTCCAAGTATATATAGAGAAATCGTCAACAATAACTAAAGCATATACATTACCTCCGAAGCTACGTGTTCTTGATGGACCAAATAAGTCCATATGCAACAGTTGTAGTGGTTTTGTAGTGGACACCACATTTTTAGATATGAAAGTTGACTTGATCTGTTTCCCTTTTCAACAAGCATCACACAACTTATCTTTGATAAACTTTATCTTTGGCAAGCCAATGACTAAATTATGCTTTACTAATTTATTCAAATGTTTCATATGAATGTGAGCAAACCTTTTGTGCCATAACCATGAACTATTATTGTTCGCCATAAGAAATTTTACCTTCAAAGACAAGTCATCAAGGGAAATCATAAAAATATTGTTAATTCTTTTACCTTTAAGTTTTACCACATGAGTGACTTTGCCTTCTATCAAACATTCATCTTTGGTCAATTTGATTTTGAAGCCTTTGTTATAAAGTTGGCTTATAATCAGAAGATTGTGCTTTAGTCCTTCAATGTAAAGTACATCTTCAATGGATGTGAAAGGTGGTACTCCAACTTTGCCTAGGCCAAGAATTATTCCTTTGTTGTTATCTCCATAAGTAACAAAACCCTTGGCCTTAAGCACAAGATTTGAAAATTTGTCTATATCTTCGGTCATATGCTTCGAACAACCACTATCAAGATACCATAGATTTGAAGTGGTCTTCAAGCAAACCTACAAAACAAATTACGTTTTATTAGGTACCCAAATTTTCTTGGGTCCTTCATAATTTGTACCTTTCTTTACCAACACATAATTCCCACTTGCTATACTAAAATTTCTAACATAGCAAGCATTAAGTGTATGACCAATAATACCATAATAAAAACAAGTAGGAACAAAATTGCTCTTATATCTTGCAACATATAATTTATTTTTAGGAAATCTTTTCTTTTAGGATATTGATGCACATTCTTGGGTTTGTTCACTTTCTCTTTGGAAGAATGATCAAGAGCCTTAACAAAGATTGTTTTACTAGAACTTGGTTTTGAAAATTTTGAGTAACCAAATCCACTTTTATCATTCGAATACCTTTTTTGGCTAAGAACCCATTCTAATCCAATTTTTCCTTTCTCATATCTTTCGAGGACTCTTTTTAATTGAACAATTTGGAAATACAGTGACTCACAATTTTTACAAATGAATTTATCTTCACCAATTTTCTTTAGTTCCTCGTTTTTTGCTTCTTTTTCCATAATATCAACTTTTTTTCTAAGGATGTAATTTGTTTCTTTTGTGAAGATATTGTTTTAAAAAATATTTTACATTTATTTAAATGCATAAGTTTCACTCTTTGAAAATTCTGATTTTCACACTTGATAAATTGAAATTTTAATGATAATGAAAAGTTTAAAAATTATTTGCAAGAAGGTGAATCTCTAAGATAGGGATTGTGAGGTTTATATAGCCTCTAAAAACCTCTTTAAAGGAGTATAATTGATCAAGAGATGTAATGGTTCAAGAATAAAAGAAAACACAAGTTTCTGCCAAGAGATGCAAGTTTTTGGCCTGCTGCACCAGTGGTAATCGGTTACCCCAATGGGTAATTGATTACATGCCTCAACGTTTTAAAAAATTTGAAAATTTCTTCAGGGTAATTGATTACCAAGTTAGGGTAACCGATTACTCTAAGCCAGTTTTGCCAAAAAAACCTTTAAAAAGAGGCAGAAAGGTTTTGAAAATGCACAATTTTTTCAAATGAATATGCAAAGAATGATAAGGGTTTTGAACACTTGCATAGGCTATATAAAGGTTGAATGTCATACCTTTCCTTTGTGTTAAACCATCTTCACGTTTTCATCAAGACTTGATACATTTCTTTGACAATATGGGTCCTTGATCTTGATTATTTTGGAATTCTTTTAGCCATCCTGGAGCTGAGAAATATATGTCATCATCAAAACCTTTAAGAAGCCATGTCTTCACAATATTTAGCGTTATATCAAACCATTATTAATCTTTTGTCTTCTAAATCTTCAGAGGCTTCATATGTAGACTTGATGAAGCATGTAGATTTATTAATACTTGTAACTTCAGAGCCTATGTCTTTAGAATCTCAGATCTTCGTTCAACATAACTAACTTAAGAGTCGTAAGCACTTGATCTTTAGAAGTGATATCTTCAGAATCTTAGAATGCGTCCAATGGAACCTCGTATTCAGAGTCTTCAGAACTTATTCAACTAATATTTTTCTTTAGAGTCTTTAGAACTTCGTTCAACAGAACCTTATCTTCAGAGTCTTCAGAACTTGTTCTTCAAAAATGACGTCTTTATAATCTTAAGAACTTTGTTCAATAGAACCTTGTCTTCAGAAACTTCAGAATATATAGCAATAGAAGCACATCTTTTAGAAATCCTTCAAGGCTTAATAACAAAGTCTTAATCAGAAGCTTTAGTACAAACGTTCTTCAGAACCATTTCACTAAGAGCCATCCTGAATATTGACTTTAAATTGTATACAACATATATTTTCTTTCCAGAGTGTTTAGATCAGAGCCTTTCTATCAGATTCAGATCCAGTTTATCAACAACTACACACTAGACAAAAACCCTAAAGTACTAAATTATTCTCTAAAATAACATACGCAGTTATCATCAAAACTTAAGGCCAGATGCATAACCACTTTTGTTCTCACAATCTCTCCCTTTTTGATGATGACAACCAATATATTTTGATAGAACAATTTGTACAGGGTAATCACCATAAAAATACAGAATCAGAGTTAAGCTAACCAGCTCCCCCTGAATCTGTTACTTTCAAAATTCATTTATGCTTATTCAGAATCTTTCCCTTGAACCAAAGACTTACCAAATAACTTTGAGGTACAAAGCATATGAACAAAGAATGAATACTTCTCAGAGACGTCTCATCAGAGTATGGCTAGAATTGCCTAGTCTTCAACTCAGAACCTGACTTGCTATCAGAACACGATTGACGTAATTAGAGTCTGATTTGTAACATTCTTGATGTTTTGCATCATGTATCAGAGCTAGGTTCTTTTAATCTCTTAAACATATCACCAAAAGGTGCATAGATCAATATGTCATTAGAAAGTTCACAACTTAAACATTTTTTGAATGACCGTTTAGATTAACCATAAGGTCCATAATCTTTGAAGTACTAGAGTCTAGCTACCATGCTTTAGAAAGTTCACAACTTCTGACAAGTTTGAAATATCGAAGCACTCATAGAAGTTCTTTCAGGTTGTTCTTTAGCTTCTAATTAATAAGTGGTCAAAATCAATATTTCATTGAATAATATGGTTGTATTTGATTCCTAGGGTCTAGATTGGTGCATTGCTTGAGGCAGTTCTTATTGGTGGTTTGAGATTGGTTGCGTTGGATCGTATTCTCGTTGGACCAGTGAGGCAGTGATCGCGACTTTCTATGTCTAACTGAACTAACTGCAAGTGCACAGTCTATCGTGTAGTAATAAAAGATATCGATCCCACAGGGACTCGTAATCAAGCTAGTATTCTCGGGTGTTACTATGTTTAGCTAGGTTGGTATGGTTTTAAGGGAATAAAAGCAAAAGAAGAGTGTATAATAAAGGGAAACTAAAAGATTTACTTAAGGGATAAATGCGTGAATCGGTATGCAATATGTTGGTTCTTCAAGGATTCGACAAGTTACCGACGTATTAGGTGTTTTCAAAAATAGTTTAAGAAGAAAATGACGGTTTAAAGACCTTTGTCTCATGATGGTTGTTGACGCTAGTCGCAACTCTAAGGTGGAACGTATGCTGTCGCTATCCCGTTCGGGGTTAAAATTACTTTTTGAAAACCATTAAGTTCTAATCCTTTTTAAAGCGTTGTCGCTGTTTTTAAAACGAATGCTTAGTTTTTACTATCGGGTCTTGACCTCAGCCGTCGCTTGTTGGTTCGCACCTTTATGAATTTCCCACTGTCGTGGCAAAACTACTTTTAAATAAGTTCTCGCTGTCGCGATGAATGTTTATTCAGAAAATCAATTTAAAAACTAAAGCCAGAAATAAGTTTGAAAAGGAAAGAATACACCAATTATTATCGAATCCCATCTGACTACCTATTACATACCGATTACTTTAATTTAGCCAGACATGGAATATAAACTAATAACACATAAATAATAGCAGAAATTACGAGCATGCATCATAATGGGAAAATAAAATTACGATTGACAATTATAATAAAAACCTGTAAATAATTCGATTGGCCTTTGGGAAATCCTCCAAAATGTCGGTAGGATTTAGTCTTGGTACCAATAGCTTGTACAGAATAGAATTGAAAAGTACAAAAAGGAATTGCAAGGAAAGGAAAAGGAAACAATAAAGAAATCTGAAACTTAAATTCGCTCTGAAAAATAATTTGGCAGCACTTCGTGGTCTTGAATGCGGCTCCCCTTTTCTGGTCTCTGCAGCTTCCTTTTATAGATGGAATTCCCAATGATTAGTTGCTTCAAGAAGTAGGGTTGAGGTCAGAGAAAGCAGGAGCTAGTAGTCCACTCTTTTTGGTCTCTGAGGGCACTTACAGCACGTGACTGCTAACTGCATATTTTGTCTGCATGATGGTCGTCATGGAATGTGACGTTCGTAATACGCATGACGGTCGTAATGGTCATGTGACGACCGTCATATCAACAAAATTCGTATCTGCTGTTTTTCATCTGATTTTCATCTGGTTTTCATCTGTAATTGCCTGTTTTATTTATCTTGCTCCATTTGAACATAAACTTTGAATACCTGCAAAATACTAGACAAATAACATGGAAAAACCCGAAATCGGAGTGAAACCAGTCATAGATTAGTTAAAATGTATGTCATTATATATATACGATTTCGCGTTATCAAACTCCCCTAAACTTGAATCCTTGCTTGTCCTTAAGTAAAGGTAGGAAAAATTTAAAAACTTAGCAAGCACGCGACACGCTCTTCTTTCGAAAAGACTTCTCAGATGTCAAGTTAGGAGATCGGGAGTCCAATGGAAACAAAGCGTATACGGAGATGACACTGAACTGTAAGTCTTCGAAGACCTCTCTTTTATGCAAGCCAGTCCCAATCATACTACTGCAGCTCGGCGTCAAGTTTCTTGCAACAAGTTTTACCCGGTTTTGTTCTGGCGCAATCACATTAAGCCCGTTGTTCATACACGTTCATGGCAAGTAAACCTGTTAGTGACTATGATCTCTTTGCTAATTCGATTTTTCTTCGCACATATGTTTATTCTGCTATTGA
Source organism: Lathyrus sativus (assembly GCA_963859935.3). Lineage (NCBI taxonomy): Eukaryota > Viridiplantae > Streptophyta > Magnoliopsida > Fabales > Fabaceae > Lathyrus > Lathyrus sativus. Next base: position 776,203,878 of record OZ012735.1, read on the forward strand.
TCTTGAAGAGTTTTGTACCGTTGGGCTAAATGCTCGGGTGAGGAGCACCTAACTTAGAAGGAACATGTCTCTATATTCAGGCTATATGGCTTTTCCTTTTCATGATTATTCATTTCAGACTAGAGATCACGCACTTATTTGCATTGGTTTCTTACTTAGAAGTGTTTAGGATGGTGGTGACTGCTCGTATAAACTACTGGGGGCTCCGTTTGAGTCGAAAACTTGAGGCTTTGGTACAAGTAAGTAGTGAAACTGACTCACATAAACCGGAGGTCTAAGGTGTCAGGGCGGTAATGGTTTTGTTAGAATTTTCTTCTCGGGAATTCCAAACTTGGTTAAACTTTGGCGTGTCACATGATGCTTTGAGGAGGATAAAAGTTTTTGTATATGTCGAATAAAGTGCGGAGAGTTCACGTAACGGAAAGAGATATATAAATGAACTTTATTTGCCAAAGTTAAAATACTTTAAATTGAAATTTCTGAATGAAAGTACAAGCGGAATAGGAAATAACAGGGAAATAGGGAAATAAAGCTCCGCTCCCACACTATCTCAATCAGTGTCCTCACTGATTTGAAAAAATGCGGAAGGGAAAGTAAAATGGAGAGAAAAATGAAATACAAGAAATAAATAGTAATACTAGTCCCGGCCTCTGCCTCTGGCTCTATCGTTGCGTGCGTCGAGGTTCAGAGCTCCGGTGTGGTAAATGTAGTCCCGAAGGCCGTCGACTCGCAAAGTGAGAGTGGCCATGTCATAGATCAGGCCGACTTGGCCGTCTTGTAGCTGCTACATGGAGGTCCTCATTTGATCATGTTGTGCTTTCTGCCAAGCTTCGAACTGTTCGGCCTGCCGGTTTTGTTGTTCCATCATAATAATTATCTGATTCTGTTGTTCGATGGAGCGGAGGAGATCCGCGTTTGTGTAATCGGTTTCAGGACGGCGGCGGCGACATGAGGGGGGACCTTCGGGAGGAGAGGGTTGTGATGCCTCAGCTTGGTCAGCTCCGTCCAACTCTCCTTGAACTTCATCAATAGGCCCTTGGGCATTTTCTTGAGTTAGGGCAGCAGTAGCAGCAGGGGCATTCGGATCAAAGAGCCAGTTGGCTCTGTCCTGAGGATTCATTCGGGTACGAGAGGGCATGATAATGCTTTGGATAGTGCGGCCTCGCACTACCGGATGATATTTTCCATCTGCTCTGGATCTGATGAGGTGAGAAGAGCGGCAATGGTCGATGTCGAGAAAAACAAGAGGCATCGGGTGAAGGTTCTGGAGGTGGTTGCCAAGGTCGAGGCCTAAGGCGATGGACGTGATGATGCCGCCAAAGTAGAACGGTTTTGAGCCGCGGTTGCAGTTGGCTTGAAAGTGAGCCAAGAGGAACGGTGCGGCGTCAGCGGGTTCCGAAGCAAACACGCAACGGAGAAAGAACAACTCCTTCGAATTGACTTTGTGGTTACTATCTCGAGCGAAGATAGTGTTGCTCAACACCCGATGGAAGTATCTGATGGATGGATTATGGATATGGGTGGCATTCAGAGTCTCCCAACTATCAGCTGTGGTGTCGGTCAGTTGGTTCCAAAGGGTGAAAGCTTCATGGTAGAACTGATCGGAGGGGCGGCGATGAGCATCGTCGCCGTGAGGAAACTGCAACATGTCGGTGATTCGATCCTGGTTGATTTGGTATTTGGTGCCGAACATGCGGAAGTAAGCGGCGCCGGTGAGCTGATTTGCTTCGCCAGCCGAAGTCACATATGTGAAGGAACTGAGGAACTCCAATGTGAGTGACTCGTAGGTAGGTTGAGGGTTTGTGCAGAGATGCCAAATTCCGGCCCTCTGCAGCATCCAGGTGACACCGTCCAGAATTCCAAGCTCGGTTAAAGACTCAATGTGAGCATAGCGGGTCGGTTGAAGCGACCGTTGATGGAAAGTCATGTAATTGGTCCTCTGCCTTTCTCCGGACTCGCCTTCTCTAAAGAGGATGTTGCTTAGATTGAGGATTTCACGGTTTTGCCTTGCCATATTTGTGAGAGTGGTTCAGAGAGGGAAAGTAGTGAGGGTTCTGTGGATGGAGAACAGGGAAATGGAAAGGTGGATTTAATAGGGGTGAAATGGAAGTTTGAAGAAGTGGCTGAGTAATGAGGGATTTGGAACGTGGTAGTGGGATTTGAATGTGAGAAAGTGGCAAGTTAAGAGAGTGGAGGGGGAAAGGTTCGTAACCCCTGTTTTTGACAGAAGTTGGGTTCTGTACGCGTGACGACCGTTACAGATTGTTACGGTCATAATACGTGTGACGACCGTAAGGGATGTGTGACGACTGTCACATTAGCAAATTCTGCAGAATTGCAGAATTTTGCATATGGGGCGTTTTTCACAGTTTTAAATGGCAATTTTTGTGATATTACAGTATAAGAGACTAGATAAAAATGGAAATTAACGGAACAACCAAGATTAAAGTAATACCGAAACGAAAATGAAATAATATTAATTGAAATACTTGTTTAATGTAGTACAATAATCAAAAAACAATTGCGAAATTTGAAAATGGGAAATAACAGGAAATGCAGTAAACTAAACTAAAAAGAAACTAAAACATCAATCCTTTTGTTGCTTCAATTTGTCCAACTGTTGAGTAATGTCATCAAACTGGTCGCTAACTACGTCCATAAAAGTAATGACATCCATGTGAAGTTGTGTTAGTTCATCTTTTACAGTGGTTAATTCCAGCTTGAAATCGTCCATAGTTTTCAGAACATTGTCCAACTTGCCTGTGCGTTGTTCAGGAGTAGGATCAGGAAAGTTATGGTAATTCGGAGGGGTCTCAGGATCTGTCTCCACTTCGGACACATAATCTTCATAATACATATAGTCATGTGCTTCTGATATATGATCATTGTCGTACATGTAGGCCTGGGGTGTGGATTGAGGTAATGGAGGTCCCATAGGCTCGTCCAACTCATAAAGCCAATTGTTTCTGTTGTGGATACTCGTCAGCTCATGGTTAGGCAATGTGAAGAGGTGGAAAGGTCGATCAGTGATAAGGTATTCGTAGGCTCCTGGTCCTAAGTTACCTAAGATACGTCTGTTGAAGCAAAATTGAATGTCCATTGGTCTGATGGTGCCAAAACGAATGGCTCCATTCAGGTGGTACCTAAGGCCAATTTCGTGGGCAATCATGGTGACTAGGCCTCCTATTAAGATGGGTGAATGTGGTTCCTGATTAAGGCGTGTGAATGATCTCATCATAAAAGGTACATCATTGACAAAACGGCCTTGTGACGCACAGAACAGGATAAATAACTCTTCCTTAGAAACTGTAGTGATGTTTTCCTCTTTCCCAAAGAGGGTATGGGCTAAAATCCTATGAAAGTAACGGAGTGCTGGATTATGTATCTCGTTATTGTGCATGTCATTAGGTTCAGGGTGATAGTTACCTGTGATGGTACCCCAGAATTGTTCTAACTCGATATCAATATCCTCTTCGGTGTCGGTAAACACATAAAGTCCGCTAGGGAATCCTAGGATGTTAGCTAATGACGCACGGTTATGGGTGTGGTCCATTCCAAACATTCTAAAGGTTATCATCTCTTTGGTGGATCCATAGCCATATTCGGGTAGGTAGCTTAAGGAGCTAAGGAATTCGAATGTGAGTTCACGATAGGTAGCAAATCGGGTCTTTAGAGCAGTTTGCTCCCAACCTAATTGGTTAAACAGATACTGAATGCTATAGTGGATTCCTAGCTTATCCATGGTGGATCTATCATAGTACAGAGTTAAAGTGATGCCTCTCTGAGTCAGTGCCTCAAATCTGGCCTTGTGAGCTAGTCCTCTAAATACAGTTGTCGTAACGTCGATGTCAGCCATACTCGGAGGTTAGTCAGATAAAAATAGGAGAAAGGTAGGAAGGCTTTAAAATCCTGAAAAAGTTGAAATCACATTTACTCAGATGAGATTTTAAGAGGCAAAAGGTGATAAAAATAAGAAAAATAAAGTAAAGGAAATAGTAGAAAATAAGAAAATAGAATTTTATGCAAAATTATAAATTAAAATGAAAATATAATTTCAATAAATCAAAAGGGAAAATGGGGAAAAATGGGTTGCCTCCCAATCAGCGATGTTTTTAACGTCAAAAGCCTGACGATAGCTTGGTGACAAGCTATTCGGGGGTTTGAGCGGGAAGCTCGAGCAATTGCACACTGCTCACGTGGTGGCTATTTTCGTTTCAATTATAATGCTTTAAACGCTGTCCGTTTACTATAAACGACGCGTTGGTTTTATCGCTAATCTCAACAGCTCCACTTTTAAGGATTTTGGTTACCTCAAAAGGTCCAGACCATCTTGATTTTAATTTTCCTGGGAAAAGTTTCAATCTTGAGTTGAATAGAAGCACGACGTCTCCCACACTGAATTGTTTCTGGACTGAACGTTTATCATGCCATTTCTTGGTTCTTTCTTTGTAGATGCGGGCATTCTCATATGCATCCAGTCTGAGTTCTTCTAATTCATGAAGATTCAAGATTCGATTCTCTCATGTCTCAGTGTAGTTAAAGTTCAGCGTCTTAATAGCCCAAAAGGCTTTATGCTCTAATTCCACTGGCATGTGACATGATTTTCCGTAAACCAATTTAAATGGTGTTGTACCTATTGGTGTCTTAAAAGCGGTCTTATAGGCCCATAAAGCTTCGTTCAGTTTCGATGACCAATCTTTCCTGGAGGTTGTGACAGTCTTTTCTAATATTTGTTTTATTTCTCTGTTCGAAACCTCCACTTGTCCGCTAGTTTGCGGATGATACGGTGTAGCTACGCGGTGGTTGACTCCATATTTAGAGAGAAGTTTGTCAAAGATTCGCGATATGAAGTGTGAACCACCGTCACTGATGACAAGTCTGGGCACACCGAATCTAGGAAAGATTGTGTTTCTAAAGAGTTTGACGACTACTCGCGCGTCATTTGTTGGAGCGGAAACAACCTATATCTATTTAGATACATAGTCGACAGCGACGAGTATATATTTGTTTCCAAAAGAAGACGGGAAAGGTCCCATGAAGTCTATTCTCCATACGTCAAAGATTTCTACTTCTAAAATTCCTTTCTGAGGCATTTCATCGCGTCGTGAGATGTTGCCAGTGCGTTGGCACCGGTCGCATTTGAGTACAGCGATATGGACATCCTTCCAGAGGCTGGGCCAAAATAGGCCAGATTGTAGAATTTTAGCGCATGTCTTTGAAGTACTAGCATGACCACCATAAGGTGCTGAATGGCAATGGGAGATGATGTCTTCTATTTCTTCCTCTGGGACACAGCGACGGTATATGTCGTCGGCGCCTCGTTTGAAGAGTAGAGGTTTGTCCCAATAATAATGCTTTAAGTCGTGGAAGAATTTCTTCTTTTGCTGATAAGTTAAATCCGGTGGAAGCACGTCTGCGGCTAAGTAATTAACGATGTCGGCATACCAAGGAAAAGTGGCTTGGGCATAGACAGCTTCCACGGCTTTTTCAAGTTCTGGTTCTTCCGAGGTTAAGTTGGGCATATCGCTTTCCAATTTAGCTATCAGACGTTCGTAGGGAAAATCGTCATTGATAGGCACTGATTCTTGTTTAATGCCTTTTATTCGGGATAAGTGATCTGCAACTATGTTTTCGGTTCCTTTCTTATCTTTAATCTCTAAGTCGAACTCTTGTAATAATAGGATCCATCTCAATAATCTTGGTTTGGCATCCTTTTTGCTTATTAGGTACCTAATGGCAGCATGATCTGTGTATATGATTATTTTTGCTCCTACCAAGTAGGAACGGAATTTGTCAAGTGCAAACGCAACTGCTAGAAGTTCCTTCTCTGTTGTGGCGTAGTTCATTTGGGTAGGGTCTAAAGTTCTACTGGCGTAGTAGATTGCGTGAAGCTTCTTGTCTTTCCTTTGTCCTAGAACTGCGCCTACAGCATAATCACTCGCGTCACACATGATTTCGAATGGTAGTCGCCAATCTGGGGGTTGCATGATTGGTGCGGTAATGAGTGATGTCTTTAGAGTTTCGAATGCTTCCAAGCATTCTTTGTTGAAAACGAACTCGACATCTTTCATCAACAAACCTGTCAGAGGTTTTGTGATTTTCGAGAAATCCTTTATGAACCTTCGGTAGAATCTGATGTGTCCCAAAAAGCTTCGTATTTCTCGTATGGTTTTCAGAGGTTGAAGATTCTTTATGATCTCTATTTTAGCTTTGTCAACCTCAATCCCTTTTTCAGATATGACGTGTCCTAAAACGATGCCTTGTCGGACCATGAAATGGCATTTCTCCCAATTGAGAACAAGGTTCACTTTAGCGCATCTTTCGAGTACCATTTCTAAGTTTGACAAGCAGCCTTCAAAGCTTTTTCCGCATACAGAGAAGTCATCCATGAACACTTCCATGATGTCGTCTATGAAATCCGCAAAGATTGCCATCATGCATCTTTGGAAGGTTGTTGCAGCATTGCATAGTCCGAACGACATTCGACGATAAGCAAAAGTGCCATAAGGACAGGTGAATGTTGTCTTTTCTTGGTCATCGGGGTGAATAGGAATTTGGAAGAATCCCGAATAACCATCTAGATAGCAGAAGTACGAATGTTTCGCTAGTCTCTCCAACATCTGGTCTATGAAAGGTAAAGGGAAGTGATCTTTCCGAGTCGCCTTATTCAGTTTTCTATAATCGATACACATCCTGCTTCCAGTCACAACTCTTTGGGTTATCGATTCACCTTTCGCATTCTTTACTACAGTAACGCCTCCTTTCTTTGGCACTACGTGCACTGGGCTGACCCATTGGCTATCGGAGATCGGGTATATGATTCCTGCGTCTAGTAACTTTTTCACCTCGTCTTTGACTACAATGCTTAGGATCGGATTTATCCTTCTCTGATGTTCTCTTGAAGTTTTGCAGTCTTCCTCTAGCATGATTCGATGCATACAGATGGAGGGACTTATGCCTTTAAGATCGCTTATATTATAGCCTAACGCAGTTGGGTATTTCCTTAGGACTTCTAGTAATTGGTCAGTTTCTGACTGTCCTAAATTTGCGTTGACTATTACTGGTCTTTTGAATTCTGTGTCTAAGAATTCGTACCTGAGGGTTTTAGGTAGTTCTTTAAGTTCTAAAACTGGGTTTTTCAGACCTGGCATGTGATTGGGAGTTAGTGCTAAGATCTCGCTCAGACTATCATCTTTGTATGGCGCACGCCAATTGTCATCTTCATGAATATCAGGGATTTGGATCTTCATGATTTCAGAATATTTAGTTTCTTCCTTCTCCAGTTCTCGTATGCATTCGTCAATGACATCTACTATATAGCATGTGTCATCTATGGCTGGTACCTTCAAGAACTTAGTAAGGATGAACTCTATCTTTTCTTCTCCTACTTCGAATGTTAGCCTGCCTTTCTTTACGTCTATGATAGCTTCGGCTGTTGCTAGGAAGGGTCTTCCTAAGATAATCGGGGTGACAGAGTCCTCTTTGATGTCCATGATTATGAAGTCGGTAGGAATATAGAATTGACCTATGCGTACTGGAACGTTTTCCAGCACACCAACGGGATATTTGACTGATCGGTCAGCCAATTGCACGGACATTTTAGTTGGTCTAAGTTCTTGCATGTTCAGCTTTTTGCATATAGATAGGGGCATAACACTTATACTGGCTCCTAGATCGCATAAAGCTTTGCCTGTGACGAACTTTCCTATGACGCATGGTATGGAGAAACTACCTGAGTCTTTTAGTTTAGGAGGCATGTTATTTTGAATGATTGCGCTACATTCGACAGTAAGTGTAACTATTTCGTTATCCTCGATTTTCCTTTTGTTAGACAAGATTTCTTTAAGAAACTTAGCGTATGACGGCATTTGAGTTATCGCTTCTGTGAAAGGAATAGCGATATTCAGTTGTTTCAGAAGTTCAACGAATTTCTAAAATTGTCCTGAAGTTTTGGAATTTATGAATCTTTGAGGATAAGGAATCAGTGGTTTATATGGCGGTGGAGGCACATATGAGTTTTCATCTTTGGCAGCCTCTTGCTCGTCAACTTCCTTTTTTCGGTTTCAGACTCCTTTTCTGTTGGTTTATCAGATTTCTGATGCATGGCTGAATTTTCATGCCTAGGATTTGTTGGGCCTTCCAATTCTTTTCCACTTCTCAATATGACAGCGTTTGCATGACCTTTCGGATTAGGTTCTGGCTGACCTGGAAATGTCCCAGCTGGTGCGGCCGCAGAGGCTTGTTGTTGAGCCACTTGTGATATCTGTGTTTCAAGCATTTTATGATGGGTGGCTAAAGCGTCTACTTTTTTGGTCAGCTGTTTAATCTGCTCGCTAGTGTGTATGTTTTGATTCAGGAATTCTTTATTTGTTTGAACTTGAGTAGCTATGAATTTTTCCATCATCACTTCGAGATTTGATTTCCTAGGGGCAGTCTGGGCAGCTGCGGCTAGTTTCTGATATCCTGGCGGAGCAGCCGGTGCTTGCAAGGCATTATCGCTTTTGTAGGAAAAGTTTGGGTGGTTCCTCCATCCTGGGTTGTAAGTATTCGCGTAAGGGTTACCTTGAGCGTAATTTACTTGGTCTGGTGGAATTCCTGCCAATAAGGGGCACTCGGGCGCATTGTGAGTGGCGATTCCACATAACTCGCAATTTGGAGTTACAGCAGCTACGGTTGCAGGTGGTGTTACAATTAGACTGTCGATTTTCTGCGTTAGAGCATCCACCTTAGCGTTGAACTTTTCAATACTGCTGATCTCGTACATCCCACCTTTCGCTGCGGGTTTCTCTGATGGAGTTCTTTCACCTCCCCATTGGCAATGGTTCTGAGACATGTTTTCGATAAGTTGATAGGTTCCATCGTATGGCTTATCCATAAGTGCACCGCCTGCGGTGGCGTCTACCGTTAATCTGGTGTTATATAGAAGCCCGTTGTAGAAAGTATGGATCGTCACCCAGTCTTCTAAACCATGGTGAGGACATGCTCTCATCATATCCTTAAACCTTTCCCATGCTTCATAGAGAGATTCAGCATCTTTCTGTCGAAATCCGTTGATTTGAGCTCTAAGCATATCAGTTTTGCTTGGCAGAAAGTATCTTGCTAAGAAAACGTTCTTCAACTGTTCCTACGTGAGTTGGATGGTAAGGATTGTAACCAAGTCCAAGCTCTATCTCTAAGAGAGAAAGGAAAGAGACGAAGTCTTATTGCATCTGGAGTTACTCCATTTACCTTCACTGTGTCCGCATATTGCACAAACTTTGTTAAGTGTTCATTTGGATCCTCAGTTGCATTTCCTGAGAATTGATGTTGTTGTACAGTTGATAGCAATGACGGTTTCAGCTCGAAATCGTTCCGATTAATAGCGGGGGCAACAATGCTACTTCGAGGCTCCAGCTGAGATGGGGTAGCGTAGTCCTTCAGCGATTTGTTCTGAGGTCCTTCAGCCATCTTCGATTTTTCAACAGGAGTATGAGCTAGAAGATCAGGAATATTGTGTTTTCGTTGATATTCAAGGATGCGCCTTCTTAAGTGTAAGAAGCGCTCTAGTACGGCAATTGTAGGTTGTAAGATGTCGCCTTGTGAGCGAGTACTTGGCATACAACCGACGAACGAGTAAAGGGAGAGAGAATAGTTAACCTAGTCTATACTGCGTAATAAAGGATTACACTATTGACTAAACGGGTCCCCGGCAACGGCGCCAAAAACTTGATCGCGATTTTCTATGTCTAACTGAACTAACTGCAAGTGCACAGTCTATCGCGTAGTAATAAAAGATATCGATCCCACAGGGACTCGTAATCAAGCTAGTATTCTCGGGTGTTACTATGTTTAGCTAGGTTGGTATGGTTTTAAGGGAATAAAAGCAAAAGAAGAGTGTATAATAAAGGGAAACTAAAAGATTTACTTAAGGGATAAATGCGTGAATCGGTATGCAATATGTTGGTTCTTCAAGGATTCGACAAGTTACCGACGTATTAGGTGTTTTCAAAAATAGTTTAAGAAGAAAATGACAGTTTAAAGACCTTTGTCTCACGATGGTTGTTGACGCTAGTCGCAACTCTAAGGCGGAACGTATGCTTTCGCTATCCCGTTCGGGGTTAAAATTACTTTTTGAAAACCATTAAGTTCTAATCCTTTTTAAAGCGCTGTCGCTGTTTTTAAAATGAATGCTTAGTTTTTACTATCGGGTCTTGACCTCAGCTGTCGCTTGTTGGTTCGTACCTTTATGAATTTCCCACTGTCGTGGCAAAACTACTTTTAAATAAGTTCTCGCTGTCGCGACGAATGTTTATTTAGAAAATCAATTTAAAAACTAAAGCCAGAAATAAGTTTGAAAAGGAAAGAATACACCAATTATTATCGAATCCCATCTGACTACCTATTACATACCGATTACTTTAATTTAGCCAGACATGGAATATAAACTAATAACACATAAATAATAGCAGAAATTACGAGCATGCATCATAATGGGAAAATAAAATTACGATTGACAATTATAATAAAAACCTGTAAATAATTCGATTGGCCTTTGGGAAATCCTCCAAAATGTCGGTAGGATTTAGTCTTGGTACCAATAGCTTGTACAGAATAGAATTGAAAAGTACAAAAAGGAATTGCAAGGAAAGGAAAAGGAAACAATAAAGAAATCTGAAACTTAAATGCGCTCTGAAAAATAATTTGGCAACACTTCGTGGTCTTGAATGCGGCTCCCCTTTTCTGGTCTCTGCAGCTTCCTTTTATAGATGGAATTCCCAACGGTTAGTTGCTTCAAGAAGTAGGGTTGAGGTCAGAGAAAGCAGGAGCTAGTAGTCCACTCTTTTTGGTCTCTGAGGGCACTTACAGCACGTGACTGCTAACTGCATATTTTGTCTGCATGACGGTCGTAATACGCATGACGGTCGTAATGGTCATGTGACGACCGTCATATCAGCAAAATCCGTATCTGCTATTTTTCATCTGATTTTCATCTGTAATTGCTTGTTTTCTTCATCTTGCTCCATTTGAACATGAACTTTGAATACCTGCAAAATACTAGACAAATAACGTGGAAAAACCCGAAATCGGAGTGAAACCAGTCATAGATTAGTTAAAATGTATGTCATTATATATATACGATTTCGCGTTATCAGGCAGAAAGGTTGTTTCTCATGTTATTGGGATGTTTGATGGATTAATGGATATTTTGTGGCAATTTATGTTAGGTTAGAGCTAGAGGTGGTAGTTTTGGGAATGAATATCAATTTGTTTAATTGGTTTTTTGTAAATTATTTTGGCGTTGGAGGTTCTACGGTGGAACTTATGTTCACTAGTAGTAAATAACACATATTGTGCCTTTTTAAAAAAAAATCAAGAAATATATTTTAAACAATTCATTTTGAATTTAAGAGTATTCGTAGAATTAAAGATTTACGAACTTTATCTACCAATATTTTAAAATTAAAATGATGTATCTTTACATTTTCATGCTCTGTCTTAAACCAATGTGGAACTTTAGGATCTTCCTAACACACCCCCTCACGCCCAACACTCTTTTTGAGTTCGGTGCATCGATTTAAACGGTGAGTTGCCCAAGGTCCGATCGGTAAACTCTGATATCATATTAGAATTTGATTTAACACAATCCTACAAAACCGATTGATAAGGTGATGAGTGACACTTTATATAAACTATTTCAATGTAAGACTTTAGGATCTTCCTAACATGTATCGTATAATACTATTATTCAACTAATTGAATAGAAATCTCTCAGTTTCTACATACCATCAAAAAGTTGTATTTACTCAATTAAATGTTCAAAATTACAATTATATTAGTTAGTTCATCAGAGAAATTGTATCTTTTATTATGATTAAAATCATAATTGTATTAGTTGGTTCCCTAGAGAAACTGTGTCTCTTACTATTTGAGAAATTGTATCACAATTTAAATTAATTTATTATCTTACTTATAAGATTTTAAATAAATTAATTTAAGTTACATATGTAATTTTGAGAAAATATTTTATAGTTAATAATTTTTATTTATAATAACTTTTTTTTTTTACATTTTATTATAGTAATTTAAATCAGTTTACTATTACAATATTATAAATTATTAAATAAATAAATTAATTCATTTGTTATCATTATAACCCTTTTATTTAGTGACTAGTAAAATTTTATTATGATCACTATAAATTATTGTTAATTAAAATTTAAAATAAGTTTTTAATTTTTTAATTTGAAGATATTTATAGGATATATATATATATATATATATATATATATATATATATATATATATATATATATATATATATATATATATATATATATATATATATATATATATATATATATATATATATATATATATATAAAATAATAATTTATTAGTTTAAAAAATCTTAACAGGTAAAATGCTGATTGTGACATCGTAAATTTTTATATGTTATCAGGAATCATTTATCAAATTAATTTTATAAGGGAAATAGTCTAGTGTTGATTCAAATATTTTGGCAAAATAATTTTTTTGGTCCCTTAACTTTATCTTTACATTCGGATTGATCTCTTAATTATTTGTTGTGTCAGATTGGTCCCTTAACTATTTAAAGTGTGTCATATTGATCATTTTTGTCTAATTATCGACAAATTTAGCGACAGATTTTTGAATATTTTTCGTCGCTAATTAGACGAAAAGGATAATATGACACGTTTTAAAGAGTCAAGAGACCAATCTGACACAAAAAATAATTAAGGGACCAATCTGAACCTAAAGGTATAGTTAAAGGAACAAAAATGGTATTTAGCCAAATATTTTTATATAGGTAAAAAGTTTATTGTTGATCTAAATATTTTAATAAACGGTGTTATTTTTATAAACAGGAAAAAATGTATTGTTGATGCAAATATTTTTATAAACGGAAAAAAGGTGTATTGCTGATACAAATATTTTTATAAACGGGAAAAAAATATATTATTGATACAAATTTTTTTATAAATAGAAAAATTATACTATTGATACAAATATTTTTATAAATAAAAAAATATATTGTTGATACAAATATTTTTATAAACAACAATTTTTTATATAGGAGAAAAGTTTAATGTTGGTTCAATTTTTTATAAACGATATCAAAACAAAAATGATTTTTATTTACCAAATACCATTTTCCCATGGAGGCATAAAAGCTCACACCCACGGAGGACTTGAAGGAGGTCCAAATAAGTTCTTTTTCCCATCAGGTGATAAAGATATGTTATTCGCTTACTGAGGAAGAAGAAAGTGAGCTAGTCGACTAACTCAGTAGTAATGTCGAACTGTTTTCCTGAACCCCCCCTCCTCTGATATGCATGGGATATAAACACAAAAGGGGTGAGTCATCTTCTTGCTATCCACCCTTATTCCAAACTAGTGGCGTAGAGGAAGAGGAATGTTGGCAAGGATAAGAGGGTCGCCATTGACAAAAAGTACGAAAACCATCTGAAGTCGGGTTCATTAAAAAAACAAAATATCCTATCTGACTAGCCAATGTGGTTCTAGAACAAAAACCTAAAAAAAGATGGCGCTTGTGTGTAGACTTCACCAACCTGAACGTTGTCTGTCTAAAAGATTTGTACCCATTACCAGATGTAACGCCCCGATTCTGAATTCCCATTTTTATTGAGTCCTTATTTGATTTATTTAAGTGATTATTTTATTTATGTGGAATTTGTGTGATAATATGTTATGTTTACATATTGAGCTATTTTTGCCGACTATGAGAATTTCGGGTAAAAATAGGTTGGAGGGTATTTTGGGCATTAGTGATAATATTAAGTGGATATTTTGTGAGAATTAATGGATAAGTGTGTGGAAAGAATTTGGGAGGAAAGAAAATAGAATATGTGATGTATAGAGAAAAGAGAAAGATAGAAACATTAAGAAGAAAAACAAGAGAAAGAAAAGAGGAGGAGAGAAAAGAAGAGAAAGTGGAGCAAAACCTAGAATCATCAAGAATCAACCTTAGCTTGCGATTAATCAGGTAAGGGTGAGAAGTTTTATCATCTTAATAATGTATATGATCATGTATGTGCTAGATTGGATTTGTTGGATTGTTTTCTATGTTTCCATTTCTAGGTCGGAAGTTGATTTAATCGGTAGAAACTGAGTTTTATCGGTTAGAATTTGGAATAGACGGTGTAGTATAGTCGAGTGATGAGTGGGCTGTGCTACTGGAACTGATTTGGATTAAATCGGTCGGTTTGTGAGGTTTGGGCTTTTGGATAGCCATGGGAGTTCTGAGTTCGTAGGTTCACCAGGCGAAGCCCAGCGAGCAGCAGCGAACCAAGTCAGTAGCAAACACCCTGTCTTCGCTGGCAAGTTCGCTAGGCGAATGAATGTGGCGAAGGTTCGCCAGGCGAGTGTGCTAGCGAGTAATTCCAGAATAAATCCCAGTGGTCTTCGCTGGCAAGTTTGCCAGGCGAACGAAGTAGCGAAGGTTCGCCAGAGGCTTCGCCAGACGAAGGTTAGCGAACACAGCAGCATATTTTCTTTTCTTGTGTTTTCCATTCGTGGATTGGTTGTGTGGTTTGATTGCGGTCATTCTTTGTCTGAGATGACTAATTATATGCTGTTATGTGTGTTGTGGGTAGCCGTATGGCGTGAATCCTATTTTGTGATTTGTGAGGTGTGAAATGTGGTCGTTTGGCAATTTTGTGCATTTACTTGAATTGAATAGAAATGCATGGCGAGATTGATTGTGAATGTGAACCATGTATGAAATTTTGGTTTGAATGGATGATGAATATATATATATATATATATATATATATATATATATATATATATATATATATATATATATATATATATATATATATATATATATATATATATATATATATATATATATATATATATATATATATATATATATATATATATATATATATGCTTTGTGATACATATATTTGAATGCATAATGAGTGTATGCGACGAATGTGATGAATGCATGAGTATGTTTGTAAACATGTATACATTTCAAGAGTATCATGAGTCATGTTGCATGTGAAGCATCATGGTATGCATTCTTGTGTTGATTGATTCCTCGGTGAATCTGCAGAACCTCGTGTGCCCTTGTGGGGTGTGAGCGATGGTTATATATTGATTCCTCGGTGAATCTGCAGAACCTCGTGTGCCCTTGTGGGGTGTGAGCAATGGTTATATATTGATTCCTCGGTGAATCTGCAGAACCTCGTGTGCCCTTATGGGGTGTGAGCGATGGTTATTTATTGATCCCTCGGTGGATTTGCAGAACCTCGTATGTTGTGATGGTTATATTTGATTCCTCGGTGAATCTGCATAACCTCGTGTGCCCATGTGGGGTGTGAGCGATGGTTATTTTGGTTCTTCAATTGAACCTGCTGAAATGAGTCGGTACCGCATTTGCATCTGTATAGAGTCATGTGTCGGTCTCTATGAGTTGCATGTTGACATCTGTGCATGGTGTATGGTGAATAAACATGAATGTAGATGTTTATGTAAATTGTTGATGATTGGCATGAATGGAAAGCTTGAAGATACATGTATGTGTGAATATATATATGTATATGTGTGCATGTTTATGAATTGATATAAACATTCTTGATGCATATTGTATATGATTGGTACTCTAGTTGTAAATAATTTATTGTGAATACATTGCGATGTACGGTGTAGTGGGATGAGTTGCGGTGAGAACGCGGAAGACGTTTTTGGACGTTATCTGTGTGTCTGTGTGTATATATATATATATATATATATATATATATATATATATATATATATATATATATATATATATATATATATATATATATATATATATATATATATATATATATATATATATATATATATATATATATATATATGTGTGTGTGTGTGTGTGTGTGTGTGTGTGTGTGTGTGTGTGTGTGTGTGTGTTTATGTGCATTATGTATTATGATGTTGTTTCTCACCCTTCTGCTGTTTTGTAATGCTCTATGAGGCATTGCAGATTAGATTGCTGGAGTCTTTGTGAAGCGAGCCTTCATTTCTTTTGGTCAGATGGCTCTGATATGTAACACTGGGTAGTTAGGAATTGTTTTGATTCTTTTGTGATACATCTGTGTATGTATCTGATGCTGAATGTTTTGTAAACTTAACTGATGAACTGAATTAATCTGAACGATGTATATGATGCTTATGTTAATGAAGTAATTTCAATGTTTAGATGTTTCCGCTTTATTCTAAATGATTGATATGTGGGTTTTAAGCGATATGCTTTGTTTTTAGTTGAGATTTATCCCTTTTGTTACATATCTTCATAAGTTGGTATTATTTATGTTTCGTTTCAATGATAATGTGATGCGCCTCTTTTATACCATGTTATAATTATACTCTGATGGAATTTTATTAGTGCCTAAATGATTTAATTGTTTATTTGGGGGTATAGAAAGGGGGTGTTACATTAAGTGGTATCAGAGCCAGTGTTGAGTCAGTTGTGTCTGTCTCGTTGTTTTGTTGGTTGAATGGTTGTTTAACCTTGTTGTTATTTTTGGGAATAATCAGAATATGGCTGGTCGTAATGACAATGCAATGGCTGCTGCATTGGAGGCAATGGCTAGGGAGGTGCAGGATGCGCCGAATGTGAACGCTAATGATGAGTTTAGAAAGAATCAACCGCCGGTATTCAAGGGAAGGTTTGACCCGGACGGTGCTCAGATTTGGTTAAAGGAGATCGAGAGGATCTTTAGAGTTATGAATTATGCTGAAGGAAACAAGGTGAGACTTGGGACTCACATGCTGAGAGAGGAAGCCGACGACTGGTGGGTCGATATGAGACAAGTTCTTGAAGTAGACAATGAGGAAATCACTTGGAATTTATTTTGCACCGAGTTTTTGAGAAATTATTATCCTGAGAGTGTGAAAGGAAGGAGATGGAGTTCCTGGAATTTAAACAAGGCAATATGTCCGTGATAGACTATACGGCTAAGTTCACAGAGTTAGTAAAGTTTCATCCTCACTATGATGCGGTGACGGCGGAATTTTCCAAGTGTGTTAAGTATGAGAACGGCTTGCGCCCTGAGATCAAGCAAGTGGTGGGTTATCATAGGATTAGGAGATTTTCGGACTTGACTGAATGCTGTAGAATCTTTGAAGAAGATAGTAAAGCTCGTTCTACTCACTATAGGAGTTTGAATGAGAAGAGAGGAAAGCAACCGGTAAGGAGTGGACCTTATGTGACGCCTGTTGATAAAGGCAAGCATATGGAAAACTTTGTTAAGAGGTCCGGAGGTGGAAGTTCTGGTCCCATTAAGTGCTATAGGTGCTGTGAAGTGGGGCACAAATCTTTTGAGTGTAAGAAGGATGGAGCGAAGTGTGCTAACTGTGGAAGTATCAGCCATGCTACAACTGATTGTAGAAGGAACATGGTGAAGTGTTACAACTGTGGGGAAGTTGGTCATATTAATACAAAGTGTACTAAGCCAAAGCAAGCTCCAACAAGTGGGAAGGTATTTTCATTAGCCGGTGCAGACACTACTAATGCGGATCGGTTGATTAAAGGTACATGCTTTATTAATAATGTGCCTTTAGTTGCTATTATTGATACCGGAGCGAATCATTCGTTCATTTATTTTGAGTGCGCTAAGCGTTTGGATTTGTGTTTGTCTTCTTGTGGTGGTGATATGGTTATTGAGGCACCCGCTTCGGGGTCGGTAACTACATCTTTGGTATGTTTAAGTTGTCCTTTGACCATATATGGTAAAGACTTTATTATGGACTTGGTGTGTTTGCCGTTAGAAGGATTAGATGTGATCTTGGGTATGAATTGGTTGCAGTATAATAGAGTCCGTATTGATTGTTATCACAAGTTGGTAAGGTTTCCTTCCATGGAGGAGGATGAGGAAGAGAGTTTTCTATCTACTAAAGAGTTGAAGAAACTTTTGGCGGATGAGGCTCAAGTGTTTTGTTTGTTTGCATCGTTGTCGAAAGAGAGTAAGGTTGAACTGGATATGGTTCCAGTGGTGTGCGACTTTCCAAAAGTAGTTCCGGAGGACATTGCGGACGTACTGCCGGAAAGAGAAGTCGAGTTTTCGATTGACCTAGTTCTGGGTATTAGACCAATTTCGATGGCACCGTATCGTATGTCGGCATCGGAGTTGGTAAAGTTGAAGAAACAGTTGAATGAATTGTTGGAAAAGAGGTTTGTTAGGCCGAGCGTTTCTCCTTGGGGTGCACCAGTATTGTTGGTTAAGAAGAAAGATGGGAGTATACGGTTGTGTATTGATTATCGGCAGTTGAACAAGGTAACTATTAAGAACAAGTATTCGCTTCCTAGAATTGATGATTTGATGGACCAATTGGTTGGTGCCCGTGTTTTTAGTAAGATTGATTTGAGATCGGGTTATCACCAGATTCGTGTTAAAGAGGAGGATATTCAAAAGACGGCTTTTAGGACACGGTATGGTCATTATGAATTTTCAGTGATGCCATTCGGAGTTTCTAATGCGTCAGGTGTGTTTATGGAATACATGAATCGTATTTTTCATGATCAGTTGGATCGTTTTGTGGTTGTGCTCATCGACGACATTTTGATTTACTCTAAGTCTCAAGAAGAGCATGTAGAGCATTTGAGAGTTGTGTTGTAGATTCTGAAAGAGAAGCAATTATATGCTAAGTTGTCGAAGTGTGAGTTTTGGTTATCATAAGTGAGTTTTCTTGAGCATGTTATTTCTGGTAATGGTATTAGTGTTGATCCGTTCAAGATTGATGTGGTAATGCAGTGGGAAGCTCCTAAGTCAGTTAGGGAGATTCGAAGCTTTTTGGGATTAGCCGGTTATTATCGGAGGTTTATTGAAGGATTTTCGAATTTAGCACTTCCGTTGACTCAATTAACTTGTAAGGGAAAGGCTTTTGTTTGGGATATTGAGTGTGAGAAGAGTTTCGTTGAGCTTAAGAGAAGGTTGACAACGGCGCCGGTTTTGATTATGCCGAATCCGACTGAGTCGTTTGTGGTTTATTGTGATGCTTCTTTGTCCGATTTAGGTGGTGTTTTAATGCAAGATGAGAAAGTTGTGGCTTATGCTTCGAGACAATTGAGAGTGCATGAGAAGAATTACCCTACGCATGATTTGGAGTTATCGGCCGTGGTGTTTGTTTTGAAAATTTGGAGACATTATCTTTATGGTGCGAGATTTGAAGTTTTTAGTGATCACAAGAGTTTGAAATATTTATTTGATCAGAAGGAATTGAACATGAGGCAGAGCAGATGGTTAGAGTTTTTGAAGGATTATGATTTTGGTTTGAATTACCATCGGGGTAAGGCAAACGTGGTAGTCGATGCTTTAAGTCGGAAGTTGGTTCACATGTCAGCATTGATGGTAAGAGAATGAGAATTGTTGGAGAGTTTTAGAGATTTGAGTTTGGTTTGTGAGATAACGCCGAGTAGTGTGAAACTTGGTATGTTATATGTTACGAACGATTTTCTTGCTACCGTGTGCGAGAAGCAAAAGTTGGATTTGAAGTTTGTTGATTTGATGATGAATGAGAATGAGGACTTCGAGGTTGATAATTTTGGAGTTTTAAGATTTCATGGTCGTATTTGTATTCCCGATGATGTAGAGTTGAAAAAGATGATATTGGAGGAAGGACACCAGAGTAACTTAAGTATTCATGGAGTGAATAAGATGTATCAAGATTTGAAGAAAATATTTTGGTGGTCCGGATTAAAGAGGGATGTAGCTCGGTTTGTGTATTCGTGCTTGACTTGTCAGAAGTCTAAAGTGGAACATCAGAAGCCTAGTGGTTTGATGCAACCGTTGGACATTCCAGAGTGGAAATGGGATAGTATATCAATGGATTTTGTCACGGGATTGCCTAATACGCAAAGAGGTCACAATGCTATTTGGGTGATTGTTGATAGGCTTACTAAATCTGCTCACTTTATTCCGATTGATATTAGTTATCCTTTGGAGAAGTTAGTCGAGATTTATGTTGGCGTGATTTTGAGGTTACATGGGGTTCCTAAGAGTATTATGTCGGATAGGGATCCTAGATTTACTTCGAGATTTTGGGAAAGTTTGCAAAAGGCTTTGGGTTCTAAGATGAGATTGAGTTTGGCTTATCATCCGCAGACGGATGGTCAAACCGAAAGGACGATTCAATCATTGGAAGATTTGTTACATGCTTGTGTTCTCGAGCAAGGTGGTGCTTGGGATGGTTATTTGGCATTGATTGAGTTCACCTACAACAATAGTTTTCACTCAAGTATTGGTATGGCACCATTTGAGGCTTTGTATGGTCGGAGATGTCGAACACCTTTGTTTTGGCATGAAACCTGAGAGAAGTCGGTAGTTGGACCGGAGATGGTACAACAAACGACGGAGAAAGTGAAGTTTATTCGGAAAAGGATGAGAGCTGCTCAGAGTAGGCAAAAGAGTTATCATGATAAGAGAAGAAAGGATCTTGAGTTTCAAGAAGGCGACCATGTGTTTTTGAGGGTTACACCGGTTACGGGTGTGGGTCGTGCTTTGAAGTCAAAGAAGTTGACTTCTCGTTTCGTTGGTCCGTATCAGATTACTGCACGAGTTGGTGCTGTGGCTTATCGTATGGCGTTGCCTCCAAACCTTTCGAATTTGCACGATGTGTTTCATGTTTCGCAACTTCGGAAGTATGTTCCGGATCCGTCACATGTGATTCCGATGGATGATGTGGAAGTAAGGGATAATCTTACAGTTGAGGTTTTACCGGTTAGGATTTTGAACCGTGAAGTTAAGAGGCTCAGAGGTAAGGATATCGCACTTGTGAAGGTGGCATGGGGAGGTGCTGCGGAAGGCAATATGACTTAGGAATTGGAGACTAAGATGCGTGAGTCGCATCCAGAACTGTTTGAATCAGGTAATATTTTCGAGGACGAAAATTTCTAAAGTGGGTGAGAGTTGTAACGCCCCGATTCTGAATTCCCATTTTTATTGAGTCCTTATTTGATTTATTTAAGTGATTATTTTATTTATGTGGAATTTGTGTGATAATATGTTATATTTACATATTGAGCTATTTTTGCCGACTATGAGAATTTCGGGAAAAATAGGTTGGAGGGTATTTTGGGCATTAGTGATAATATTAAGTGGATATTTTGTGAGAATTAATGGATAAGTGTGTGGAAAGAATTTGGGAGGAAAGAAAATAGAATATGTGATATAGAGAGTGTCGCTACTGTGAAAATCGGCGCCGGCTATGACAGAAGAGTCGCCACCGTGCGTTATTTATCCCAACGGAGGGAAAGGAAACGCTCGAAGTAAACCTAACGCAAAACGGGAAAGGAATGGTCATCGCAACCAAATCCTGGATTCGGGAGTCGATTATGCAAGGGGAAGGTATTAGCACCCCTCACGTTCGCCGTACTCGACGGGATACACGCTTGTTTTCTAGTACGAATTGTTATTCTATCTACTCTACAGGTCTGGGTAAAAAAGGAAATGACTCGGCAAAGTATCGCACTTTATGCCTACGTATTCCCGTCTGGAACGAGAAATCAGAGTCAACGTAGTTCGCCTACCTACGGGAAAGGAGGGGAAGGTTGCTCGCTAGGATACGACATCCTATGCCTACATACTTTCATACAGCATGAAAGATCAGAGCAAACGTAGTTTGGGCTACGGAAGACACAAGCTTGTCTGACTGTTTTTTATTACCTCCAAAAAAGGTTTTTCTTGATTAAGAGTCCAAGCGGACAAAAATGACACTTTGGTGTTTGTTTTGAATCTTTTACGAAAGAAATGTGTTTTTTAGTTGGTTTGCAATCTCTGACGCACTAGAGACTATGATTTGAGAGTGACTACGTCGCGTGTCACCCAAAGGGTACCACACTAAGCAACCAGACTACTGAAAAGAAGCTCTCCAGCAACCCTTTCTCAAATAGCTTAAGGCTCGTAACGTACGACGTCGATTAACCTTATTACTGTATTTTTGAGTTGTTTTGAGATAAGAAGAGAAAGAAGCTCTAAAAAGCCTAGGGTTGAAAAGGGAATAAAACTAACCTAATGTTGTCATGCATGGATAAGAATCCTAAAGTCTGTCATAATTCCCTCCTGCACAGAGGAAATCAGAGATCCTAGGGGATAAACAGAAAAGAAAGCAAGCAAATACAGTAAAATGCATGCAATGCAGCAATACAAGTGAGGCAAGGGAGTCCATCTCAACCTCGAACCTGGGAAAACAACAGGCAAAGTGAATCAACATTCACTTCAAACCTAGGGGGCAAGCAGCACAAGCCAACAAACAATACAAAAAACAAAACCCAAAGCAGAGGAGGTAGCCCAAGCAGCAACACCAAACTCCTACAGCAAACAGCACAAGCAGCAGCTCTGATAGCAACAAGCTGATTAAACAGCAAAAGTTGACAGCAATAACCTCTCTCTTCAAGCTTCACTAAACTTCCAATCTTCAACAAGCCTCAAGCTTCAACAAGCTCCTAGCTTCAACTTCAACAAGCAGCAAAACCCTAGCTTCAACAAGCAACCAGCTTCAACAAGCAAACTTCATCCTCAACAAGCTTCAACAAGCACTAAACTTTCTCTTTACCAAGCTTCAACAAGCACCTCCAAGGGAGAATCATTCAACAAGATCAAGTTGAAATGTTAAGTGACTTAATGACAACCAAAGGAAGCCACTAAGAACCTAACATTGTAAAGGAACTGTATCCTCAAAGTTCTACTCTTAAAGCATGCCACTCATCCCTCCAAAGGAGAGATGTGACTTCTTTAAGAGGACTTTATGTCATTGGATTGAATGGAGATGAACAATATACTCCATGTTTGAAGAAACAAGCAAAACTAATCTAATGCTCTTTCTACAACCCTAGTTTTCCTAAGCTCCTGACAAGCACTCCACAAAAGGACAAGGCTTCATCTCCAAGCTCCTTCAAGCTCTCCAAAACATCTTCAATTGGTCTTTATGTTCATCCAAGCACAAGAGCACCACCACCCTAATCTAAGGGGAACTATTGAATTAAACTAGTCAAGTTAGTTCATCAGAAACACCTAGAAGTTAGTCCTAAAACTAATTCTAATTAAAATACCAAACATGATTGTAAAATACTATACAAAATTATAAGGGTTCCCAAACCTCTTAAGAATCATTCCATACAAAACAAAGGGGTTAACCATTCATTTGGACCTAAAACTATGCCCTAAACCTAAGGGTACTATCTTAAAACCCTCATTCTACACCACTTAATGTTCAACATTCAAACTAGCCTAAATTTATCTCACAAAATTATAAGAAAATTACTAGGGATACATGCATATCTAAGCTAACTATTCCATAAAGAATCAACTCAAAATTCTACACCAATCAGCCATACTAAAATCAACAAAAACAAGCACCAAACAAATTGAAATTAAAACCAATTAAAATGCAAAAATGAAATTAAAATATAAAATGCATGAATTATGAATTTTTTTATCCTATTAAATTCTAGACTCTTTAAGGAGTCAGGGGAAAAAAATATAACCTAAAAAGACTAATTTTCCTATTTATTATGATTTTATTTCTAAACTATATGCAAATAAAAAAAAATAAAAGAAATACAATAAAAAAAATGATAAATGTGCGTGACAAATAGCAATTGATTCAAGTTATTATCCAGAATGGGCCCAAAAAGGGGGTGCACGTATCAAATTCTCATTAGGCCCAAACGAAATTAAAAGAAATCAGGAAAATAAAAGGAGAATTGGAAAATGTCTGTGGCAAATAGCAACCCATTCACGTTGTAATTTTCAATTGGGCCTAGACTGGGGTGTGAAAAGCAAGGATCAACTGAGTCCAAACCAAAACGTTTAATGAAACGGTGAGTTTTGATGTTATTCAAACTCTCTTCAGATGGTAACTTGCAATCCTGGCCGTGTATTTGTGAATTGGTCAAAGGTCAGACCATCATCCAACGGGCATGGCATCATCGTCTCCAAAACATTTGAAAATGAGAGGGAAGTTCAGGACGGTGGCCTGAGTTACAAAGCCACCATCGTCTCCGGTGAGAGGTCCCCAAAACGCACCAAACTACACAATTAAACACCCTATCTCCCTTGTTTTTTCTCACTGAATCCAAATATCCATTCCAAATTTATTGATTCTTGCTCTATCTTAAAAACCGATCCAAAGTTCAGAAAATCCTCAAATCTTGAATGTTGCAATTCTTAAAATTAATGATTCTAGCATGAACTACACTCTTCAGGCTTCAATTCTAACTATTCAAACACCATTAAAACCTCAAGAACAAGGAGATATAAGCTTCAACAGAAAATGGCATCACACTTAAAATGTCTCTAACTGCTCAATTCTTGTGCCTAAATCCATCCTAGCATCATCTATAACCTATCCTCATACCAATTTCTATGCAACTCCCTATAAATTAAGCTAAAAGAAGAAAGTTGCAAACCTGGTTTTGAGGGATGAACTGATGAAGGTTTTGCTCGATTCAGCTCTCAATCTTCTCCAGATTCATTCAAGAACCACTCCTAAAGCTCTTCCAATGATCACTTTGCTTTGAAATCCCCTTAATCTCCAATCACGATTTCTGATGCAGCTTGAGAAATTTCAATGGCTTGCTCTGGTTCCTTGCTCAATTCCTCCCAAAAAATGATCTGAGTCAGTTACAATGAATATATAGAGTGTGTTGGAAACCTCTAGAAAGTTCTGTAACCAACTGAATGAGATTTTCAATTTCTCATGCACTTCCAATTTCTCAAATGCAACTGTCATGAATTGCTATGCTCCCAGCCTGATTCCCTTTGAATTTCTCTCCTCATGACATTTTGAATTGAATGGGAATGATATCTTCCTTGTTTTTGATCCCATGGTGTGTGATTGTTATGTTGCTTCCACATGAAGTTACAAAAGGGAACCATGTGTTATTGGCCTTAAATCCAAAAAGTAATATTTCCATCCTTTCCAAAATATGTTTTCTGATCAATTTGACCTATAATGTTGCATTATTTGGTCACATATCAATTTTTCCACAATTTTGGCCTTTAAATGACTTATTTTCTTCCTTTTCAAAATTTCTCAAATCAACTTCTCCTATGAGCCATTTCAAAGCCTCCTTGATGCATGGTCAAGGTTAAAACCCTATTTTGAGCAACTTTCTAGTTGAACAATTTTTCATTTGAGGCCTCTAAGTTGGTGAAAATGGCCCATGATCACAAATGACCTATAATCACCAATACCCAAAATACCCCTGGATTGCAAAGATCATAACTTGAGTTCTACACATCCACTTGAGGACTTCTAGTACTCTATGGAAAGATAAGATCAAGATATACAACTCTCATGTTGGCCAAAAGTCCATTTGAAACTTGTATTTTGACTTATGTGGCTTGGAAGTTGGGCACTAAACAGGGGACTTTACACTGAAACCCTAATTTAGAAACTTCCCACATCCTTGATCCTTCTTTGCTTGATCTTGGCACAACACCACACATGTATCAACATACCAATCCATGAATCTCATGACTTCAAAGTAGGCTTTGATGCTCTCCAATTACTCAATTGAACTAGGATTAACCCAGATGAAACCCTAGTTTACTGCACCTCAACTGTGGCTCTTGTACTTGAATCAATGACTTGTCTCAACTTTAATAGGGACCTCTAGGCATCCCATGAGATCCATACACACCTAAAATTCACATTCCCTGCTTCACATCCCACTGATGATTCTCAATATTCCTCAAGATAGGAGCAAAACCCACATGTAGGCACTCAAACTTCTCAAGACCTCAAATCACTTCTTGATGGCTTGGATGACTTCTCAATCTTGGATAACACCTCTTGCTAGGATCTTCTCTTAATAAACACCCTTGATCCCTTGTTGGATGCATGCTATGCTATGATATGCAAATGATTGGACTATGTACATGATGTAACTATGCAAATGAAATGCAATGAAACATAAATCAGGCAAGAAAAGGTTGAGCAAATTTTGGGGTGCAACAGAGAGAAAAGAGAAAGATAGAAACATTAATAAGAAAAACAAGAGAAAGAAAAGAGGAGGAGAGAGAAGAAGAGAAAGTGGAGCAAAACCTAGAATCATCAAGAATCAACCTTAGCTTGCGATTAATCAGGTAAGGGTGAGAAGTTTTATCATCTTAATAATGTATATGATCATGTATGTGCTAGATTGGATTTGTTGGATTGTTTTCTATGTTTCCATTTATAGGTCGGAAGTTGATTTAATAGGTAGAAACTGAGTTTTATCGGTTAGAATTTAGAATAGACGGTGTAGTATAGTCGAGTGATGAGTGGGTTGTGCTACTGGAACTGATTTGGATTAAATCGGTCGGTTTGTGAGGTTTGGGCTTTTGGACAGCCATGGGAGTTCTGAGTTCGTAGGTTCGCCAGGCGAAGCCCAGCGAGCAGCAGCGAACCAAGTCAGTAGCAAACACCCTGTCTTCGCTGGCAAGTTCGCCAGGCGAATGAGTATGGCGAAGGTTCGCCAGGTGAGTGTGCTAGCGAGTAATTCCAGAATAAATCCCAGTGGTCTTCGCTGGCAAGTTCTCCAGGCGAACGAAGTAGCGATGGTTCGCCAGAGGCTTCGCCAGGCGAAGGTTAGCGAACACAGCAGCATATTTTCTTTTCTTGTGTTTTCCATTCGTGGATTGGTTGTGTGGTTTGGTTGCGATCATTCTTTGTCTGAGATGACTAATTATATGTTGTTATGTGTGTTGTGGGTAGCCGTATGGCATGAATCCTAGTTTGTGATTTGTGAGGTGTGAAATGTGGCCGTTTGGAAATTTTGTGCATTTACTTGAATTGAATAGAAATGCATGGCGAGATTGATTGTGAATGTGAACCATGTATGAAAATTTGGTTTGAATGGATGATGAATATATATATGCTTTGTGATACATATATTTGAATGCATAATGAGTGTATGCGACGAATGTGATGAATGCATGAGTATGTTTGTAAACATGTATACATTTCAAGAGTGTCATGAGTCATGTTGCATGTGAAGCATCATGGTATGCATTCTTGTGTTGATTGATTCCTCGGTGAATCTGCAGAACCTCGTGTGCCCTTGTGGGGTGTGAGCGATGGTTATTTTGGTTCTTCAATTGAACCTGCTGAAATGAGTCGGTACCGCATTTGCATCTACATAGAGTCATGTGTCGGTCTCTATGAGTTGCATG
>OZ012735.1:776833550-777011050 GCA_963859935.3 Lathyrus sativus
TGTTAGTCATGAGCAAAACAGCCCCATGCAAGAGGTGACAATTTGCATTGTATCATAAGACCATCACATGTCACAAGACCAAGGGAATAACATGTGACAATGCATCTAAAATATCAGAATTTTCAAAATGCTGTCAAAAGGTGGTAGCATTGATCACAAGAGTTGTCAAAACACAAGCCAACAAAGAGGTGCAAGACACAAAGTGCTGCAGAAAAATAGCATAGGCAAGTAGTGCAGAAAATGCAGCATAGCAACTTGCATGGAAATGGAAAGAAAGAGGGTGACATGAGAAAAGGTGGTAAGAGACATTGCCCCATGAAAAAATATGATGTTTGGGGAGAAGAGAAAACCCTAGAGTGGAGAGATAAGAAGGAGGGGGTTGTAAACAAGAGGGGAAATTCATTACACATTCTACACACAATTGCAAAAAAAAACAGAAAAAATAGAGAGAGAGAGCAAGAGAAACCCTAAAAACCAGAAAAATAGAGAGAAAGAAAAACCAGAAAAAAAAGAGTAACATAGAAGCACAAGAGGACCATTGAGAAGTAGAACCTTCACAACATAGAGTGAAGAGTGGAGAGAACATCCAACAAAAATCAGTGGAGGACTTGCAAGAAGGATAGAAAGCTCTTGGGTATCCATTTCGTCAAACCTTTCTCTCCTTGATTTTTGCTTTTATATTCATTTTATTTCCTCATTTATGTGTTGTTGTACTATGTATGTCATGTAAGGTTCTAAGGGGACCAATAAACCATTTTTAAGAACCACAAAAAGAAGTAAAAACAAGAAAATAGTTTGGTTTTTTTTCCACCTGGTAGCCTGACACGGGCCGTGTCACACGACACGGTCGGCCGTGTCACACAGCTGTTTAAGATTTAATGGCGCAAAACACCCAGGTCCCCTGACACGGGCCGTGTTGCGCCTTTGCTTGAGTTTTTATGTTGTTTTTTTCCCCACACTTTGTGACACGAGCCGTGTCACACAACACGGCCACCCGCGTCACCCCACTGTGTTGAGTTTTCATGTTGTTTATTCGCAGGACCCCTGACACGGGCCGTTGTCGCTACCGCGAAAATAAGGTGTCGGCAAAACAGAAGAGTCGCCACCTTTCGTTATTTATCCCTCAGAACGGGAAAGGAAACGATCGGAAAAACCTGACGAAAAAGGTATAAGACAAGGTCATCGCAACCATTGTCTGGGTTCGGGAGTCGGTTACGCAAGGGGAAGGTATTAGCACCCCTCACGTCCATCGTACTCGATGGGATCCATGCTTGTTGTGTTTGTATGACGGGTTGATTTTATCTATCTACCTATCAAGGCTGGCTTAAAAAGAAAAGAAAATGACTCGGCAAAGCGTCACGCTTTATGCCTACGTATTCTCATCAGAGAATGAGAAATTAGAGTCAATGTAGTTCGACTAACTACGGGTTACGGGGAAGGTGGCTCGCCAATACATCAGTATTGTGCCTACGTACTCTCAACAGGTATGAGAGATCAGAGCTTACGTAGTTCGAGATAATACGGATTACGGGAATTTAGATTCATCTGTTTTATCGAGTAGGGTTAACAAACAGTTCCAGCAGTTGGATGTACGTAGCTCGACCCTTGGAGACTTAAGCGTTACCGTTTGCGGTAGAACTGGGGGTTAACGACACTCTTTTCTTCAGAAAAGATTCCTTTGAATTATGGGCCCACGGGGCAAAAAGGTTTGAAGTTTGTTTTCTGTCTTTTACGGAAGAACTGTTTTTTATGGATGTTTGCAACTAATATCGCACTAGAGACTATGATCTGAGAGTGAATGCGTCGCATGTCACCCAAAGGGTACCATACTAAACATCCAGACTGTTGAAAAGAAACTCTCCAACAATCCTTTCTCCGATAGCTTAAGGCTCGTAACGTACGACGTCAGTTAACCTTTATTACTGTATTTTCATTTGTTTTGAGATGAGAAGATAAGGGGCTCAACTAAAGGGAGATTATCAAGTCCTACTGTTGTCATGCCAAGGATTCATCCTATGATTGAGGTTTAAAGCAGGGATCTCCTAGAAGTTATCATGCATAGGTTTCAACCTAAAGTTCTAATCATCACTTCCTTATCAAAGGGAGTGAGATTCCTAGGGGATCATGTCAGTGATAAACAGAAACAGATAAAGCATCAGCTTAAACAGTAAATAGTAAACGACTGTAAAATGCATGCAATGCAAGTGAGGGAGGAAATGTGTGTGGGGCATCACCCTCCACAAGCTCATCTCAACCTCAAGCCAGATATGAATAACTGCAATCATACAGAAGAAATGACATGCTATCAAGCAAAATAGAATGAACTGCAATCCTACAGAAGAAATGAAATGCTATCAAGCAGACACAAACCACATAGGCAAGGGAGCTGAGCTCTACCGAATACCCGCAAGCAAAGCCATACAGTAAAAATACAAGCAGAGGGAGCAACTCAACCTCTAGTGCAATCATGCTCCTAGCTTACATCAGTCTAGATATGAACTTATTCTAATGCATCAAGCAAATTAAACAAGTCACATCAGTACAGAAAAGAAAACAGACAGGAAAAGAAAGCAGATCAACCACCCCTACAACTTCAAGCTTCAGCTCTTCAGTAATTCAGCCTTCAGACCTCACCTACCCTTCAAGGCTATCATCTTCAATAACAAGTATCAACTTGCTTCTCCCAGTTTTCAATACACCAAACATAGGTATCACCTTATTCTTCATTCCTCAAGCTTCAGCTCTCCAGTCAATCTCAATTGAATCCTCTTCATAAGTATCAACTTGGTCTTCAAGCTTCAGCTCTCTCTTCTTTACCAGTATCAACTTGGTTCTCTTCATCTACAAGCTTCAGCTTCTCAAAGTAGTCTTCAATCACATGGAAGTATCAACTTCATCCTTCAATCTTCTTCAAGCAAGGAACTCCATCCTCTAACAAGGGAGAAGGATTCATCTATCTAGAGCAAAGTTGGGATGATTGGTAGCAGAGTGAAGACCAAAGGTCACCACTGAGCATCCGGTCATCAGAGAAAGGGACCCTCAAAGGTTCTACCAATTTGCAAAGAGCCACACATCCTACCAAAGGAGGGATGAGGCATTTACAAAGGGACCTTTCATCATAGGGAAGAATGGAAGTGATCAACATCATCCATGTTTATGAAGGAAGAGAACTATCTAGAAGCTCTGCCTACAAAACTCTAATCTTAACCTAATCCAAACTACACCACAAGAAGGGAAGATCTTCAAATCCAAGCCTCTTCAAGCAATCCAATGCATCTTCAAATTTTCTTCATCATCATCCAAGAGCAAGAGAAACAAAACCCTAATCTAAGGGAACTAAAGGTGTTAATCTAGTTGAGTTAGTGCCTTAGAATCATCTAAAACTAGCACCTAAACTAAAATCAATCAAAAATAGTAAACTATCTTATAAATTTCTACAAAAATTCCTAAGGGGTCCTAATTCAATTAAGAATGCCTCATACAAAAACCAGGGACTAAATCATCTATTAAGTCCTAAAATTAAGTCCTAAATCCAAAGGTATCAACCATAAACCCTAAAAATGGAGCTTCTAAAGGTTTCAACCTAAACTACCACCTATGTTCATCACAAAAATGTGAGAAAAATCTATGGGGAGCATGCATATCTATGCTAACTACTCACAAAAATCAAGATCAAAATCATCATCACATGATCACACAAAATTCCATAAAATCAAGTATCAAACATGACTATTTTAATATCAATTAAAATGTGAAAATTCCCCTAAAATCAGAAAATGCATGAAATAAAAATATTTTTTATCTAAAAAATACTAGACCCTATCATGTATCTAATGCAAAAAGAATGGGGTTAATTGAGCTATGTTTCCATTTTTTATGATTTAATCAAAAACCATGAATAAAATGAAAAACATAGAAAATCAAAATAAAATATCAAACGCACGGTGCAGATAGCAACGAAACTCAGTTCATATCCATGATTGGGCCAAGGGGGGCGGGGTTGATATCAACAGATACTAAAGCCCAGGCGCTTGGGTCCATTTCTCACCTCAGTTCATCAATTACTCAAAAGAAAAAAAACACATGCCAAGGTTCGAACCTACGCTTCTTGGGTTCATGCAGCGAAGCTAACAAGCCTTGGAAATCCACTAACTCAAAACGGTGCGCATTGGAGGGGGTTACGTGGCTCCCTGAGAACGCTTGGATTGATGCCTGAGTCAAAGTCCTCATCACACACGAACGGAGGAGATTTCATCTTCTTCGTTTTGAATTCTCTGCAAATTATGAAACTCACGCGCGGCCATGCCATCTCCGGCGACTTCTCCGTCCAGCCCTATTCAACCCTAACTCACTCTACGCTCAACCATTTCACACGATGTCTTGATGAAAGTTGACCAGAATTTCCTCAGGAACTCAATCATGCCACTAGTTTATGCTAAAAACGCAAGGTTCGCCAAAACAAGATCTCAACCGAAAATGGAAGGAACCCTAACTTGTCTCTAACCATCAAATTAACTACCCAGAATTCATCTACATCCTAAGGGGAACTTAACCACATGCTTCTAATGGATTACAAGTGCATAATCAGAGAGATATTTCAAGAATTTAGAACCAACCTTGAAGCTTGGATTGCAGTGGTTATGCGCCTCAATTCTCTTCCAAACTATGCAAAATCCTTCAAGGAGTAATGGTGGACAATTCTTGATGCTCAATTCGTGCTGAAGCCTCTTGATTATCCAAAACACATTTCCAACTTTTCAAGCTTTTCTTCACTACACATCAATGGCTTCTCAACAGAATTCTGCTCCAGAACCTTCCAAATTCGTTCTAAGTCTTATTTATAATGTGTTCTGATGGATATGAGGCCCAAAATAGACCCAATTATGGATTTTGGATATTCACTTTTTCTTCCAAATTTCAACATGGATGTGTGCTCTCAAGCCTTACTTATGTTCTAAACTCAGTCCAAGTGACTCATTTAGCACCTGTGGGATCTCATTGGAGTGTTTCCCTCCCTTGATTTTAACATGTGGAGTATGTAGGAGATGTTTCTTACTTGTGAAGTAACCATCCAAATGACTATGTTATGGACCTCAAATCAACAATGTGACAATGCCAATCTATTTAAAGCATCAATTTCATTCAAAATGACCACAAATTTGACTTGGAAACATGTTAATCTCATTTATTTTGAATTTTCTCATTTTAATTCAATAAAATGGCTTTTATGTGAAGTTTCTTCAACCAATGCTTGATATAATCCATATCAATGGACACTTGGTGTTTATACAAGCTAAAAACATCATTCTGAACAACTTTCATGTTGAACATTTTCCCATTTGAAGCTTGGAAATAGGAGTTATGGCCTTATGGTTGGAATGACCTATAATCTCCAAATGACCAAAATGCCCTTGACTTGTCAAAGCCATAACTTGAGTTCTACAAATCCTATCAAGGACTTCTAGTACTCTCTAGAAAGCTAAGAGAATAAGGAACAACATTCATGTTAACCAAAAGTTCATAGGAATCATCCTTCTAGGGCAAAAGTTTCATGTAAGTTGGGCAACTTTCAAGCCCCCAAATTCACATACCTCAGATGACCTGTAACTTGTCAAAGCCATAACTTGAGTTCTACAAATCCTATCAAGGACTTCTTGCACTCAAATTAAATCTAAGATCAAGCTCTACAACATTCATTTTGGGGGTAAGATGATATGACACTCATATCTTGAGCTAAATTGCCTTAAAGACAGGGGTCAAACTAGGGGATTTTACACTGCCAAGCCTTAGAAACCCTAGCTTGAAACTTCTCAAACTCTTCAATCATGACGAGTTGACCTTGGAATCATCCTTAGAACATCTCAATGAATCAATACATGATCACATGGCTCTTGGATTAGGTCTCAACCTTGTCCAAATCATCAGTTGACTTAGGGTTGACCCAGTCAAACCGTAATTGCACCACTCATGGCTGAGTCTTCTTAATCTTGCACAATGACCTGTCTAGGCCTCAAAGTGACCTTCAAAACTTCTCATGAGCTCTATCAAGACCTCAAGTCCATCTTCATGGCTTCAGAATCATCTGATGTTCTTCCCCATAGCTCTCAAGTTAGGAGACCCACACTCTTGGTTTCAACCACTCTCTCTGAGGATCTTTTAACTTCTCTGACAAGGATATCAATCCTTGAATACTTGAATAAGCTTCTTAGCTAGCTTCAAAGTCTTGTGTAGCCCTTGATTGGTAATCATACCTCTTGATCTCCTGCACACATGTCAATGAAATGCAAATGATAATGCTAATGTGAATGAAATGAAACATAAGCTAGGTAAAGAAAAGTTGGGCAAATTTTAGAGTGCAACAGCTGCCCCTATTCAAACGGCTTGAATCTGACTGGGTGAGAAGCGAACGGCTCTCGACCAATCAAGGTAAAAGACGGTTGAATACCAATAAACCCGGAAATTTGCCAACTGCACCAGTACACGGTACTCTGATGGGAACAAATCTTCGGAAACTGAAATATTAGCTGCACGACAACTAGCTGGGGAATCGGTCACACGGTAACCGGTAATACATGGTCGATCATGCCGTCAGGCACCAGGATTCCTCGGGACGCATCAGGTCAACAATCAAGTTAATCATGCCATCGGGCATTCAAAGAAATTTTTGGGCATTAGCCGGACTTCATTAGTAAGTCGGGAATAGAATTCTCAGTCAATCATGAACCAATTGGGGATATCCAAATTTCTTCCATCAGGCACTCTGCATCAGCTGAGAGAACTGCTTTGTCAATACAGTTGGACTTCAATCATCAAGTCTTCGAGGGAAATTTCAACTTCGCTGTTCGGAAACCCGCTGGGGATGACGCATCCCCTCTGGGGATTCTGGAGAACTAACAAGTAACTCTGCTTCGGGGATCCAGAAATCATTCTGGGTGAATCATCTCGGCTGAGGGAATCAAGAATCATCTTGAACAAATAACTCCGCCAGAGACTTCAGGTATCATCCTGAGCAAACACTCTGCTGGAGACTCCAAGCGGCAACTTGAGCAACCAACTCTGGCGACTTCACCGGGGATTTTAAGAATCATCTTAAGCACACAACTTCGCTGGAGAATCCAAGAATCATCTTGGGCAAACGAATTTCGCTGGGGGATTCAAGAATCATCTTAAGGAAGCGACTCTGCGGAGGAACACCAATTTCAACCGGATTCCGCCTGAGGAAACGAACTTCAGTCGACTGCTGCAGGGGAACGAAGCTCTACGAGAACCTGGACCTGCTGAGGAAAGCGATGTCAATCGCAGAAATAAACTGCACGACATTCGCAGCCAAACCTTCCTGGAGGTAACGACTCTGGCGGGGAAATACAACATCAGCTATTCAACACTCTACTGGGGGAAAACCAATCATGGCCTGAACGGCTCCCAAGGACTCGGCTCTCTTGGGGAACTGCAAACTCGGCTGGGGAAGAAGGAATCATCCTGCTTACTGGGGAGAGTACGACTCTGTGGGGGATTTCAATTCTCCTGGAGACTTCAGTCTGGAACTACCAATTGCTGCACCCTTCAGTATGTGACTCAGCTGAGGAGATGACGACCCTTCGGGATGCATCTGATTGGGGAGAGAATCTTCTCTGCCTGGGGAGACATATCAATGCTTTACGATCTCACGTTCAGACTCTGGGGGGAGAGGCTGCTGAGCTTTGCTGGAGAAGAAGGAATTATCCTTATTGGGGACGCATACAGCGTACTACCTGGTATATGCTACACCTGCAACAACACAAACAAACAGACAAGATACCCTTCTCAAAGGGACCTATCAAGGTTATCATCTTGTGACAATGTTCAAGTAATACATTGTTTCAACAATCAGTGGCCTAGGCCAGTAAGTTTATGTATGCGCATTTTATCAAAAACATCGGCGTTCTTTTTCGCAAACAAAACAGATAGATGCTAAACAAACAAACATAATTGCTGAATGGTATACATTTTATTGATAACGAACCCTTGAATGGGCCAAAATGTTTTACAACAGAGGCAAGCTCCTGGAATGAGGAAGCCGTGCAAATATAAAAACATAAATATACATCAGTATATACACATATCGGCAACGAGGCGTAGACGAACACCATGATTTGATCCCTCTATGACCCACTCGACTTCGATACTTCTCCGAAGCTTCAGCTTCAGAAGAGATTGATTCAGATAAACGGCCTTCAGGTCTTCCAAACCACTAAACAAACGCAGTCCACACGCGGAACGCAGTCATTTGCTTTTTCAAATCCCTAACTTTTGCCTGAATCGCCCTTCTGGGTTTTCGATTCATCGGGATACCCTTTTTTGCCAAAGTTGCCCTTCCAGGTTTTCGACTTTGCGGGTGTACATTTTTCATTTATATCCCTAATTTTTGCCCGAACCTTTTTCTTTTTTATGGTTTGCCGGGATGCCCCATTTTGCCTGGATATTCTTTTTCTTTCCAGCGGGTCGTTTTTTAAGCACAGTATTTTTTAACTGCATCCGCGTTCACCAGGGATGCAAAATCTTCGCCATCCATCGTGGATAACAACAAGGCTCCTCCCGAGAAGACCTTGCTGACGACGTACAGACCTTCGTAATTGGGAGTCCACTTGCCCCGGTGATCGGAGTGTGGAGGAAGAATCTTCTTCAGGACGAGATCACCCGTCTGAAAGCTTCTAGGACGCACTTTCTTGTCATAGGCTTTCTTCATTCGGCTTTGGTATAGACGACCATGCACAATCGATGCTAATCTCTTCTTGTCCATCAGGCTGAGTTGGTTTAGTCGGTTCTTAATCCATTCTGCCTCGTCGAGTTTCACGTCAACCAAAACTCGCAAAGAAGGGATCTCCACTTCTAACGGTAGGACAGCTTCCATACCGTACACTAAGGAGAAAGGAGTTGCCCCGGTTGATGTACGTACCGTTGTACGATAACCGTGCAATGCGAATGGCAACATCTCGTGCCAGTCCTTGTAGGTCACAACCATCTTTTGCACAATCTTCTTAATGTTCTTATTGGCCGCTTCAACGACGCCATTCATCTTCGGCCGGTAAGGAGATGAGTTATGGTGTTCAATCTTGAAACTCTGGCACAGCTCCTTCATCATCTTGTTATTCAAATTCGAACCATTATCAGTAATGATTCGCTCGGGAATTCCGTAACGACGGATGATGTCCCTCTTTATGAATTTAGCCACCACCTGCTTGGTCACATTAGCGTATGAGGCTGCCTCCACACACTTGGTGAAGTAGTCGATAGCTACTAGAATGAAGCGATGACTGTTAGATGCAGTGGGCTCGATCTTGCCTATCATGTCGATGCCCCACATGGAGAACAACCATGGGGAGGACATGACATTTAATGGGCACGGCGGCACATGAATATTATCAGCATAAATCTGGCATTTATGACATCTCTTCGCGAATTTGAAGCAATCTGACTCCATCGTCAGCCAGTAATATCCTGCTCTCAGGATCTTTCTTATCATAGCGTGCCCGCCGGCGTGCGTACCAAATGTGCCCTCATGGACTTCTTCCATGAGCATACTCGCTTCTTTCTCATCTACACGTCTGAGTAGCACGAGATCGTGGTTTCTTTTATACAAAACTCCATCAGGATTGAGATAAAAATTTCCAGACAGCCTCCTCAGAGTCTTCTTATCCTGGGTTGACGCTCCCGCAGGATACTCCTTAGTCATAAGGAAGGTATGGATGTCATGGAACCATGGCATGCCGTCGGAGGCTTCCTCGATCGCAAAGACAAATGTAGGTCTATCAAGACGAGAAAGGACAATTCTTGGAGCTTCATTCCAAAAATTGACTTTATACATTGAAGCCAACGTGGCTAAGGCATCAGCCATCTGGTTCTCTACTCTGGGCACATGATGGAGTTCCACTCGATCAAAGAACGGAAGCAGCCTTCTGGCATAGTTCATGTACGGCACCAAATTCGATTGACGAGTCTCCCACTCCCCTTTAATCTGGTTGATCACAAGCGCCGAGTCACCATATACATCTAGGTTCTTGATTCTCAAATCAATTGCCTCTTCTAGACCCATGATGCATGCTTCGTACTCCGCTTCGTTGTTGGTCACCGGAAACGTCAGTCTTGCAGTGAACGGGATGTGGGATCCGTGGGGAGTTGTGATGATCGCCCCAATGCCACTTCCGTAAGAATTAACTGCCCCGTCAAATATCAATTTCCAATGGGATTTCCTATCCGGACCCTCGTCGGGCAACGGTTCATCGCAATCCTTCACTTTAAGAAACATGATATCCTCGTCAGGGAATTCAAATTTCATCGGCTGATAATCCTCGATCGGCTGTTCGGCCAGGTATTCAGACTATACACTTCCCTTAATGGCCTTCTGGGAAACGTACTAAATGTCATATTCCGTCAACACCATTTGCCATCTGGCAATCCTGCCCGAAAGGGCTTGCTTCTCGAAGACGTACTTGATCGGATCCATCTTCGAAATTAGCATGGTGGTATGATTGAGCATGTACTGTCGTAAATGTTTGGCAACCCAGGCTAGTGCACAACACGTCTTCTCCAGCATCGAGTAACGAGATTCACAGTCTGTGAACTTTTTACTCAAATAGTAAATGGCATGCTCCTTTCTTTCCGTCTCGTCGTGTTGACCAAGAACACACCCCATATTATTCTCAAGAACTGTTAAGTACATGATTAGTGGTCGTCCGACCACTGGGGGTATCAAGATTGGAGGTTCCTGTAGATACTGTTTTATCTTATCGAATGCCTTCTGGCAATCCTCGTTCCAGATAATCGCCTGATCTTTCTTTAGCAGTTTGAACATCGGTTCACACGTGGACGTGAGCTGAGAGATAAACCTTGCAATGTAGTTTATTCTGCCCAGGAAACCAAGAACTTCTTTTTCGGTTTTTGGCGCTGGCATTTCTTGTATCGCTTTTATCTTCGCAGGATCAACCTCGATGCCTCTTTCGCTCACGATAAACCCCAGTAGTTTTCTGGACCGTACTCCGAAAGTACACTTGTTAGGATTCAGCCTCAACCTGAACTTCCTAAGCCTCTCAAAAAGCTTCAGCAAATTGACCAGATGTCCCTCCTCCGTTTGGGACTTCGCAATCATGTCATCAACATAGACTTCAATCTCATGATGAATCATATCATGAAACAAAGTAACCATTGCTCGTTGGTAAGTAGCCCCTGCGTTCTTCAGACCGAAAGGCATTACCTTGTAGCAAAACGTTCCCCAAGGTGTAATAAACGTAGTTTTCTCCATGTCCTCCGGCGCCATCTTGATCTGATTGTAGCCGGAGAAGCCATCCATGAACGAAAATACGGAGAATTGGGCTGTATTGTCGACCAACACATCAATATGAGGCAGCGGGAAATCATCTTTAGGGCTCGCCCTATTCAAATCCCAGTAATCGACGCACATTCGTACCTTACCGTCCTTCTTCGGTACAGGCACTATGTTGGCGACCCACGGAGGGTAAGTAGTGACCGCTAAGAAGCCAACATCAAGCTGCTTCTGCACTTCTTCTTTGATCTTAACGGCCATATCTGGTCGCGTCCTTCTAAGCTTCTGCTTGACGGGAGGACAATCTTCTCGCAGCGGCAAGTGATGGACCACGATGTCAGTGTCAAGTCCGGGCATATCCTCGTATGACCAAGCAAAGACGTCACTATACTCTCTCAGCATCTTGACCAATCTCTGCTTGACATCGCTCTGCAGTGCAGCCCCTATCCTGACGTTCCTGACTAGTTCTTCAGAACCCAGATTCACAATCTCGATTTCTTCTTCGTGAGGCAGAATAACTTTCTCTTCTTGTTTCATCAAGCGGGCCAACTCTTCGGGAAGGTCTTCGTCTTCATCAATCTCTTCTTCGGCTTGATAGATCGGGCAATCGAAGTCGAAGTGAGTCGTAGAAGGTCCTGAGTTGATGTCATCTGCTATGTGGATCCTGCAATAATAAGGGTTAAGCTTAAAACGAGGATATGCAGGTTAGCACAAACCCCATTGCCATTTTGTTGTTTTTCAAAACAAATATAAAACAGGAATAACAGATATCACAATATTTGAATACGAAGAAAAACGCCTTTTGATTTACTGATAAAATGCATGTACATAATCAAACGAGGCCCTGACAATAAAACCACTATGCCCTGGGTAGGACATAGGGTTGTACAATGATTGGAAAAAGTAAATCATTACTCTTTGCTTGTCATCTGGATGATATCCCTAATGGACCAGTTGTTGAGGCTCTCGCCTGGCTTGCTTGGCTGGATCCAAGAGTCTAGGTCACAGTCGCTATCTCCGCCGTCTTCAGATACCGCGTTGACGCTTTCAAATATCACCCCGCCGCTAGTAAACTGGATCGGCCCCTTACCTCGCGACGTACTGCTAGAAGAAGAGGAGGCTTCAGCTGTAGGAGAGTATCCCAACTCAAACTTGTCTTGCTTGTTAGGTATCTCTAGAATTCGCCCCCAGCCTGGGGTAGATCCGGCTTGAACAACGGCCCAGGCTTCCTTGAAGGAGGAGAGAGTCATCTCTGGCTTCTCAGTGATTGCAGGAGCTACGTCCTTGACTTTAACAGCTTCGAACGCTTGGCATAGGGTTTCGTGGATTTCCCCATCCATCTCAACATACTTGAAGGACGACAAATGGCTCACCATTATGTCTTCCTCGCCACACACAGTCACGATGCTACCTCCGACAGCGTACTTGAGCTTCTGGTGCAACGTGGAGGTCACGGCACCCGCGGAATGGATCCATGGCCGACCCAAGAGATAGCTGTAGGCAGGCATGATGTCCATAATGTAGAAGACTGCGTCGAATGTTTCCGGCCCGACTTGGATTGGCAACGTCACCTCCCTGAAAACATGACGTTTTGTTCCATCGAACGCTTTCACAACCAGATCACTGGGTGTGCAAATTACTCCGCGAGTATCTAACTTCATCAATGCCTTCTTCGGAAGAACATTGAGTGACGACCCCGTGTCCACCAACACGTGAGACATAATCATTCCTCTACACTCTATCGAGATGTGCAGGGCGCTATTGTGGTTCCTTCCCTTCGGCGTCAGCTCTAGGTCAGTGAACCCTAACCCATTTCCAGCATTCACGTGGGCTACGACCTCTTCCAACTGGTTTACCAATATTTCTTGCGGTACATACGCGGCGTTCAACACCTTCAGTAGCGCGTTGCGATGCGCCTCAGAACACAGCAACAGGTTCAGGATGGAAATCTTCGAAGGTGTTTGATGGAGATGATCCACGATCTTGTAATCACTCTTTTTAATCAACCTCATAAATTCCTCAGCGTCTTTAACAAGTAAGTCTTTTTCTATCCCGCAAGGGATCTCTTCAACAACTTTACTCTTCCCTTTATCAGTCGCATCAGCTTTGTTCGCTTTGTCCGCCACGATCTCAGGTGGTGCAAATACTCTTCTGCTGCGAGTGATTCCGCTAACGCCCACTAGGTTCTCCACAGACGACCCGAATGGTTCCAGCTCCAACTTCTGTCCGTTGTAGTAGACCTCTGCCCCGTAGTGCCATGGGAAAGCGTTGGTGCTTTCGAAAGGTATTGGCCCAGCTTTGGTAATGGTAATCGTGGGCGGCCTGGGTGCAGAAATAGTTATCGTCTGGCGAGGGATGGTGATGGTGGCAACCTCATCATCTTGCCTCAGCATTACCTCTCCTGATCCGCTTTCGGCCCTTCGGCTAAACTGTAGGATTCCTTCGGTCATCAGACTTTGAATCCCCTCTAGCAACTGTTCACATCCATCAGGACTTGTCGCACAACCCATGCACAGTTCTTCGCAACCTGGAAAGAAACCTCTTTTCATCAGTTTGGCCTTAACGAAGCTAAGCGGCGTCTTCAGATCTCTGACGTCAGTCAACAAATCCAAAATCTCGTCTTCAATAATGGCATTTACTCCACCTCCCCTATGGTTCAGCATAGGTTTCTTCGTGGCGTTTGGCACAATATCTGAGAAGTTGATGATCTTGGCGTCCACCATGTCCTGCACCTTATGCTTGAAGGCTTTGCAATTCTCTATTGTGTGGCCTGGTGCCCCTGAGTGAAACTCACAAGTTGCATTTGCGTCATAACCTGGTGGAGGTGCCCCTGTCAAGGGAGCCAGGGTTCTCTTCTGGATCAACTGTAGCTGGAGCAGAGTCTGTAACAGCTGCACATACGACATGGGCGGTGTCTCGTGGTGACAGCTCGACATAGGTGCCCTGTTCTGATACTTTCTGTACCCTTGTTGATTCGGTTGCTGCTGCTGCTGTGGCTGTTGAACTGTCGGGATAGTTATGCTGGCCACCGTTGGTGAGGGCCTTTACCCTTCCTTCGAGCGTTGGTCACAACGCTCGTTTCTCCTTCCCGTCTTTTGCCACCATAAGGTTTCTTGCCTCCTCCAGCTGAGGATGAATCACCTTGAATTTTCCCCAGTTTGATCCCATTTTCAATGTGCTCACCTGTGAT
This sequence comes from Lathyrus sativus, assembly GCA_963859935.3. Classification (NCBI taxonomy): domain Eukaryota; kingdom Viridiplantae; phylum Streptophyta; class Magnoliopsida; order Fabales; family Fabaceae; genus Lathyrus; species Lathyrus sativus. Next base: position 776,848,040 of record OZ012735.1, read on the forward strand.
AATGAGATCTGAGAAGGTTCCAAATATACCGCTGACCAATTTCTCATAATAAACCCCTGGGAGGGTGGCTACGAACATTTGCACAAGCTCACGTTCAACCATCGGCGGCTGAACCCTGGCTGCCAATTCACGCCACCGCTGGGCGTATTCCTTGAACCCTTCGTTGTTCCTTTACGACAGATTCTGCAGTTGGACTCGGTTCGGAGCCAAGTCACTGTTATATTGGTAGTGGTGCACAAATTCTTCAGCAAGGTCCTTCCGCGTGCGCACGCTGGTAGGTTCCAAACTCATGTACCATTCGAGGGAGGGCCCGGATAGACTATCCTGAAAGAAGTGCATCAGCAACTTCTCGTCCTCAGAATGAGCGGACATTTTTCTGTAATATGATCTCAGGTGAACGCGAGGGCAAGTGGTGCCCTTGTACTTTTCAAAATCAGGTACCTTGAACTTGGGAGGCACCTTGAAATCAGCAATCAGTCCCAACTTGGACATATCAACACCCAGGGTGATCTGGTTCTCAATATTCCTCATCTTATCCTCGAGGGCCTTGAACCTAAGCCGTGCTTCAGCAGTCAGCTCCCCTTCAGCACCTCTCTGAGAGAACACATTGTCTTGCCGGTCTTCTAACCATGGCTGAGGCCCAAGCAGATTTCCAACACCCGCATTGTCGTTGCCCAGTCCAACATTGACGTTAGCTTCAAAATTCCCATTACCGACGCCCGTCGTATTACCATTGAGTCCCATGTTAGCTATCACATTGCCGTTGGCACTTCCATTCACCCCGGTCACGGGGACGCCATTCTGAGGAGTTTCAACTGGTGGAGGGGTAGGCACAGTCCCACCGTGGAGTACACCATTACTATTAACCCTTGAAATCAGAGGCTGAACCAAGGTTCTGAGCTGATCCTGGCCATTGGCGACCGCTTGCATGAGCTCCATGAAGCGGTCCATTCTTTCGCGGAGTTCTTGAACATCAGTTTGCACTTGCTCCATGATTCTGGTTTGATTTTCTCTGGTCGGATAGCGGTGGATAGGTCTCTGATCAATCCTGGAACAACTTGAAACAACCTGAAAACACAAAAGGGTTAGGATAGAACGACAAAGTTCTCGTTATGCAAATGCTTCATGCAAATGCAAACGTGTGTCTGTGCGTTAGGGAGATTTCCCCCGATCCTAGTGCCTGAATGCCGGTGCTGATACTAAGAAGTCTGAGTCCAATCATGGAAATAACGTCTCATATATATGAAGAAAGCCCATCAAGGCGGTACACAACGTCAGTGAGTACAAGATGAATCAATAGCATGACCTCAACCAACAAGCTTGGTGATGTTCAGCATACAACAATGATCAAACAAAAGGAATACAAATAGTCAAGCACGGCCACGAGCGTGAAACTCTTCTAACAACCCCTTCGTTTCTGGATGACCAGGCCGAGTGAGTAACCCTTCGACGAGTAACTCCCTCTGCATAATGGTTTATTAAAGACCTTCGACCGAATCTTCCCATGCTCCTTCGTCGAAACAATCTTCTAGCTTCCGCTTCTTGAATTCAAACGTCAGTCTGCGCTCCTTCAGGTTAGCGAGACCTTTGTTGAGCTGGCCTTCGGCGGTATATCGGCGAGCGGTTTCTTCATCAAACCTCTTCTCACTAGCCTTCACCTGGGCTTTCAGCTTGGAAATCTGTTGCATCAGCTTATCCTCCCGCTCTTTCCTGTTGGCTAGGGTGGCATTCCAATGCTGGTTAAACTTGGATATCCTCCGATACGCTTCGTCCAAGTGCTGCTTCTTCATGGCCAGTACATCGTTGACGGCTTTGAAGTCTCGACCCATGCGCTCACGCTCAGCCATCTACTTAGTCAAATCTGTCCCCAGCTGGTTCACCAGCTCCGTCTGCCTCTTGAAAGAATGAACGGCTTCGCTTCTCTCGCTTCTGAGCTGAGCCAATTCTTTCTCCAGTTCTTCATTTGCCTTTTTTAGCTCATCTCGCTCAGCTAACACCTGATTGTACTGCTGAATAGGCACGGTGGTAGGCTCTTCAATCACTGGAGGGCTTTCTGGCTTGGCAGGAGGAAACGACATCCCTATAGCATCTGCTCTGGCTCTGATCCAAGTCACATATGGGGCGTAGGCCTGGCTATTACTTTTCCCCAGCAATGGTTTTCCCCTCTTACTGATACCATTCCAAGCGCGCTGAAGCTTAGATAACATATCCCCCTCTAGAAGACCAGTGAAGTACAGAGATTCCTGCACCTCTTCATCCTTCGGCGGAGCTCTCAAAGCATAAGCAAACTGTCGGACCAGCAGAGACAGATTATAGTTTATACAACCCTTCCTTCCTATCAAAGGCACGTTAGGAAACCCGCTGCAGCTGAAGATAATCTCAGTGCCCAACCTATCTCTGTCAAACCAGTCAACATCCTGCGCTGATAGACTCATCAAACGCTCAGACCACTCAGTTGTGGCTGCAGACGAAGCAAAGGGACCCCTCTTGGGTAGATGACTATCAAGCCATTTATAGAGCAAGGGCACACAGCACGAGACATTCTTACCCCTTCTGTTCTTGTTTTCGTAGTGGACGGAATGGTAGACATCTCCTATCAAGGTAGGGACTGGATTCCCTGAAGCAAAGATGCGAAAAGCGTCGAAGTCCACAAAGTCGGGCATATTAGGGAACAGAATGATGCCATATATGCACAGAGCGAGAATGGCGTTGAACACGACCCAACATCCGTCTTTGGCACACTGCTGAGCCTTCAAGGCTCCCACTAAGAACTGCAAGGAGGAACCGGGAACCTTGTTCCAACTAGACAAGACCAACTCAGAGGTATCTAGGTGCAGTGAAGGAGCTAGGCTAGCCAGATTAGGCTCAGCATCCATATGAACAAAGGGCATCTGACTCTTGATAGGCACACCTAACAAATCAACATACTCCTCTAGTGTAGGTGCGAGAACAAAATCCTGGAAAGTGAAGCATCTCAACGGAGGATCGTAGAACTGCAGCAAGGCGTGCAACCCATTCAACTCAAACACGGAGGGTTTACGAACCAAACTGAGCAGTTTACCGTAAGACTTTCTGAATGCACCTCTTACAGAATCATCTGCCAAAGCAATCAAACCAGTCAGCTGAACAACATCAGGAGTGGGGAGCTTATAAGCCACGGTCTTCCTCAGAGAACCCATAACAATACAACAGAAGGCCGGAAATCCTGAATCGGGGGAAACGGTACCTGCAACACAGACACACGTTAATGAAATGCAAATGGGTATGCAAAGCAATGTAAAATGCAATCATGCAGCAGGAGATCAAGACGACTGTGCTGTGGAGATTCTGTATCAACAAAACCATGATGCTGCTCTGTCAAGAACAACCACTATATCTGATAATAAGAAATCTCTGGTATCGGACCACAAATCTGCTCTGTCAAGAACACACACACACATAGGACCATAAATCTGCTCTGTCAAGAACAAACATCTGATACAGGGCCTCTGATACAGGACCAAAACTCTGCTCTGTCAAGTACAAACGCACATCTGATAGTAAGGACCTCTGATACAGGACCAAAACTCTGCTCTGTCAAGAACAAACATCTGATACAGGACCTCTGATACAGGACCAAAACTCTGCTTTGTCAAGAACAAACATACATCTGCTGATGAGATCCTCTGATCCCAACCATAAAGCTGCTCTGTCAAGAACAAATACACATCTCCTGATGAGATCCTATGATCCCAACCATAAACCTGCTTTGTTAAGAACAAATACACATCTGCTGATGAGATCCTCTGATCCCAACCATAAACCTGCTCCGTCAAGAACAAATACACATCTGCTGATGAGATCCTCTGATCCCAACAAAACTGATTCACTATCAAGAAAACCAGGTAGTCTGAAGGTTAAGGTTTCCTGCAACAAACCCAACCCTGCTCACAGGCATGGACCTAAACTAACACAATTTCGGCATCCTATGCGGTCATCAGTGTCATAGACATTCAAGAGGGGTGATACGATACCCAGAAGGTGTGGCATCACCAGCTCATGAAGCGGCCTTACTCGGCTGAATCCCAAATGATCGGTCCCCAGAGTCGACAATCCACCAAACCAACAACCCCCTCAACCCAAAGGGTTGAAAAAGAAGTCAACCGGGAGAACCTCGTCTGAGCGTGGATTTCATGAGACACTAGTGCCTGCCAAGCAAGCACGCGCCCACTAATTTCCACAACTAATGCTATGTTCACTCAAGCCTGGGTCTGGCTTCTCACTCATCAGAATGCCCCTCCCACAACAACTTCCTTTGAATTACGGGCCCACGAGGCAAAAAGGTTTGAAGTTTGTTTTCTGTCTTTTACGAAATAACTGTTTTTATTGTGTTTGCAATTTCAATCGCACTAAAGACTATGACTTGAGAGTGAATGCGTCGCATGTCGCCCAAAGGGTGCCATACTAAACATCTAAGCTGTCGAAAAGAAACTCTCTGACAACCCTTTCTCAGATAGCTTAAGGCTCGTAACGTACGAAAGAAATCATTCATGATTACTGTACCTTAATTTGTTTTGAGATGAGAAGAGAACAGGCTCAACTAAAGGGAGACTATCAAGTCCTAATGTTGTCATGCCAAGGATTCATCTTATGGTTGAAGTTTGAAACAGGAAACTCCTAGAAGTTATCTTGCATAGGTTTCAACCTAAAGTTCTAATCATCACTTCCTTATCAAAGGAAATGAGAGTCCTAAGGGATCATGTCAATGATAAACAGAAACAGCTAAAGCATCAGCTTAAACAGTAAACAGATAAACAGTAAACGACTGTAAAATGCATGCAATGCAAGTGAGGGAGGAAATGTGTGTGGGGCAGCAGCCTCCACAAGCTCATCTCAACCTCAAGCCAGATATGAATAACAATAATCATACAGAGGAAATAACATGCTATCAAGCAAAATAGAATAAACTGCAATCATACAGTAAAAATAACATGCTATCAAGCAAACACAAACCACATGGGCAAGGGAGCTGTGCTCTACCGAATACCCGCAAGCAAAGCCACGCAGTAAAAATACAAGCAGAGGGAGCAACTCAACCTCTAGTGCAATCATGCTCTTAGCTTACATCAGTCTGGATATGAACTTATTCTAATGCATCAAGCAAGTCAAACAAGGCACATCAGCACAGAAAAGAAAACATACAAGAAAGAAAGCAGATCAACCCCTCTTTCAATTTCAAGCTTCAGCTCTTCTGATAGCAATCCAGAATTCAGACTTCAACCACCCTTCAAGGCTACCATCCTCCATGACAAGTATCAACTTTCTTCTCCAAGGTTTCAATCCATCAAACATAAGTATCAACTTGTTCTCTCTTCCTCAAGCTTCAGCTCTTCAGTCAATTCCACCTTCAGGCTTCACTCCTAACTGCAAGTATCAACTTGATTCCTTCAGGCTCTCAATGTATCAACACACAAGTATCAACTTGTTTCTTCAAGCTTCAGCCTTTTTTCTTCAATCTCAGCTTGAATCCTTTTTATACAAGTGTCAACTTGCTCTTCTTGATCTTCAAGCTTCAGCTGCAATGACAATGCTCAAGGAATCATCCTCTTCCACACTCTTCAATGAATTCCTCATCTTCAAACTCAAGTCCAACATCTTTCAAGATACTCAAATCAGAAGATAATTGATTTAACAGAATGAGTGGAAATGATAAACAGCTTATTGACAACCAAAGGAAGCCTGTAAGGGTTCATCATTATGAGAGACTGGTTCCCTCAAAGTTCTACTTCCCAGATAAAGCCACTCATCCCTCCAAAGGAGGGATGTGAATATCTTAGAAGGACTTTTAGTCATTGGGAGGAATGGAAGCACAAGATGCTTTCCATATTTGTGAAGGAAGTCATTCTAATTATAAGGCTCTCCCTATGTCTCCTACCTCCTAAATCTTCATCAGACACCTTCAGGCACAAGCAACTCCAAGCTCCAAGCAACTTCAAGCATCTTCACCTTGTCTTCAACTTGTCTTCAATCTCAACCAAAGGCAAACAAAGCAAAACCCTAATCTAAGGGAACTAAAGAAGTTAATCTATTTGAGTTAGTAAGTTAGGATCACCTAAAACCTAGTACTAAAGTTAATCCTAACTAAAATACTAAAGCCAATTGTAAAATCCTACAAAAATAACTACGGGAACCTAGGTCAATCATGACTCTACCATATTAATTCCAGAGATCAAATCATCAAATAATACCTAGAAATAAATTCTACACTACAAGGTACTAAACCTAAACCCTAAAAGGAAGCACCTAAAGCTCAATCTAGAAAACACACCTACTTTCATCACAAAAATGTGATAAAAATGCTATGGGAGCATACATGTCTAAACTAATCACACACACAAAATTAGGATCAAAATCATCACCACATGATCACACAAAATTCCACAAAATCAAGGATCAAACATGACTATTTTAATATCAATTAAAATGTAAAATTCGCATAAAATCAGAAAATGCATGAAATAAAAATATTTTTTATCTACAAAATACTAGACTCAATCATGAGTATAATGCAAAAAGAATGGGATTAATTGGATCATTTTTCAATTTTATATGATTTAATCAAGAACCATGTGTAAAATGAAACAAATAAAGAAAATTGAAATAAAATAACCAAACGCGTGGTGCAGATTGTAACACCCCACTTCCCAAAATCAATTAAATTAATAAACATTATAAATAAACAAAATCAGAGTTCCAATTCTCCCAAGTGGGATATCACATAAAAACAACGTTTCCTTATAAAAAGGTTTATCTCCAACTTCAGCGGAATATTAAATAATAAAATTCAATAAAAGTTTGATACGTTCACAAGGAAATAAAATATCAGTTCAACATAAAACAAATAAAAACGCCCAAGTCCCGTGCTACGTATCAGAGCATCCTAGACTCGACAATCACACCAATATCCAAGCTAGCTAAGCACCTGGATTATCTGTACTTCCGAAGAAACACAGACCACGACAACAACAAAGGGGTGAGAAATCATGATCAAAAATATAATGGTAATGTAATACATGTAATAAGGCAGTAAAACACACCAACACATCAATTATTCACCCCAACAACACCATATAACGAACCTACTGTTCAAATTACAATATAACATATTATAATGCAAAATGCAACTCAACACCATGCATGCGGTACCGACTCGTTGGTTCATTCAATCGAACCTGGATAGATCACTTACGCTCCTCCTGAGACATGATCTATCCCCCACCATTCTCCACAAAGGAGTACGGATGAATCACTTACGCTCCTCCTGAGACATGATTCATCCCACCAAAACACCATGATATGCACACACCAATGCATAACTAATATATTTAGGCACTCAACGTGCACACGATCCTCCTGATCATATCATCATACACCAATTCACATATGTACAGATATAACATACACCAACACCATATAAATCAACCAGATAGTAAACAAGTTCACACTTTAACACCAAGATATAACATATCCCACCACTCGGGGGTACGCGATCCTACTGATCACTACATACATATACATCAACTAATTGTCCACCAGTCATTATTACGGGAAACATACACTATCACCAAGTACACAAGTTAGTTCCCACACTCATCATTCTTACAATGCATCAAGGCCAAACTGTACCTATCATCTCAACTCAGATCCTCAGTCTATTCTAGTACCAATCTTGCACATTACCGTAACCAATAGGCTTCTAATTCCTATTCCCAAAATCATCACCTACACACTTTATCGATACCTCCAAAGCCATACAGAATTTTCCCTAAAAACTGTAAAACACCCTATATGCCCTATATGCCAAATCATCCCAAAACACCAATTCATTAACATTTTCCCTAAAAACTGTAAAACACCCTATATGCCCTATATGCTAAATCATCCCAAAACACCAATTCATTAACGATTACTGCCATACAGAATTTTCCCTAAAAACTGTAAAACACCCTATATGCCCTATATGCCAAATCATCCCAAAACACCAATTCATTAACGATTACTATATAATTAACAACAATCATCATCAATCATAACATAACAATATATATTATCATATATCGATCAATTTCCTACGGAGTTAAGGAATCCCCAACTACCCTATACATGTATAAACCATTCCCAATCAAGTTTCTCCCCCCTTACCTTGTTAATCGGTTGATCGATGAAATTCTTCCTGGATTTGGTCTCTTGGCCTCCTCTTTTCTTTCCGTTCTTCGTTCCCTTTTTCCTTCGTTCTTCTCACTTCTCTCGTTCTTTCCTCTTCTCTCTTTCTATCGCTCTTTCTCTCTTCCATCTTTCTATCGTGTTATTTTCTCTAATACTTCCCCCATCCCTTCATATTATATTTTCCTTTTTATTTCCTATCCCAATAATAATAATAACTAATAAAAATAATATAATAATAATAATAATAATAATAATAATAATAATAATAATAATAATATTATTATTATTATTATTATTATCACACCAATTTCCCACGATCTATGGTAATCCCTTTTCTCTCTATTCCAACTTTTCTAATATCTCCTTGCTACCCCTTCATATTTCCTTCCTCACGGTTTCTATCATGACTTTTCATATTTCCATTCTAACTTCCCAATAACCCTTCCACCTCTTATTTTACTTATTTCAACCACTAATATTCCCAATAATAATTTTAATATAATAATTATAATAATCATTATAATAATAATAATAATAATAATAATAATAATATAATATAATACTATTATAATATTATAGTAATATTCAACATAATAATAATAATAGTAATACACCCAACAATAATTATAATTATAATAATAATAATACTAATGATAATAATAACAATTATATTAATACTAATAATAAAATAATATGAATAATAATAATCTTAATATTAATAATACTAATATAATATTACTAATATTAATAATACTAATCATAATAATACTATTAATAATAATAATAATAATATTATTATTATTATTATCTCACCAAAATAATAATAATAATAATAATAATAATAATAATAATAATAATAATAATAATAATAATAATAATAATACCACCACCAATATTACTATTATTTCTTATATTATTATAAACTCACCAAATTACCACCAATGATCCTCCCATCTCAGGGACACCCACCAAACATCAACATATAATATTTAAAATAATAATAAAATGACTAAATAATTAAAATGGGTGTTACAACTCTCCCCCACTTTAATTATTTTCGTCCTCGAAAATTACCTGATGGAAATAATTCCGGATACGCTCCCCGCATCCTTTATTTCAATTCTCAGGTCACACTGCCTTCTGCAGCACCTCCCCATACTACTTTCACCAAAGATATCTCCTCCCTTCGGAGTTGTTCCTCGCTCGCCAAAACGAACTAGCAATGCCTCAACAATCGGAATATTTTTCACTTGTACACCATCCACCTGGTTCAATGTACTTTCTCGACTAAGACACATGAAACATATCATGCCAATTCACAGCGACAACGGAAAAACAATCTAACATGTTACTCCTCCCATGCCTCCGCTGCGCCACTCTGATACAACTACAGAACACGTGCGAACTTCTGAGATTTCGAAGCTCGACCAACACCAGTCACCGGCGTGACCCTCAAAATATATATTGCCTCGGATCCTCTCGATCTTCTCAGCCATCTCAAGCATAATCTTGAAGTCTGAGTACAACACTCTCACTCGATTTATTTCAACACAGGAGAGTCCTACACTCCCTATCTCACCAAGCCACATATAGTGCCATTCCGACACTAGGATGGTAACCGTTATTATAGGTAACTCAATCAACGATAATTAATCAACCCACGCTCCACCTTGATCCGACACCCAAGCTCTCACCAATTCTCTACAGACTCAATAGTCCTCTCTGACTGACCATCAGTTTGCGGATGATAGGTCGAACTCAGCTTCAACTTAGTACCCGAAGCTTCCTGTAAGCCCCTCCAAAATCTCAATATAAACCTCAAATTTCCATCTGACACAATATTCGTCAGTATCTCATCCAACTTCACCACTTTCTCAATATGCATCTCGTATATCCTCAACACGGAATAGTTAATCTACTCCTAACAATTCAAATTAAAATTATGTCTTTACAAATTCTTTGGAAATCTCAACACCAATTTCGTGAAAATACTACCTGATTTCCACTCTAGAATATTTAACGACTACATCAGACTCAACAGTCTCTGATGTTCACTCTTCGAATTCCGACAATTCTAACTAGCATATTCCACCTCTCCTTATCCATGGTCTCAAAAACAATCTACTCAAGTTCGGTTACTTCTTCATAGCACCGAGATGGATACTCCATCTACCTCAATGTATTTCTTCACGAGTACTCCTACTCCCTTCAACAACATCTGATATACATACTCTATCATAACACCTCGTGGTATTATTTCCACAAACCCGACAATCCACTCTTCGACTCTAATTTATCAATTTCAACTAATTCACTATTCAACCCAGATTTTTGACTTTCTCGATTCTTCTCAAGGATACTACTAGTACGGTCTGACATACAAGGCTTAACTCCATAAGAAGTCTCTTCACAGACCAGACTCGCATCACAAAATTTCTCAACCGGTTCCAACTCTTTTCGCCATTTTCCTCGGTACAAGCAAGGTTTCCAAATCGAAGCATCAGCTACCACGGTATATACCAAAAATATACAGTAAGATAACACATCAAACGCACCTGATCACGACGGTAAAAGTTGACCAAATTACATGTTTCGAATATTCTGCTATAATTGGATCATCCACTGACATAAAAACCATTTTTCCCGGAAAGAGCTTCTCGTTAGCTCTCTAACGCTTCAAACGGGGGTCAAAACGGACATACGGTTCAAGAGTTATGAATTTTCGAAGTTTTCCGAAAAACCAGAATTTTGCCGAAAAACTGCTACGGGATTTTGCATTCTTGTCCGAAAATTCGACCGATTCAATTCCTTTCTTCGAAACAAACACATACTCATACTCACCTAACATATAGCCTCGAATTAGAATCATTAAACATGATTTCTACGACGTCCGATTTCAATCCGATTTTTAAACCTTCAGATCTCCAAAAATACAAAAACTTACAAAACCAACCAAATTTGATAAAACAAGCATACTCAATCACGGCTTAACATCACCTGACGCCACTACGCAATCTAATCCGACTTTCTTCCGTAAAGCATCGATTTCTCACAAAATCTCAGATTAAACGATTTCAGCCTCCAACTCCGGCACAACTACAACAACAACCAACTCTAGAACACTGGTCAGATAATTCTTCTTACGTAATTCAAGTTGCCTTAAAGCATAATTAAAACTTGCTGAAGTTGCCTTTAGCAAATCCTCAATTATATCAACAAGCATCACAAACGCAACAAATAGTTATGTCGGATTCGGCAAAACTTTCCTCCCAGAAGTATATCGCTACTCTTTTTCCAACACTGATAACTCAAGTTCCTTATGCTCAACATAATCCTCTATACTCTTCGAATGTCTTAAAATATCACTGATTAACATAACCATTGCCTTGCTCAAATAATTAAAGAAGATCCCATGCCAAGCGGACAAACAAGTTGTGAGTTCTGGCAGAAACACGGACCGTACCGCCCGTCCTTACCACAACATTCAAACACACTTCATCAATAAATAGCTTAATTCCATGTCAATACTTCACCATCTCATAGAGAATTTCAATAGCTCACACGACCAAGGAAAACTCACATCCTTCAACCCATTGATCCATCAACTCATCAACTCTTGGAAGCGAACGCTTATCCTTGATAGTCACCTTGTTCACTTATCCATAGTTCACCCAAAGCTTCACAAAACCTTCCGTCTGTCTAACCAACAAAATTGGTGCACCTTATGGTAACACACTCAAACAAAAGAACCTCTCTTCCAGCAGGTCTTCAAGTTGACTCTTTAACTTTCTCAATCCCAATGCAAACACACAATATGGAGTCACCCATATCGGACTAGTTCCAAGAACGAAGTCAATGTGTAAGCTTTACTTCACATTCCGATAGTAAACCATTTACCTCCTCAGGAAAACTTCCGGACAATCACAATTAAGTGATAAACCCCAATTTCTCACTTTCCTTAACATTCAAAGTTTCCGTCAAAATACACACCTCAACACCGTCTTACGCCAACTCCTCAAAATAATCCCTTAAGCACTTAGCTTAACTCAAGACAATTCATTGCTCACACCACCTAAGCTTGCAAGACACGTCTATCCCATCCAACACAATCTCGTCTACTATTAGCAAGAGATTGAGGGTGATCTGTTCCTCAATTTGTCAATAGACAGCCGAAAATCATGATGGGGTATAAACCATCTTTACCAAACTATAAGAGCGTAACACATTAAGCCACAACACTGCAGTATTCCGGAGAAATACCAACTTCTCCCCCACTGAAATCATTTCACTTCTACCGACAAAGTTTAAACAACAACATGTACCGACAGTGTTTTTACACACATGTCGCATACCAGGGAACAACAACACTAGACAACATTGGTCGGACGGACCGACCTGCTCTGATACCAATTGTAACACCCCACTTCCCAAAATCAATTAAATTAATAAACATTATAAATAAACAAAATCAGAGTTCCAATTCTCCCAAGTGGGATATCACATAAAAACAACGTTTCCTTATAAAAAGGTTTATCTCCAACTTCAGCGGAATATTAAATAATAAAATTCAATAAAAGTTTGATACGTTCACAAGGAAATAAAATATCAGTTCAACATAAAACAAATAAAAACGCCCAAGTCCCGTGCTACGTATCAGAGCATCCTAGACTCGACAATCACACCAATATCCAAGCTAGCTAAGCACCTGGATTATCTGTACTTCCGAAGAAACACAGACCACGACAACAACAAAGGGGTGAGAAATCATGATCAAAAATATAATGGTAATGTAATACATGTAATAAGGCAGTAAAACACACCAACACATCAATTATTCACCCCAACAACACCATATAACGAACCTACTGTTCAAATTACAATATAACATATTATAATGCAAAATGCAACTCAACACCATGCATGCGGTACCGACTCGTTGGTTCATTCAATCGAACCTGGATAGATCACTTACGCTCCTCCTGAGACATGATCTATCCCCCACCATTCTCCACAAAGGAGTACGGATGAATCACTTACGCTCCTCCTGAGACATGATTCATCCCACCAAAACACCATGATATGCACACACCAATGCATAACTAATATATTTAGGCACTCAACGTGCACACGATCCTCCTGATCATATCATCATACACCAATTCACATATGTACAGATATAACATACACCAACACCATATAAATCAACCAGATAGTAAACAAGTTCACACTTTAACACCAAGATATAACATATCCCACCACTCGGGGGTACGCGATCCTACTGATCACTACATACATATACATCAACTAATTGTCCACCAGTCATTATTACGGGAAACATACACTATCACCAAGTACACAAGTTAGTTCCCACACTCATCATTCTTACAATGCATCAAGGCCAAACTGTACCTATCATCTCAACTCAGATCCTCAGTCTATTCTAGTACCAATCTTGCACATTACCGTAACCAATAGGCTTCTAATTCCTATTCCCAAAATCATCACCTACACACTTTATCGATACCTCAAAAGCCATACAGAATTTTCCCTAAAAACTGTAAAACACCATATATGTCCTATATGCCAAATCATCCCAAAACACCAATTCATTAACATTTTCCCTAAAAACTGTAAAACACCCTATATGCCCTATATGCTAAATCATCCCAAAACACCAATTCATTAACGATTACTGCCATACAGAATTTTCCCTAAAAACTGTAAAACACCCTATATGCCCTATATGCCAAATCATCCCAAAACACCAATTCATTAACGATTACTATATAATTAACAACAATCATCATCAATCATAACATAACAATATATATTATCATATATCGATCAATTTCCTACGGAGTTAAGGAATCCCCAACTACCCTATACATGTATAAACCATTCCCAATCAAGTTTCTCCCCCCTTACCTTGTTAATCGGTTGATCGATGAAATTCTTCCTGGATTTGGTCTCTTGGCCTCCTCTTTTCTTTCCGTTCTTCGTTCCCTTTTTCCTTCGTTCTTCTCACTTCTCTCGTTCTTTCCTCTTCTCTCTTTCTATCGCTCTTTCTCTCTTCCATCTTTCTATCGTGTTATTTTCTCTAATACTTCCCCCATCCCTTCATATTATATTTTCCTTTTTATTTCCTATCCCAATAATAATAATAACTAATAAAAATAATATAATAATAATAATAATAATAATAATAATAATAATAATAATAATAATAATAATAATAATAATAATAATAATAATAATAATAATAATAATAATATTATTATTATTATTATTATCACACCAATTTCCCACGATCTATGGTAATCCCTTTTCTCTCTATTCCAACTTTTCTAATATCTCCTTGCTACCCCTTCATATTTCCTTCCTCACGGTTTCTATCATGACTTTTCATATTTCCATTCTAACTTCCCAATAACCCTTCCACCTCTTATTTTACTTATTTCAACCACTAATATTCCCAATAATAATTTTAATATAATAATTATAATAATCATTATAATAATAATAATAATAATAATAATAATAATATAATATAATACTATTATAATATTATAGTAATATTCAACATAATAATAATAATAGTAATACACCCAACAATAATTATAATTATAATAATAATAATACTAATGATAATAATAACAATTATATTAATACTAATAATAAAATAATATGAATAATAATAATCTTAATATTAATAATACTAATATAATATTACTAATATTAATAATACTAATCATAATAATACTATTAATAATAATAATAATATTATTATTATTATTATCTCACCAAAATAATAATAATAATAATAATAATAATAATAATAATAATAATAATAATAATAATAATAATAATAATAATAATACCACCACCAATATTACTATTATTTCTTATATTATTATAAACTCACCAAATTACCACCAATGATCCTCCCATCTCAGGGACACCCACCAAACATCAACATATAATATTTAAAATAATAATAAAATGACTAAATAATTAAAATGGGTGTTACACATATAGCAATGACAATCAGTTCATTTGGGAGATTGGGCCATGAGGGGGGTGCTGATATCAATCTTTGCATTAAGCCCAAAACCACAAATAAATGAAACGCAGCGTTCCATTTAGTTCAGACCCTTCACAAATTGAGAAGCTCGCGTGGCCGTTAGATGAGGGTCCTAGTCCAAGTCAAACCTTGATCTGATGGCTATCAAGTCATCTTCTCCAATTCAAACCTCTGAAACTCAGGTCACCTGCGCGCCCAAAACCACCACCGGTGACTTTCTCCGGTCACCATTCCACAACCCTAGTTCAACATAGAGTCCACCATAGGCCACGATCCCTTAATGAAACATGTCCCAAATTCCCTCACGAATTCATTCATGCCCTTAATTCTCTCTGAAACCTCAAGATTCACAAGAACCAACTCTCAACCGAAAATGGTAACATCCCTAATTGGTCATTAATTCTCAAATTAATGGTCTGAAATCATTCCTACACCGTTCTACAATGCATCTAACATCCTAGTTCGTATTGATTCTACCTAATTCATGCTGGGGGAAGAAGTTTACATACCTGTCAATCTTTGATGAACAGATGCACTAAACCTTCAAATCAAGCTCTCCAACCTTCCAGACACGATCAATTGATCATTTCCTTGCTTCTGTATGCAATAGAACTGGTTGAAAACTCCTGAAACTTGAAACCCGATGGTGAGTTGCAGGTGGAAAAATCTGAGCTCAAGAACACCAATCAGCCACGAATTCCTCTTGATTATGATCTGGACTCAACCCCTAGCATCCATGGAAGAGATTGCAATCAAGAAAATGGATGGAAAGTGAGTGAAATGATGTAACCGAATTCAGTTGCAAGCAATGAAATCTCAATCTCAATCTCTGCTCTCTCCTTCAATCATCACCAACCTTTGCTTTGGATCACCTCTACTCAATATATAGAACATGTATGGATGATCTAGAACCCTCTAGATCCTTCTAATGAGAGTTTCAATCTCTCATGACATGAGAATTTCAACCATATGCCATGGTATGCATAGTTCTGTTTGCAGCTTGAAATCAATCCCATTCTCTTCCAATTTCTCCCCTAGTGACATTTTGAAAGTGTTTGGCTTGCAAGGGCCTTGGTTATGCCTTGATTCTAGGTTTAGCAAATGTTACTTAAGATGTAAGTAACTACTTTTCAAAGCAAGTCCACCAATTGAATTTCAATTCAAAAATTTGGCTAAACCAATATTCTTAAAATGTTTTCTAGAGTCAAAATAATATATTTAATGCCTTGGTTTGGATGTGTAGATCAAAAATATCAATTTCCAACTTTGGTTTATTTAACTTATGCCCTTATTTTAGGTTATTTTTGCAACTTTGAGCTACAAGCATTTCCAACATCTCATGACCTCTTTACTAGCCTTAAAACATCACTTTGAACAAGTTTGATGTTTAACATTTTCCCATTTGAAGCTTGGAAATAGGAGTTATGACCTTATGATTGAAATGACCTGTACTCTCCAAATGACCAAAATACCCTTGACTTGTCAAAGCCATAAGTTGAGTTCTACACATCCAATCATGGACTTCTAGTACTCTCTAGAAATCTAAGAGGATAAGGAACAACATTCATGTTGACCAAAAGTTCATAGGAATCATCCTTCTTGGGCAAAAGTTTGATGCAAGTTGGGTAACTTTCAAGCCCCCAAATTCACATACCTCAGATGACCTGTAACTTGTCAAAGTCATAACTTGAGTTCTACAAATCCTATCAAGGACTTCTAGAACTCAAATTAAAGATAAGAGCATGCTCTAAAACATTCATGTTAGGGGAAAGATGAGATGACAATCATATCTTGAGCTAAACTGCCTTGAAGATAGGGGTCAAACTAGGGGATTTTACACTGTCAAGCCTTAGAAACCCTAGCTTGAAACTTCTCAAACTCTTCAATCATGATGAGTTGACCTTGGAATAATCCTTATAGCATCTCAATGCATCAATCCATGATCATATGGATCTTGAATTAGGTCTCAACCTTCTTCAAATCATCAGTTGACTTAGGGTTGACCCAGTCAAACCCTAACTACACCACTCATGGCTGAGTCTTCTTTATCTTGTACAATGACCTGTCTAGGCCTCAAAGTGATCTTCAACACTTATCATGAGCTCTCTCAAGACCTCAAGTCCATCCTCATGGCCTCAGAATCATCTGAGGACTTTCCACAACTCTCAAGTTAGGAGACCCACATAACCACTCTCTCTGAGGATCTTTTAATTTCTCTGACAAGGATATCAACCCTTGAACACTTGAATAACCTTCTCCATTAGCTTCATAGTCTTGTGTAGCCCTTGATTGGTAATCATACCTCTTGATCTCCTGCATACATGTCAATGAAATGAAAATGATGATGCTAATGTGAATGAAATGAAACATAAGCTAGGTAAAGAAAAGTTGGTCAAATTTTGGGGTGCAACACTAACTACTCACAAAAAATCAAGATCAAAATCATCATCACATGATCACACAAAATTCCACAAAATCAAGTATCAAACATGACTATTTTAATATCAATTAAAATGTGAAAATTCCCCTAAAATCAGAAAATGCATGAAATAAAAATATTTTTTATCTAAAAAATACTAGACCCTATCATGAATCTAATGCAAAAAGAATGGGGTTAATTGAGCTATTTTTCCATTTTTTATGATTTAATCAAAAACCATGAATAAAATGAAAAACATAGAAAATCAAAATAAAATATCAAACGCACGGTGCAGATAGCAACGAAACTCAGTTCATATCCATGATTGGGCCAAGGGGGGGTGTTGATATCAACCAATACTAAAGCCCAAGCGCTTGGGTCCATTGCTCACCTCAGTTCATCAATTACTCAAAAGAAAAAAACACATGCCAGGGTTCGAACCTACGCTTCTTGGGTTCATGCAGCGAAGCTAACAAGCCTTGGAAATCCACTAACTCAAAACGGTGCGCATTGGAGGGGGGTTACGTGGCTCCCTGAGAACGCTTGGATTGATGCGTGAGTCAAAGTCCTCATCACACACGAACGGAGGAGATTTCATCTTCTTCGTTTTGAATTCTCTGCAAATTGTGAAACTCGCGCGCGGCCATGCCATCTCCGGCGACTTCTCCGTCCAGCCCTGTTCAACCCTAACTCACTCTACGCTCAACCATTTCACACGATGTCTTGATGAAAGTTGACCATAATTTCCTCAGGAACTCAATCATGCCACTAGTTTATGCTAAAAACGCAAGGTTCGCCAAAACAAGATCTCAACCGAAAATGGAAGGAACCCTAACTTGTCTCTAACCATCAAATTAACTACCCAGAATTCATCTACATCCTAAGGGGAACTTAACCACATGCTTCTAATGGATTAAAAGTGCATAATCAGAGAGATATTTCAAGAATTTAGAACCAACCTTGAAGCTTGGATTGCAGTGGTTATGCACCTCAATTCTCTTCCAAACTATGCAGAATCCTTCAAGGAGTAATGGTGGACAATTCTTGATGCTCAATTCGTGCTGAAGCCTCTTGATTATCCAAAACGCATTTCCAACTTTTCAAGCTTTTCTTCACTACACATCAATGGCTTCTCAACAGAATTCTGCTCCAGAACCTTCCAAATTCGTTCTAAGTCTTATTTATAATGTGTTCTGATGGATATGAGGCCCAAAATAGGCCCAATTATGGATTTTGGATATTCACTTTTTCTTCCAAATTTCAACATGGATGTGTGCTCTCAAGCCTTACTTATGTTCTAAACTCAGTCCAAGTGACTCATTTAGCACCTGTGGGATCTCATTGGAGTGTTTCCCTCCCTTGATTTTAACATGTGGAGTATGTAGGAGATGTTTCTTACTTGTGAAGTAACCATCCAAATGACTATGTTATGGACCTCAAATCAACAATGTGACAATGCCAATCTCTTTAAAGCATCAATTTCATTCAAAATGACCACAAATTTGACTTGGAAACATGTTAATCTCATTTATTTTGAATTTTCTCATTTTAATTCATTAAAATGGCTTTTATGTGAAGTTTCTTCAACCAATGCTTGATATAATCCATATCAATGGACACTTGATGTTAAGACAAGCTAAAAACATCATTTTGAACAACTTTAATGTTGAACATTTTCCCATTTGAAGCTTGGAAATAGGAGTTATGGCCTTATGGTTGGAATGACCTATAATCTCCAAATGACCAAAATGCCCTTGACTTGTCAAAGCCATAACTTGAGTTCTACAAATCCTATCAAGGACTTCTAGTACTCTCTAGAAAGCTAAGAGAATAAGGAACAACATTCATGTTTACCAAAAGTTTATAGGAATCATCCTTCTAGGGCAAAGGTTTCATGTAAGTTGGGCAACTTTCAAACCCCCAAATTCACATACCTCAGATGACCTGTAACTTGTCAAAGCCATAACTTGAGTTCTACAATTCCTATCAAGGACTTCTTGCACTCAAATTAAATCTAAGATAAAGCTCTACAACATTCATGTTGGGGGTAAAATGAGATGACAGTCATATCTTGAGCTAAATTGCCTTGAAGACAGGGGTCAAACTAGGGGATTTTACACTGCCAAGCCTTAGAAACCCTAGCTTGAAACTTCTCAAACTCTTCAGTCATGATGAGTTGACCTTGGAATCATCCTTAGAACATCTCAATGCATAAATCCATGATCACATGGCTCTTGGATTAGGTCTCAACCTTGTCCAAATCATCAGTTGACTTAGGGTTGACCCAGTCAAACCCTAATTGCACCACTCATGGCTGAGTCTTCTTAATCTTGCACAATGACCTGTCTAGGCCTCAAAGTGACCTTCAACACTTCTCATGAGCTCTCTCAAGAACTCAAGTCCATCTTCATGGCTTCAGAATCATCTGATGTTCTTCCCCATAGCTCTCAAGTTAGGAGACCCACACTCTTGGTTTCAACCACTCTCTCTGAGGATCTTTTAACTTCTCTGACAAGGATATCAATTCTTGAATACTTGAATAAGCTTCTTAGCTAGCTTCAAAGTCTTGTGTAGCCCTTGAATGGTAATCATACCTCTTGATCTCCTGCACACATGTCAATGAAATGCAAATGATAATGCTAATGTGAATGAAATGAAACATAAGCTAGGTAAAGAAAAGTTGGGCAAATTTTGGGGTGCAACAGCCGTGTCACACAACACGGCCACCCGTGTCACCCTGCTGTTTTGAGTTTTCATGTTGTTTTTTCCCGTACCTCATGACACGGGCCGTGTCACACAACATGGCCACCCGTGTCACACCACTCTTTTTTCACTTATTTCATTATTTTACCTCCAAAATTTTTTTTTCAAGGAGTCCGTTTTTTTTTGCATGTCTCATTTTTTTTCAGCCGACTAACCCCATATGTTTGTATGATTTTAGTGTGAATGTTGTTATGGTTTTTGTTGACCTTTGATTCCAAAAAAACTATTTTTAAAACAAACTCTCGATTTTATCGAGCCCTTTTTCACCCATGTAAGTCGATTGCCTTGTGCATCGCCACCGACCTTGTCCGTATCACTTCAATTTCATTTTCACAAACAATAAACCTTGATCCAACGTCAAGTGATCCTTTTCTCATAAAAAATCCAAAACACAATTAATATATTGTTAGGGTTATATACTATGGATTTTAAGGTGGTGGAGAAGGAATGAGAATGGAATCCTCCTACACTCGTTCCGAATGTTTTGGATACAAGGCACTCGACTTGGCTATTCGAAACATTCGTCTCTATCCAAATTCCTTTTGCGTAATCCTAATCAAGAACCTTTTTTTAGCCAAAAACCTAAAAATAACATCAACTCATCAAACTATTTTTTCGCCTTAGGGCATCAATCCAAAACCCCTTTTTCAAGATATAAAGTCAACCAACAAACAACAATTTCATAAGCCTCCGAACTACGGAGCTCTGATTCTTCACTTCTTTTAAGTGAGGATACGTAGGCACAAGGGCCACAATCCTTGGCGAGCACTATAATAAAAACCCAACCCCTCTTTTCCCCAAACAAGCAATTCTTAGATAAAACACCCACTCAAGCAAAACAACCTAGGAGGTTCCCATCGAGTACGATGGATGCGAGGGGGTGCTAATATCTTCCCCGCGCATAACCGACTCCCGAACCCTAATACTTGGTTGCGACGACCACGCTCTTTTCCTAAAGGTTTTATCGCTATTTCCCTTTCCCTCCTTGGGATAAATAAAATCCGGTGGCAACTCTGTGTCATTTTTTCGCGTAGCGACAGCTGGCGACTCTGCTGGGGACTCTTTCCTAAGCGAGCCAGGCCTAACCTAGGTTGTTTTTCGTGTGTTTGGGTTCTTTATTTTTATTTTCTTGTTTATCGCTTTCCTTATTTATTCAATTGTACCTGACCTTGTTTGGTTTCATTCGTCATGGTATGGATTGGACATTTTGGCAGCAAAACTTGAGGGAAAGACTCTATACCCGAGTCTAGAGTGTTAAAATTAAGATAGGAGAGGTTGAGTAGTATGGGCTTCTGAGATGCTCATCTCGTGATAGTCGATACGAGAACCTTGCTTAGAGTAAATTCTTTTGAGAATGATGAGAACCGTCAAGCTCTTGGCATGTTTGATCAACGTTTTCTTGAGAATCTATTACTCTAAGGGCCTTTTAGAACCTTAAACCATTGGCCAACTAAGATTGATGGTCACGTAGTATGGGTCCCCGAGAAGCTATTCTCGTATGGATCGATATGAAGACCTCGTTCAGAAGAGACTTTCTTGATGGGTTTGTTGCCTGGCGATAACTGACATACGTAACAAACAAGTCAAGAAAGTCCATGACTCTGAAATCCTTGTCTAGAACCCAGTGTCGGCGTGTCTCGTAGTATGGGTCCCCGAGAAGCTCTTCTCGCGTGGTTCGATACGAGGACCTCATCCAAAAGAGGTTCATATGATGGAGTCATCCTCCGACATGTTCATGTCGTGTATGATGAACAGTCGTATGAACCCATGACTTTGGGATCCCTTTTGAACTCTAGATCACACCTTGTAAGAACCTTTGTAAAGCAACCAGTGTCAGCCATATCCATACCTCGGACCTATGGACCCATGTGCTCGATTTCCATTTATGCATTCATACACACTTCATAAAAACAAAGCTCTTAGTGTCTTGTTCTTGTTGCAGATATAAGCATTTTTCAGAAGCCATCATGATGAATGTGAATTTGGGAACAATGGAGCTAAACAAGAAGACCGACAGAAAGAGTACCTTTACTTTCAAGTACAAGGATCCTTCAATCGACAGTCTAAAAGCTCGGAGTGCCAAGATCACTCCTATCAAGCACAATAAGTTTCACTCTTCTTATGGGAGAATATTGGATTTGTTGACAGAGAAGACGGAATTTGAAGTTCTCACAGCCTTGGCTCAATATTACGACACTTCACTCTGTTGTTTCACCTTCGCCGACTTTCAGATAGCTCCCACTTTGGAAGAATTCGAGAAAATTCTGAACCTCTCCATCAAAGATCGCAATCCTTTTCCGAAGCTTGAGGAAGAATTCACTTTGAAGAAAGTAGCTTCTGCCTTGGGGATCCCTACAGGAGATGTGATAGCTAATTGGGCACCCAAAGGAGCTAGGGGTTTCTCAAGGAAATTCTTAGAAGATCAAGCATGGAAATATGCCAAAGAAGAAAAATGGGAAGTATGCGGTTCAATTTTGGCACTCTTGGTCTATGGAATTGTGATGTTTCCGAATGGGGAAAATTTTATGGACCAAGTAGCTGTGGAAATTTTCTTGACCAAGAATCCCGTGCCTTTCCTCTTAGGTGACTTCTCCCATACCTTGCATACGAGGCATACCAAAGGAGGTGGAATGTTCCTATGTTGTGCTTCGCTCTTGCACAATTGGTTGAGGACCCACATGCCCGAGAAAGGTCCTTCCGCTTCCAAGGAACTCTCATGGCCTCAAAGATTCGCTTCACTCGCCGCTAGTTCCATCATATGGTACAAGAGGGAGTGGGAAACCAAAGATATCATAGTTTCTTCTGGAGAATTTCCCAATGTGCCTCTCTTGGGAACACGAGGTTGTATCAATTACAACCTGATGTTGCTCATGAGACAATTTGGACACTCCATGGATGGTCCTCCTAAAGAGAAAGATTTGGTGCCATTCATTGTCAATACGGCCGATCCAAATGATCTAACTGTAAGAAAGGCGAGAAGAGCATGGGTAAACATCACAAGAAGCAATCCAGATAATGGGAGGAAGAACGTCCTAGCTCGTGAACCTTATGTCAAATGGGTCAAAGAGAGAGTAAAAGAGGTCAGATTACCTTTTGTCTTTGATGCATATGCTTTCTTACCAAATCCCAAGCCTGAGCCAATCTTACCCGAAGATATGGAGAAACTTAAGGCTAAAGTCCAAGAACTTGAAGATGAAAACACTCAGCTCCGAATTCAACTCAATAAAACTAAGCAGAAAAGCGAAGCTTGGGAAGAAAAAAGCAAAGAGTTAAAAGAAAAGTTTGAGGATAGCAAGAAAAGAGCTAGGGAAGAAAAAGGAAAGAAAGAATGGGTTGGTGGAGCACTCAAAAGCGCCAACACCGACTTGGATCACCGAAATGAAAAATTGGACCAAGTGTGGCGAAAGGTTAGAGACTTAAAAAATGATGTAAGAATAGCCACCCAGATGAAGAAAGATGAAAGGGAAAACTTTGAAGCTCAGATTCACAAGTTGAAAGGCGTTATCAAAGGTTGTGAAGATCAGTTAGCTCATGCGCTGTTAGAAAAGGAGAATGCGCAACGAGACTTTGTACAAGCAGAGTACCAGTTGGGTAGAGCTATCGAAGAAATCTGAAGGCTGAAAGATGGAATCTATGATGAGTTATATCTATAGTTGAAGGATAGTTGCCACTATTGGGAACAAAGTTGTCATCAGGCAGAAGCTGCGGTACTTCAGAGAGATGATATCATCCATGATCTCCAAATTCTCTATGAGGAGTGGAAGAACAAATTTGTGAACTTGGCGGGATTTTCCAACTTTGTGCTTCAGTAAATCCCCGAAAGATTGAAGGTGGCTGACCAAGTGATGACTCCTGAAAAGACTCTTGTCCTTGTGTTTGACTTTGTCAAATTTTGTAAGGAAACAATGGGGGAGCTTGTTACAGATTTAGAGGCGGTTCGCAGAGCCCAAGGAGTCACCTTTATAGTTGATTTATAATTTGTTCAAGAAGTGTATCTCTTGTATTTTGTATTTGAACTTGGCCTTGAGCCTTAATGAAATGAAATTTTTTTGTTCTATTATGTCTCTTCTGATTAATTGCAATGGAAAATGTTTATATTCTTAACGATAACTAACAAGGTTACTAAGAGCTTTGTGCATAGCATTTTTGTTTCATTCTGCATTCTATAAAACAAAACCAAAAAACTTACCAAAAAACTTGACCTCCATTCGCAGTAAACAAGCTGACTTCCCAACATCCATATTACACTCGTGGCAAGCAAAGATTACTGATGGATCAGATTGAGCAGACTCAAGCCGCTTTCAGAGAGGAAATGACCCACATGAAGACTCAGATGGGCCAGTTGATGGAAGTCATCCAAGCTATGGCTAAAGTACAGGAAGAGATGAAGCAAGCTATGGAGAGAAACGTTGCCAACACTCCAGTTCCTACTACTGTAGGCTCAACTCCCACTCCTGGTGAAGTCATTCCAACTCCTGCAAGTGCAATTCCCGTTCTTAGGGGCACAATCCCTACTCCTGCGGGCGCAGGCACAATCCATACCCCTCGTAATGGTGCGACTACCCCACCAACTCACTTTGATGATCATGAAGGTTTCTACAATTATCACAATGATTTGGTTGTAGACGGATCTGGAGCACCAACTACTAACTTGGAAAAGAAGGTATTTGCCTTACAGGAAACAGTCAAAGGATTGCAAGGCCCCAGCACTTTTGGGTTGGATGTTGCAGATATGTGTTTGGTACCTGGTGTTAAGATCCTTCTCAAGTTCAAAGTCCCTGACTTTGAAAAATAAAAAGCAACAAGTTTTCCTCGAACTCACATCCGATCTTATTGTAGGAAGATGGCTGCCTACTCTGACGATGAAAAATTGCTAATGCATTTCTTTCAAGACAACCTTAGTGGGGCTTCTCTTGAATGGTATATGCAGTTAGAAGGTACATATATCAAGACTTGGAAAGAGTTAGCCGAGGCATTTTTGAAGCACTACCAGTACAATTCTGACATGGCGCCTAATCGCACACAACTTCAAGGCCTGGCCCAGAAGTCTGGTGAGGCGTTCAAAGACTATGCCTAAAGGTGGAGGGACTTAGCTGCTAGAGTCCAACCTCCTCTTCTTGAAAGAGAATTGAATGATATGTTCATGGGGACTCTTCAAGGTCCTTTCCTAGAACCCTTGGCTGGATGCACACCTTCTATGTTCTTAGATTTAGTTATGGATGGTGAGAGGATCGAAAACATGATAAATATTGGGAAGATTCAAATTGTTGATGGAGCTTCTAAGAAGCCCTACCAAGGTTTTGCAAGGAAAAGGGAAGGCGAAACGAGCGTTGCTTTGATGGATAAGGGGAAAGCCAAAGCATATCAAGGCTTTTATCATCATGTGGCTGCTGTTACTCCAAATCAACCTCTCTCCATACCCGTAAGTCAACCGGCTGTTCAAGTTCCCTATCAACAACAACGTCAAAACTATTATCAAGGTCCGCCAAGACAAAGGAGACCCGAGAAAAAGTTTCATCCCATTCCAACAACTTATGCTAAGATGCTTCCACTTTTGCTTAGGGGTTCATTAGTGCAGTTGAGAGAGATGAAGGCTCCCCCAACCGTCTTACCTCCCGGCTATGATGCAAACGCCCGATGTGAGTTTCATTTTGGAGCTCCGGGACATAACATTGAAAATTGCAAAACTTTGAAGTATGTGGTACAAGATCTCATTGATTCAAAAGCCATAAATTTCACTAAGAACACTCCCAATCTGACTAAAAACCCAATGCCGAACCATGCTACAAACATGATTGAAGAATCTAAAGGAAATAAGTTGGTATCGAAAGTTGACAAAGTGAAGACTCCCTTTGCAGTTGTTAAGGAACAATTGTTAATGAAAAATATCATCCCAGGATGTACTCAAAATTGTCAACACTGTTTGAAAGATCCCCAAAGCTGCCATGAGTTGAAGATGGGCATTCAAAAGTTTTTAGACCAAGGCGTCATATTGGCGGAACAAATGTCTAATGCTGAAGAAGCAGCAACTCTTGATATTCCCTATGATCCGATGGAGTTTACTTATGATGAAGAATTGTTGAACAATCTGCATGGTTAGAACCGTGCACCATTGATGATTCCGTATGAGCAACCTCGTGTGCCATTG
Organism: Lathyrus sativus; assembly: GCA_963859935.3. Lineage (NCBI taxonomy): Eukaryota > Viridiplantae > Streptophyta > Magnoliopsida > Fabales > Fabaceae > Lathyrus > Lathyrus sativus. Next base: position 776,874,656 of record OZ012735.1, read on the forward strand.
ACAATTCCCTGTGATGAAGATTGGTATCCTGTCCAAAATCCACTACAGATTCCGTATGATGTTGTACTGCTGACAATCCCATATGAACATCTTCGTGCACCGCTGGAAATCCCTTGTGATTATGATTGGCATTCTGTTCAGACCCCGTATAATCAAATTCGTGAACCATTGCAGATACTGTACGATCAGGTAGAGATTCCACTATCTCCGCCTTCACTCGCTCCATTAGTGATATCCACACCTGCTCCTTTCCCTTTTGAGAGCACCAAGGTTGTCCCTTGGAAATATGAACCGACTGTTTACATTAATGGGCAGAAGGTGGATGAAGATGCTGTGCAAGTTGATAGCTCTATGGAGAACATGGTTGGGACCGGCGGAATAACCAGAAGTGGGAGGATTTTTGCACCCCTACCACCACCGAACAATACAAATATTGAGCAGGGGCAGACTTCTACTCAGAAAGGAAATTCTAATGAAGATGTTGAAGAATTCCTACGAATCATCCGAAAAAGTGATTATAAGGTGGTTGACCAGCTCAACCAAACACCTTAAAAGATTTCCATGTTGTCACTGCTAATGTGCTCCCCTGCCCATCAGGAATCATTGATCAAGTTTTTGAAAACCGCTCATGTCCCCCAAGAGATATCTGTCGTGCAATTCGAAGGAGTGGTGTCAAATATTGCCTCAGCACACATTTTAAGCTTTAATGATGGAGAATTTCCCCCGAGGGGAAGAATCATAACAAAGCCTTGCACATTTCTATCAAATGTGTCGACGTCGTTTTGTCAAGAGTATTGGTGGATACTGGGTCATCTCTGAATGTCTTACCAAAGAATTCATTGGCCAAGCTAACAATCGAAGGGTTAATGATGAAGCCTAGCTCAGTTATAGTAAAAGCTTTCGATGGGGCACGAAGGACTGTGATAGGGGAGGTTGATCTCCCTATCAAAATAGGACCCCACACCTTCATTATCACATTTTATGTGATGGATATCTACCCGGCGTATAGTTTTCTACTAGGTCGTCCTTGGATTCATGCAGTCGGCGCTGTAACGTCCACTCTTCACCAAAGGCTAAAGTTCATGGTTAACAACCAGCTTGTCGTCATCGAGGGAGAGGAAGATATGCTAGGCAGTCATCTGTCTTCATTTTGTTACGTTGAAGTGGGAGGGGAAGTTCACGAGACCCCTTTTCAGGCGTTTGATGTGATAAGTGTGGAAATGATTCCTGATAAGAAATAGGAAAAGAAGTCAGAGAGGTCCGGATCCCCCATGGTTACTTGGAAGGATGCGAAGACTGTAATTGAGGCTGGTCACCTCGAAGGTTGGGGAAGAGTGTTGGAGCTTCCTGTTAACAAAAACAGAACTGGTTTGGGTTACCCTAGAAATCACAAAGGTCAGCAAAAGACAATCATGGACAAGGGCAAAGGCGGCATTCCTCCACTTGCTTTTGTAAGTGGTAGATGATCAGGTAGTCGTTGTGGAGGCTGAAGACGATGTACTAAAGGAAGTCTGCATGGTGTACCCGAAGGCACCAAATCAACAACTCAACAATTGGACTGTAATGGAGATACCAGAAGTCACCTTGATTGAAGAGTAATTTTCTTTGTTTTGCTTTCAAATCCTATGCTCTACCCAAGGCATAAAGATTATTTTGTAGGGCCCCCCATGTTTTCAATTAATGTTTATCATGAATGAAATGAACCTTTTGTATTCAATTGTGTTCCCTGTCTTTCTTTTTATTTCTGCATAAATAAATGGCAATGTTTTCTTGCATTTTTCTTTCATCTTCTCAAAGTAAAGCATAAAATCATCAATCATGCAGATCTACCCCGAATTCCATTGATGACAATACTTCTACGGTCTCATATGACTTTGATAACCCAATCTACCATGCTGACGAGGATTATGAGGAAGATTGTGAGCTTCCCGAGGAGTTAGCTAGACTGTTGAAGCAAGAATCGAAGATCATTCATCCGCATCAAGAGTCAGTGGAAGTTGTCAATCTTGGAACCGAGGAGGATAAGAAAGAGGTCAAGGTAGGCACTGCCCTAGAATAGAGTGTGAAGAAAAGACTGATCGAGCTCCTACACGTGTATGCAGATGTGTTTGCTTGGTCATACCAAGACATGCCCGGATTGGATTCAGACATCGTGGTGCATAGGTTGCCACTCAAGGAAGATTGCCCGCTTGTAAAGCAGAAGATGAGGCGAACTCGACCCGATATGGCCCTTAAGATTAAGGAGGAAGTGCAAAAGCAGTTGGATGCCGGATTCTTGGCAGTATCAAAATACCCTCGATGGGTCGCCAACATTGTACCTATGCCTAAAAAAGGTGGCAAGGTGCGGATGTGCACTGACTAAAGAGATCTAAATAGAGCCAGCCCAAAAAATGACTTTCCGCTACCACATATTGATGTGTTAGTGGATAATACGGCTCAATTCTTTGTATTCTCCTTCATGGATGGTTTCTCCGGATACAACCAGATTAAAATTGCGCCAGAGGATATGCAAAAGACTACCTTCATCACCCCTTGGGGAGCCTTCTGCTATAAGGTTATGCCATTTGGTCTGAAGAATGCTGGTGCGACATATCAACGAGCGATGGTAACTCTCTTTCATGACATGATTCATAAAGAGATTGAAGTCTATGTCGACGATATGATTGCAAAATCCCAAACTGAAGAGGAATATCTTATCCACTTGGAAAAGTTGTTTACAAGACTGAGGAAGTTCAGGATGAGGCTCAATCCAAATAAATGTACCTTTGGGGTAAGATCTGGCAAACTGCTAGGTTTTTTCGTGAGCCAAAAAGGAATTGAAGTCGATCCTGACAAAATAGAAGCTATCCAAGATATGTCAGCTCCAAGAACAGAGAAGGAGGTCCGTGGTTTCTTAGGGAGATTAAACTACATTTCCAGATTCATATCTCACCTAACACCCACATATGAGCCAATATTCAAGTTGCTTCGCAAAGATCAAGCAATCGTGTGGAATGCCAATTGCCAAAAAGCATTTGAGAAAATAAAAGAATATCTGCAAGAGTCACCGATCTTGATGCCTCCTGTGCCAGGAAGACCTCTCATCATGTACTTGACTGTTCTAGAAGGATCTATGGGATGCTTGTTGGGGCAACATGACAAAACAGGTAGAAAGGAGCACGCTATCTACTACTTAAGCAAAAAGTTCACTGACTGTGAAACGAGATACTCAATGTTGGAGAAAACATGTTGCACACTCGCATGGGCTGCCAAACGTTTAAGGCAGTATATGTTGACCCATACCACATTGTTGATATCAAAGATGGATCCAGTCAAGTACATCTTCGAAAAGCCTGCTCTCACCGGACGAGTAGCCCATTGGCAAATGGTACTGACTGAATATAACATCCAGTATGTCTCACAAAAAGCTATCAAAGGGAGCGTGTTATCTGACTATCTTGCTCACCAACCTGTGGAAGATTACCAGCCCATGCATTTTGACTTCCCTGATGAGGATATCATATTTATCAGAGACTATGAAGCATTAGGCCCAGGCGAAGGACCCGAACCTGGATCGCGATGGACGCTCGTATTTGATGGTGCTGCAAATGCTCAAGTCAATGGAATAGGGGCAATCATCATATCTCCTATCGGTTTTCATATCCCATTCACCACAAGATTGTGTTTCGAATGCACCAACAACATGGCTGAATATGAAGCATGTATCTTCGGAATCGAAGCTACCATTGATCATGGAATCAAGATTTTGGAAGTGTATGGGGACTCTGCATTAGTCATCAGTCAAGTCAAAGGCGATTGGGAAGCACGTGACAGCAAACTAGTTCCATATCGGGATCACGTCTTGAAGTTAATCCCATACTTTGATGAGATTACTTTCAATCACATTCCTAGAGAAAGCAATCAATTGGCAGATGCTCTTGCCACATTGTCTTCCATGTTCAGAGTTAAATGGAAAAATGAGGCACCTGCCATCCGTATCGAACATCTTGATGAGCCAGCCCATTATTTGGAAGCGGAATTAATAATTGACGATCAACCATGGTTCTACAATATCAAAAGGTATCTAGAAAAGAAAGAATATCCAGAAAACGTTTCCATCACAGACAAGAAGTATTTAAGAAGGCTTTCATCCAAATTCTTCTTAAGCGGAGATGTGTTTTATAAGCGAAACTACGACTCAGTCTTGCTCAGATGCATGGATAGACACGAAGCCGATCGAATCATAAACTAAATCCACGAAGGCTCCTTTGGTAGACATGCCAGTGGGCATACAATGGTCAAGAAGATTTTGAGGGCTGGTTATTATTGGTTGACGATGGAAACTGATTGCTACCGTCACGTGGAGACATGCCACAAATGTCAAATCTATGCAGATAAGATACATGTGCCACCGGTTCCTCTAAAAGTCTTGACATCGCCTTGGCCCTTCGCCATGTGGGGTATAGATATGATTGGACGCATCGAGCCAACTGCTTCAAACGGTCATCGTTTCATCTTAGTGGCCATTGACTACTTCACTAAATGGGTGGAAGCCGCGTCTTATGCCAATGTCACCAAACAAGTGGTCACTCGCTTTATCAAGAAAGAAATCATTTGTCGTTATGGGGTCCCAAATAAAATCATTACTGACAATGGTTCAAATCTCAATAACAAGATGATGAAGGAATTGTGTGAAAGCTTCAAGATCGAGCACCATAACTCATCACCATATCGCCCAAGGATGAATGGCGTTGTTGAGGCAGCAAACAAAAATATCAAGAAGATTGTTCAGAAAATGGTGAAGACATACAAAGATTGGCACGAAATGCTACCATTTGCTTTGCATTGCTACCGTACTTCAGTGCGCACTTCTACTTGGGCAACTCCATTTTCTCTTGTGTACGGTATGGATGCAGTGCTACCCGTTGAGGTAGAAATTCCTTCCGAGAATTCTGACCGATGTCAAGCTCGATGAAGCAGAGTGGGTGCAGGCGAGATTTGATCAACTTAATCTCATCGATGAAAAGCGCATGACAACCATCTGTCATGGCCAGCTTTACCAAAAGCGGTTGAAAAGGGCATTTGACAAGAAGGTTCGTCCTCGAGATTTCAAAGTGGGAGACTTGGTACTGAGAAAGATTCTGTCAATCCACACAATCCCAAGGGGCAAATGGATGCCTAACTACGAGGGCCCATATGTTGTGAAGAAGGTTTTCTCTGGAGGGGCCTTGATATTATCCAACATGGACGGTGAAGATCTGTCATCCCCTGTAAATGCAGACGTAGTCAAAAAATACTACGCTTGAAAGCAAACCCGGTGGAAAATAAAAAGAAAAGTCCAAGAAAAATTAGGGAAAATAAAAAAAATAATAATACTCGATAAGTTGAAAACCCTTAGGGGCGACTTAGGCAAAAAAAAGGGTATCCTGGTAGACTGAAAACCCGAAAGGGCGGTCTAGGCAAAAGTTAGGGAATCTTTAAAGAAAAAACTATGGTCTGCGAAGAGTCTGTGAGCTCATCATCAGAATAAAAAGAACTACACACGGGAAGGATCAACCCAATCATTTTCCTCAGAGGCAACGTACGAGAAGTTTTGAAGTCATAAAGATCATAGCAGAATTGGAACTCAATGGAAATCCAATCTTTGTTCTCATTGTCATTGTACTTTTTGTCATATTTTTGAAATTACCTCTTTTAGGAATTGTATCCTTATGTAAAATTACCCATTTATGGGTCACTTTATCTTGAATAAAATCTTTCTCATCAATTTGTGCTTCATTCACTTTTACTCTTTATGTTTGTTTGCAAAAAGTGGAATTTTCATTCTTAATAAATATTGCATTGAGAATTATGGGGTAACAATTATGACGAAAGAAGGCATAAGGTTGCTCTCTAATCAAGGTGCATGAAGGATGAACGCGATCTCTAAGGCGCACGTGTACACGAAGCATCGTCAAATCATAAAGTTCACCGAAACTCAACCAAGTCAGGGGCAACCCAACTGACCAGCACAGCTTGTCTGATAAGACCATCTAAAGATGATCTAATTTTTGTCACAAGGATGTTGGGAAGTCAAACTTGACGCCCCAAAACCAAAGCCCAATAACTTGGCACAAATCATCACCCCTAACCTCCATATCCTTACGTCCCTGACATTTTTGCATACATGCTGCATCATTACATGAGTGCTTAGCCAGTTATTCTCAAAGATGCGGATTTCCTGTGGAACACCCTAACAGGATCCTTTTGGAATGCTTATTTAGTCACTTACCTTTTGTAAGTCCATCTAAGATTTTTACATGAGTTTATTTTACCCCATTACCTTTCGTAAGGGATTTCATTGCCTTTCGCGTGAAATCATGTTCCTTTCGCTTTCCTTTCGTAAGCGTTTTCTTCACTGTCTTTTACAAGCGACAAAACTTTGTTTTGGGTATCTTCGATCAAGTTGGACGCTTGATTCCTATGTGGCCAAGAACTAAATGGTCACCATACTTAAAGAATGTCATCTCCGCTGTTGTGCCTGTGAGGTCAAATGATGTTCTAATACCCTATACAAGTTTTCTCTACCCTTTGAAGGAGGATGGTTATTACCTTAAACTTACCTTTTGTGAGTCCCTTTTTGTCTTTGTCACGAAATATCTACCACTTTGCCTTTCGCAACAGATTCAACTTACCTTTAGTAAGACCGCTCATACCTTTTGTACAGGTTCTTGTTAGCTTACCTTTCGTAAGTGTCCTCTCTACCTTTTGTAGAAGGAATTCTTTTCCTAACCTTTTATTCAGGAATATTTTTTTGCTTTGTGCAGAAGAAAATACGATCATCCTCTCCTAAGGGAGTTTCCTATCTACCTTTAGTAGAAGGAATATTTCTCCTAACCTTTTGTTCAGGAGTCCTCTTTACCTTTCGTAGAAGGAACTTTTTCTCCTAACCTTTTGTTCTGGAGTCCTTTCTTCCGTGATAGAAGGAAATACGATTGTATTCTCCCAAGGAAGTCTCCTTTATTTGATGTAGAAGGAGTATTGGTATTCAAACCTTTTGTTTCGGAGTCCTCTCTACCTTTTGTAGAGGGAGTACTTGTCTTCAAACCTTTTGTTTTGAAGTTCTCTCTACCTTTTGTAGAAGGAGGCATTTTCTCCAAACCTTTTGTTCGAGAGTCCTCCTTGCCTTTTGTAAGAGGAAAACCACTTTATAGAGTCCTCTCTATCTTTTGTAGAAGGAATATCTCATAATATTTTTATATCTCCTGAGTCTTCTCTATCTTTTGTAGAAGGAATATTTCTTAGCCAATTATGTTTCCCTATTACAAGGCGTCTTCTTTTCTGGCTAGCAAGGCACTCATGTTCATTCCGCATTGCATCTCAAGCATATCATCATATTCCCCTTAACCTTGCTCACTAACAGACACTTTTCCCAAACCATCTTGTTGACCGTCCACTATCATCCTACATCTCTCCAGTTGAAAATCCCGGGTATTCTAGTATTTAATTCTCTTCTACCATGAATGTTCGAACACCTTTATCCTCCAGACATTCAGGTCCAAGAGGATTAAATAGGGGCAGCTGTCACACCCTCATTTTCACCTTTAGCCTTTATACCCTACATTCGTCATGTCACACATTGTTCTATTGCATATCGAGCATGCGGGTTCACAAGGTACGGACTAGGACGATTTGTTATTTTTCATTTCACATGAGATAACTTGTCTATCTTGGGCTACATGGAAGAAAAAGTTCATTATCTAAGGTTTGATCTAAATTAGAAAGTTTACTCATCTAGATTTCTTCAAGGAGAAGTTACTTAACAAAATGTTAGGATATTCAAGATATATTCCTAATGACCATGAAATGCAAGGCATAATTCAAGATTGCTTCACCCAATTTTGTTTCAAATTCTTGATCAAGTGGAGTTCAAATTTGCAAAGCATGAGTCAAGATCACAAGTCCATAATTCAAGACTTCGTCCATTTCAAGCTTAATGGTTCTAGGGAAATCCATCTTGAATTCAAGATTGGAGGCAAGAATGTTACCAAGAGAAATTTTACGACATTACAAGAATGTCATTTGTTACAAGATTTCCAACTCTAAGTAATGTTTAGAGATTAATTTATTTCTAATTTCCATGTAAGTCTCTAATCAAATTCATGTTATGGTAATGCCACACCAAGTCCACATTATGCTTACAAACATCCAAGAAATATGTAAGGATTAAATCAATATTGGAATGTTTTAACACCAAGATTATGCATGTTAGTCATGAGCAAAACGGCCCCATGCAAGAGGTGACAATTTGCATTGTATCATAAGACCATCACATGTCACAAGACCAAGGGAATAACAAGTGACAATGCATCTAAAATATCAGAATTTTCAAAATGCTGTCAAAAGGTGGTAGCATTGACCACAAGAGCTGTCAAAACACAAGCCAACAAAGAGGTGCAAGACATAAAGTGCTGCAGAAAAATAGCATAGGCAAGTAGTGCAGAAAATGCAGCATAGCAACTTGCATGGAAATGGAAAGAAAGAGGGTGACATGAGAAAAGGTGGTAAGTGATAACGCGAAATCATATCGTTTATTTGGCTTGATTTACATGCATTTATTTGTGACTATTATTAATTTATCTTGATTTATGTTCTATTATATGATTAATTTACTTCGTTTTGCAGATTGGGGAGAATTTGGATTAAAGAAAGAAAAGAAGAAGAAATGGAAGGAAAAGAGAGAAGAAAAACAGAAAAAATGGATTTTGCTGATATGACGGTCGTCACAGGTCCATTACGACCGTCATGCGTATGACGACAGTCACATTTCATGACGACCGTCACGCAGACAAAATATCAGTACGTTCAAATCAGAAGCAGCCACGATCAATCTCAACTTAATTTCTTCCTACACTTTCTCCACTCACTGCCCACTACTGGAAGTTACTCCCACTCCCTCCATAACTCACCCATGATCTCTGGAAGTTGAAGAGTGAATTATCTCCTATAAATAGGCCTTAGATTCACAGTTTTAGGGGGGAGGCATTCGACGTATCGAAGTGCTGCCAAAATTCCCATTAAAGCCATTTTTCCCATTTTTATTGTTTTTATTTCCTTTCCGTTTTCCCTTTAGTTCAGAGCTTTGTATTTCTTTCTGCAATTTTATTTGGCCAATTGGCCAAAGTAGAATTCTGCCGACATTTTGGAGGACTACTCTTCAATATCAGTACTACTTTACAGGTTCTTATTAATTGAATTACTACTTTATTTCTGTCACAATGCATGTTTTATTATTCTGCTGTTTATATTTATTCCCGTTTGCATTAATTATCATGTCTAGCTAAATTAGTTTTATCGGTATGTAACCGAATTAGTAGGACAGGATTCGATAGTAACTGAAATCTTCCCTTTTTACAAACAACCTTTCTGGTCGTAGTTTTTAATCAAAATTCTAAATAAACCTTTGTCACGACAGTGAGAAGCTATTTACGGTGGTTTTGCCACGACAGTGGGAAACCATATTAAGGTACGAACCAACAAGCGACAGCTGAGGCTAGAACCAGATAGTAAAAACTAGGCATTGATTTTAGACACAGCGAAAGCGCTTTAAAAGAAATTAGAATCTATTTGTTTACAAAACGTAGTTTTAACCCCGAATGGGACAGCGAAAGCGTACATTCGGCCCTTAGAATTATGACCCGAGTCAACAACCATCGTGAGACGAAGGTCTTTAAACGAGTAAGTTCTCCTGAAAAGTGTTTGCAATAGACAAAAAGGCACCGGTAACCTGCCGAATTCCCGATAGCTAAAGCGTTACATACCGATATTCCTTTACCGCATTTCTTTAAACCAAAAAATCTTTATTTCTTGTGCATTTAATTTCATCCACATTTAACTTTCCAAATTCCATTAGCCTTAGCTTTACGCTGTAGCAATAGATAACAGTAGATTGACATTGGTCTCTGTGGGTTCGACAATCTTTTATATTACTTCGATATTTCCGTACACTTGCGGACGCATCAAGTTTTTGGCGCCGTTGTCGGGGACCAACAGTCAATATTGTGATTCCGTTGTTGCATAGTATAGACTAAGGCGCTCTTATCTAAATCATTATGTATAACCCATATTTCCCTTATAACTACCACCCCCAATATTTCGAGGAACCACAAAATCTGTTTAAATCGGACCTCGAAATATTATTAGAAGATTTCAATACGACGCATTCTCACCCAAATTCCCTCTACGATGACGACTCCAAATGTTTTGAGGAAACGCAAGATTTCATTACATCCAACCTTGAACTATTACTAGAAGAATTCGAAGAGATGTTTACTCACTCTAGGATAGAATCTATGATGGAGCGCTTTGTGGAGACACAAACTCTCCAAAATGAAGATTTTAGAAAACAACATCTCCAAATTGATGAAGACCTTAAGCAGATGAGCATTATAGTCGATTCCCTCGCGACTCACAGCAAGGCTTTGGAGACTCAAACCTCTTTGCTTACACGAACATCTCTAGGAACCTTCCTTGAGAGCCATGTGAATGTTGTAACCACTAGTAATGAAGAACAAATAGAAGATCCTAGGGAGAGTGATGATGAGTCTGAGGAAAGTTTTGGTGAGACAAGCATAATTATTGAGAAAAATCCACCGACACCACCCGAAAGGGAGGTTGTCGAAGAGGTAGAGAAGGAAGCACCTATTGTTGCCCCTCCTCCCTATACCCCACCTATTTCATTCCCACAAAGGGCTGTAGAAGCTAAGGTAAACTCCAAATCCAAAACATATGTGGAGGTATTGGAAAATATCCACACTAATGCACCTTTGTCTAAGGTCTTTCATAACAAAAGAAAATTCAAGGACCGTGAAACTAGGGTCATCATTACTGTTAAAAGGGTAAGATTAAATTTTGAGGTGGTGGATGAAATAACTATGCCCAAATTTGAAAAACTGATACTTAGGATAGATCCAGAACCACCACCACAAGTTCAAAACAATGAACCACCCTATAGAAGAAAGAAAAGAAAAGGTGAGGGATATGAGAAATGGCTTGATAAGTGGCCATGGAAACCGAAGACCATTCAAAGTTCGAGCGATGAACCATTCTCGAAAGAGCCACCATGAGTACTTGCACTCCTTGGCCGTCGAGCTATCGACGTTAAACAAAGTGTTGTGTGGGAGGCAACCCACAAGGTCTTTATTTTAATTTGTTTGTTTAAATTTGCAGAAAATAAAGAAATGTATCGCTTGTTACTCCTTAGCTATATCTAAGCGAAAACTCTCTAGATGACGATCTGAGAAGATGAGCTATGCCCACGGACATTCCTACGAGTGTCGCTGCTGGTGGGAACACTGATGATGAGTATTTCCTCTTGACGCGAGTAACATGATGAGCTAGTTCGAGAATTACACAAACAAAGGTATCTCAAAATGCCCGCCGCCGAAGTAGAAGTGATCAACAAAGACAAGGATAGCAAGAGCAGTAGCATTCATACAGGTTCTATCTTTCCTTTTCCACATTTTACTAAAACATTGAGGACAATGTTTGGTTTAAGTGTGGGGGAGGAACTCTATTGTTTTACATTTTATTTCATGCTTCTAGGAATTTTTATCTATTTTTAACATTATGTCAAAGTCTTTGCATGTGCTGTCGAGTCTTTATGCGTGGTTTTCGCTTGTTATTCAATTTCCCCAAAAATTTCAAAATTTCAAAATTCTAACCTCCAACAAATTTTGCTTCGATTCATGTCATGGTTCTCTGAAAGTATATAGGCTGTCTAGGCTATGTTAGAAAAACGTGGGAAAGTTTTGATAAAATTGATACCGCCCTGACACCCTTAACCCCCTAAATATGCAAAATCAATTTGAGTACCCATTATGCCGAAACCTTAAAGCTCCAGGTTCTTGTAGTAATCCCTAAGTAGTTTATTTAAGCAGTCAGCACCATCCTAAACACACTAAGTAAGAAACCGATGCAAATAAGTGTATGATCTCTAGTGTAAAATGAGAAATAAAGAAAGAAAAAAAAATTATGAAGAAAAAGACATGTTCCTTCTAAGTTAGGTGCTCCTCACCCGAGCACTTAGCCTAACGGTACAAACTCTTTAAGTTCAATTGATGCTTAAGCATATTTGCAGAGAAAAAATGAAATAGCATTGAGATCATAATCACTAATAGGTTTACTTGCCATGAATGTGTATGGATAACGGGCTTAATGTGATTGCACTATAATGAAATGGGGTGAAAGAGAGCATGAGATATAGGTTGAGTTATAATGGCATGATTCCGATTGGTTTGCATAAGTAGGGAGTTTTTGAAGTTGTGTCGTTATGGTATCCTTGGTATTGATATTTAGTACCTATCGATCTAACATTAGCCTAGCAGCCACATATGATTAGAGTCTCACTGTGTCTTTGTTTCAAATTATATTTATTTCTTTTTGACGTGTTGGCTGATTGCTTAAGGACAAGCAATGGTTTAAGTGTGGGTGTGTTTGATAACGCGAAATCATATCGTTTATTTGGCTTGATTTACATGCATTTATTTGTGACTATTATTAATTTATCTTGATTTATGTTCTATTATATGATTAATTTACTTCGTTTTGCAAATTGGGGAGAATTTGGATTAAAGAAAGAAAAGAAGAAGAAATGGAAGGAAAAGAGAGAAGAAAAACAGAAAAAATGGATTTTGCTGATATGACGGTCGTCACAGGTCCATTACGACTGTCATGCGTATGACGACCGTCACATTTCATGACGACCGTCACGCAGACAAAATATTAGTACGTTCAAATCAGAAGCAGCCACGATCAATCTCAACTTAATTTCTTCCTACACTTTCTCCACTCACTGTCCACTACTGGAAGTTACTCCCACTCCCTCCATAACTCACCCATGATCTCTGGAAGTTGAAGAGTGAATTATCTCCTATAAATAGGCCTTAGATTCACAGTTTTAGGGGGGAGGCATTCGACATATCGAAGTGCTGCCAAAATTCTCATTAAAGCCATTTTTCCCATTTTTATTGTTTTTATTTCCTTTCCGTTTTCCCTTTAGTTCAGAGCTTTGTATTTCTTTCTGCAATTTTATTTGGCCAATTGGCCAAAGTAGAATCCTGCCGACATTGTGGAGGACTACTCTTCAATATCAGTACTACTTTACAGGTTCTTATTAATTGAATTACTACTTTATTTCTGTCACAATGCATGTTTTATTATTCTGTTGTTTATATTTATTCCCGTTTGCATTAATTATCATGTCTAGCTAAATTAGTTTTATCGGTATGTAACCAAATTAGTAGGACAGGATTCGATAGTAACCGGAATCTTCCCTTTTTACAAACAACCTTTCTGGCCGTAGTTTTTAATCAAAATTCTAAATAAACCTTTGTCACGACAGTGAAAAGCTATTTACGGTGGTTTTGCCACGACAGTGGGAAACCGTATTAAGGTACGAACCAACAAGCGACAGCTGAGGCTAAAACCAGATAGTAAAAACTAGGCATTGATTTTAGACACAGCGAAAGCGCTTTAAAAGAAATTAGAATCTATTTGTTTACAAAACGTAGTTTTAACCCCGAATGGGACAGCGAAAGCGTACATTCGGCCCTTAGAATTATGACCCGAGTCAACAACCATCGTGAGACGAAGGTCTTTAAACGAGTAAGTTCTCCTGAAAAGTGTTTACAATAGACAAAAAGGCACCGGTAACCTGCCGAATTCCCGATAGCTAAAGCGTTACATACCGATATTCCTTTACCGCATTTCTTTAAACCAAAAAATCTTTATTTCTTGTGCATTTAATTTCATCCGCATTTAACTTTCCAAATTCCATTAGCCTTAGCTTTACGCCGTAGCAATAGATAACGGTAGATTGACATTGGTCTCTGTGGGTTCAACAATCTTTTATATTACTTCGATATTTCCGTATACTTGCGGACGCATCAGTAAGAGACATTGCCCCATGAAAAAATCTGATGTTTGGGGAGAAGATAAAACCCTAGAGTGGAGAGATAAGAAGGAGGGGGCTGTAAACAAGAGGGGAAATTCATTACACATTCTACACACAATTGCAAAAACAACAGAAAAAATAGAGAGAGAGCAAGAGAAACCCTAAAAACCAGAAAAATAGAGAGAAAGAAAAACCAGAAAAAAGAGAGTAACATAGAAGCACAAGAGGACCATTGAAAAGCAGAACCTTCACAACATAGAGTGAAGAGTGGAGAGAACATCCAACAAAAACCAGTGGAGGACTTGCAAGAAGGATAGAAAGCTCTTGGGTATCCATTTCGTCAAACCTTTCTCTCCTTGATTTTTGCTTTTATATTCATTTTGTTTCCTCATTTATGTGTTGTTGTACTGTGTATGTCATATAATGTTCTAAGGGGACCAAGAAACCATTTTTAAGAACCACAAAAAGAAGTAAAAACAAGAAAATAGTTTGGTTTTTTTTCCACCTGGTAGCCTGACACGGGCCGTGTCACACGACATGGTCGGCCGTGTCACACAGCTGTTTGAGATTTAATGGCGCAAAACACCCAGGTCCCCTGACACGGGCCGTGTCACACAACACGGGCGGCCGTGTTGCGCCTCTGCTTAAGTTTTCATGTTGTTTTTTTTCCCAGACTTTGTGACATGGGCCGTGTCACACAACATGGCCACCGTGTCACCCTGCTGTGTTGAGTTTTCATGTTGTTTATTCCCAGGACCCCTGACACGGGCTGTGTCACACAACACGACCACCCGTGTCACCCCGCTGTTTTGAGTTTTCATGTTGTTTTTTCCCGTACCTCATGACACGGGCCGTGTCACACAACACGGCTGTTAGACTATGGCACGGATCTAGAAGGGGGGGTTGAATAGATCCCCAATTAAAATTTGAGTCGGCGCTTCCAATTTCAAATTGGTTTTAAAAATGGTTTAAGTGCGGAAGCGGCCGAGGAAAAATATAGTCTAAAACGAACGGTTACTGGAAAACCGGATATGCGTAAAGCGAATGAATTGACGGCAATTACGGAGAGTAAATCACCACACAATTTATACAAATCAATGATATGATACACTTTTAGGATTTCCTAGTTCCAATGAAAAACAAGGCACACCAAACTAGAAGCAAAAATAAGACAATTTTAGTTCAGGACTTTTGTCGAACAGTTGGTGTGCACAAATATCTTAGAAGATATTTATGTTGAGTAAGTGATTGGAAATGCCTTAGTACAATATTTTTATTGTACTTAGTAGTTAAAAACAGAGTTTCAACACCTTACTCAATTTGTATCACAATTTGACAATAATCACTTAAGCTAGAATCACTTATTTTTTAAGCTGAATTGAAAAGACAGAAAATAAAGAACACACGATTTGATGAGGCAGTTCCCCCGTCGTCCTCGCTTCAGGGTACGTCTACCCTCAATTCTAAAATTAGAATTGAGATATATTGAATATATATCACCTGTTGGAAGAACAAATTACACAAGAGTTGATAGACAATGATACAAACAATCTCAATGATGTTGATAATTGCTACCACTTCTTGCACCTTGATTCAAGATGAATCAAGCCCTTCAATTTGTTGTGAATGACCTCTGATTCCAGCCACCTTATTGAATAACCTTCCGTTGTTCAAACCTTCGGCTCGGCTGATCTTAGACACCAACAAATCAAACCCGGAAAGTCTTCAACATTTCAACGCCCTAGCTACTAAACTGATGAACCTTCCGTTGATCAATTACCTTCGCACTTGCTTGAATGTTGAACGAACTATTCCGTAGCAAAAGCCCTCAAAACCTTCGAGTCTTGATGGGTAAAACCTTCAAGGTTTTCTGCAAGAAACACCTGCCCCAATTTCCACCCGAACCGGATCTTCAATCAACGCGTTCGAACCTTATCACCCTTGAACAAGACACCAATCACAACAAAAATAATTGTGTGTATTTGAGGATTTGTGTGTTGTTTGAAAGATGAAGATGAAGAAATATGTTGCACTTATTTCACGTTTCTTGCCTTGACAATTTACTCAAGATTTCAATTGTTAGTTATGTTATTTGAACAAAACTTCTATTTATAGAAATAATGAAACAGCCAATCAACTGAAATTTAAAACACAGCAGAAAATCCTTCGCTACGCGCGAACGGTCGACCATAGGGTCGGCGTGCGCTGAGCCGTGGCAATGTCTGTGTTCTATGCACTGACTGGCATAGTCGACGCATGTCTTCATGCGCTGATCTGTGGGAAATCAAAACATTCATGCGCCGACTGTAAGGTCGACGCATTGCTTCCATGCGCTGAGCCGTGAGAAATGCCAGGTTTCATGCGCCGACTGTATGGTTGACTCACTGCTTAGAAACCTGCAAAAATAACAACTTTCGCCATTTTGTGCATCTTGCCACATTCAGTTATGAATCACATTAAGGTATGATGGTTTAAGAATAAAAGAGAGGTATAGCATGTTGAAGTATTGCATGATACTTCTAATTTGTCCAAGGTTGTGTTTTGTCATCATCGAAAACTTGGAGGCCTATGTTATGAGACAACTTGCCCTCACATTCTCCCCCTTTTTGATGATGACAACCTGTTGCACACAACATGCGATGTCATGCGATGTCTTTAACATAGTTGTACGCTCTCCCCCTTTCTTTTTCAGTCATAGCAGTTGTGGTTTACACTTTTCTTCCCCTTTGACAACATCAAAAAGAAATGGAGAACTATAAAGTCTTGACGGATTAACAATATATCTAACATAAAATCATGAATAGCCATACAGTATATCCAACAGATAACAATTAAACATACATCAATATTCATACACAATATTGATAAGAAACAGAGATAGAAGATAACATAAAATAGCAGCACATAAAGTCATGACAGAATTTAGAAATTTAAAAACACCATAACAGAGTTTGCGTCCAAAAACAACAAAAGAAACCATGATGCATGCAATCAAAACAACAAATGAAAAATGTAAGATGAACACAAGCTAATAACCCCGTCCACGTCCACGACCACGGCCACGCCTCTCATAGTAATGGGGATGGCGTTGAGGATGAGCCAAATCAGTGAATTCTTCAATTATGTTGTTCAGGAAGTCGAGACTGTCAGCAATTGCCCGTTCTTCAGCTTGATGGAAGTGAACGAGAATCTCAAAGCGAGCATCCAGCTGTGTGGAAATTCCACTGAGCCTCTCATTTTGAGTACGCAGCTCAGA
This sequence comes from Lathyrus sativus, assembly GCA_963859935.3. Classification (NCBI taxonomy): domain Eukaryota; kingdom Viridiplantae; phylum Streptophyta; class Magnoliopsida; order Fabales; family Fabaceae; genus Lathyrus; species Lathyrus sativus. Next base: position 776,891,824 of record OZ012735.1, read on the forward strand.
GCGAACTTGTTCCATCCGTTTATCCTGATCTCTCATAAAATTCTGCTGCTGCTCTTGCATAGTGGTCATGAAATTACGTTGGTCTAATTGCATGGACTGCATCATTTCTAGAATGTTGGAGTTGTTGGATGGCTGCTGAGGAGAAGGAGGTGCCTCAGAGCTAGCTTGATAGGGCTTATAAAATCTCCCAAGTGTGGTCCACCCAGTGTATTGCCATTCACCCCAGCCTTGGTTATTTTCCTCACTGTCAGTTTCTTGTTGACCCGTGTAAGGAGTCCAGTCATTATTGAGGTTGGAATTTGGTGGCGGCTCTTGATAGTTGTCGGGAGGCTCATATGTTTGACGTTCTGTATGATCCGCTTGGTCTGGTTGCACTGCGTCAGCCGCCTGTGTATCCTGTTCTTGTTCTTCTTCACTTTCATCTGAACCATCTGCACTTTCTTCATTTTCTTCACCTTCTGACTCATCTGCACTCTCTTCACTTGATGAATCGGACTGAGGCATATTTGAGCGACGATAGAATTTGTACTTCTGGTATTTGCGAATCCAGACGTATCCCATCATTGAGAAAACTTTTGGACTGAATTCTTTGTCAGCGGAAATGGAAGTATATGAAGGAGGGCTAGTTCACATATGCAGAATTGAGGACCTCTTGGATGAATGATCCATAGGCAAGTGCCATACCTCGTCTGGAGTCACACAATTCATACATGCGACTCGCAATGTAATATGGCCAGTTGATTTTGATACCGTGACCCAGGATATGTATGAGATGAACTTCAGCCTGTTCCACCCTTGATAGCCCACCCTGTTTGGGCCGCAGAATGCGCGCCACAATCCACTGAAGAATTCTTGCTGAAGTTTTGAGTTTTCCGAAAGTGACAGATCGTGGAAAAGTAGCACTGTTCACAATGTGGGCAGGATAGGGTCACTTGAGCATACCGTTCAGTGCAGTTTTGAACTCATAACTTTCAATTGTGTGTGAATCAGTTACCTCAGCTAGAGGAGGTTCATTTTCCTCCACAGTCATATCAAAATATTTGTTCCAAATTTCAGAATTTAGAGATACCTTAGTAGGTCCGATAACGGAGTGGAAATTTTCACCATGAAATTTATCATTGAGACCAGTATAGAATATACGTACCAGGTCTTCACTGTACTTGGCATTGCAATCAAGAAATTTCTCAATACCGTGATATGTGAGATAGTTCATGATTTCTCCAAGATGCATGCGTTCGGCGACAAGTTCGTAGAATGCATGCTGTCGTACAACCTTTCTTTGACCAATATCCTTGTTGAAGTTTTCACGGAGGGATGTATGAACAAGTGATTCGGCGGTAATGGGTACTGAGGCAGATGTTGACCCTCTTGACCTCTTTCTGGTGGGTCTATGAGAAGAAGAAGCCATGGGTAGAGATTTTGTGAATGTGAATAGAGAGAGGATTTTGAAATGAGAGGTTTTGTGTGTTCAGAAAATGATTTCCCCTTTTTAAGTGAAACTTAGGGTTTGTTGGAGAGTGGAAGAGACAAGGAGGAGTAGTGGAGGTAGTAGATGCAACTCCCTAGGAATATGAGTGAATGCATGTGTAACTGCCTTAAATGAGGAATATGGAACGTCAGGCAAAAAATAAAACTGAGTTTTCCAGCGAGCCGTCGACCATAGTTCTTCATGCGTCGATGCATACTGTAAGTTTTTAAATAAACATAAAATTGAAACAGAGTGCGTCGACCTCTGTTCTGGTATGGTCGACTCAAGACCTGAAAATGCAGAATTTTTGCCTAGTTTCATATGACATGGTGCTTAGTAAATGCAGACAATAATGCCACAAAAAAATGTTCAATCAAGCAATTAAATACACAACAGATGATTCACATATGCACCACAGTTAACATATTATACTTTGAGATCAAAAAGAATTGTATGTAGAGAGGGAAGAGGAACAATATCACCTCAATGACGGATAAGCTTGATAAACAACATACTTGTACTTGCAAAAACATCAAGTTGTTAGAAGTACAAAATATATATGTAAATGAAATAAGCTGAAATAAGCAAATTATGACTCCTGCTCCGAAATGTCGAGAATACCGAGTTCTCAGCGAATATGAAAGAAAGGTCCAGTGGCTAGTGGCTTCGTAAAAATATCCGCTAGTTGATTCTTAGTATCAACATGTTCAAATACAACATCACCTTTCTCAACATGATCCCGAAGAAAATGGTGTCGAATTTCGATATGTTTAGTGCGAGAGTGCAATACCGGGTTCTTGGTAAGATTAATAGCACTGGTATTGTCACATAGAATTGGAATACGTTCAAGTTTAAGATTAAAGTCCAATAATTGTTGCTTAATCCACAGGATTTAAGCACAACAACTACCGGCGGCAACGTATTCCGCTTCGGCGGTTGATAAAGCAACTGAAACTTGCTTTTTGCTATGCCAACTAACCAAAGAATTTGAAAACAAATGACACGTACCGCTAGTGCTTTTCCTATCCAATTTGCAACCCGCAAAGTCGGAGTCGGAATAACCTACCAACGAACAATCACTACCTTTGGAATACCACAAACCATACTTTGGAGTACCGGATAGGTACCGAAGTATTCGTTTAACAGCTTTTAGGTGGGATTCCTTAGGACATGATTGGTATCTTGCGCACATACACACGCTAAACATAATATCAGGACGCAACCCAGTGAGATAGAGAAGTGATCCAATCATACCTCTATACCTTTTTACCTCTACGTCCTTACCGCTTTCATCCTTATTCAAATTTGCACATGTAGGCATGGGGGTGTCTATGGCCTTGGATTTTGCCATGTCAAATCTCTTGAGAAGATCCAAACAATACTTTGTTTGACTCACGAAAGTTCCTTCTTTGAATTGTTTAATTTGCAAGCCGAGAAAGTATGTGAGCTCTCCCATCATACTCATCTCGAATTCACCCTGCATAAGAACAGAAAACTCTCTCACGAGATTCATGTTAGTAGATCCAAAGATTATATCATCAACATAGATTTGAACTAATATTAAGTGCTTTCCTTGACGTTTAATAAAGAGTGTCATGTCAACCTTTCCTCTTGAGTAACCTTGATCAAGTAGGAATTTACTTAGGCGTTCATACCAAGCTCTAGGAGCTTTCTTGAGACCATACAACGCCCGTTTTAGTTTATAAACATGATATGGGTACTCATGAGATTCAAAACCTGGAGGTTGTGCAACGTAGACCTCTTCATTTATGTACCCGTTAAGGAACGCGCTCTTGACATCCATTTGGAATAACTTAAAATCTTTCGCACATGAGAAAGCAAGGAGAAGGCGTATAGCCTCGAGTCGGGCAACCAGAGCATAAGTTTCCTCATAGTCGATGCCCTCATCTTGGTTATACCCCTGCGTGACTAAACGTGCCTTGTTACGGGTTATTACCCCGTTTTCTTCCAGCTTGTTCCTAAACACCCATCGGGTGCCGATTACTCGATGACCTCGCGGAGGAGGGACAAGGTCCCAAACCTCATTTCTAGTAAACTGATTTAGTTCCTCCTGCATTGACAGAAACCAATGTTCATCGAGTAGGGCTTCCTTAGGATTTTTAGGTTCTATTTGCGAAACGAAAGCGAAGTAATAACAGAAATTACATAGCTTAGCACGAGTTGTTACACCCTTTGTGATGTCTCCAATAATGTTTTCAGTAGGATGGTCTTTAGATGACTTCCATTCATGAGGAAGATCGTCGTTTGAAAGCGGATGAACTTCCTCTGTTGCATCACGGTGTGCATCCTTATCCTCCTCAACTTTGGCTTCGTCAGGTTGATCAATCCCTATCTCGCCACTTTTGAGTATGTCTTCAGTGGATGTACCTGCACCATGAACAACACTATCCTTTCTGACATTTCTTGGGTAGGACTCATCAAAGGTAACATGCACAGACTCTTCTACAGCAAGTAAATGTTTATTATATATTCTATATGCTTTACTCGAGTGAGAATATCCGAGAAAGATACCTTCATCGGCTTTGGAATCAAATTTGCCCAAGTTTTCCTTTCCATTGTTTAATACAAAACATTTACATCCAAACACGTGCAAGTGAGAGACATTTGGCTTTCGCCCTTTTAAGAGTTCGTACGGTGTTTTGTTTAGAATGGGGCGAATAAGTACCCTATTCAAAACATAGCATGCCGTACTAATGGCGTCGGCCCAAAAATATTTAGGTAAACCACTTTCATTAATCATTGTTCTTCCCAATTCTTCTAAAATACGGTTTTTGCGCTCCACAACACCGTTTTGTTGAGGAGTGCGTGGAGCGGAGAAGTTATGATCAATACCATGGTTACCACAATATTCTTCAAACAACTGATTTTCAAACTCACCTCCATGGTCGCTCCTTATGGACACTATGTTTGTATTTAACTTGTTTTGGGAAAGCTTAGCAAACTTTTCAAAAGCGGCGAATGTATCACTTTTACTTACTAAGAAGATGGTCCAACAAAACCTAGAAAAGTCGTCCACTATTACGAACCCGTAATAGTTTCCTCCGAGACTTTTGATCCTAGACGGCCCAAACAAGTCCATGTGTAGAAGTTCAAGAGGTCTCGTTGTTGAAATTATCTTTTTGGATTTAAATGAGATCCTCGTTTGCTTCCCTTTTTGACAAGCATCACAAAGGTGATCCTTGGTGAACTTTATTTTGGGAAGTCCTAAGACTAGGTCTTTTGAGACTACCTTATTGAGTAAGTCAAAATTAACAAGCGCTAAACGCCTATGCCATAGCCATGAGTCTTCACTCATAGTTATGAGACATTTGTCGCTTGTTAATGATACTTCATTTAAGTCAAGCATATATACATTGTTTACTCTAAAACCATTAAACATATTCTTCTTATCATGTTCATGCACAATTTTGCAACAATCTTTTGAAAAGCATACATTGTATCCTTTGTCGCACAGTTGGCTAATGCTAAGCAGATTATGTTTAAGGTTTTCGACAAGCAATACATCGGAAATCATAGTAGAGGCGGGATTACCTACACTACCTTTACCTAGTATTGCTCCGCGGTTGTTATCACCATAAGTTACATACCCTTTCTTCTTAGCCACAAAGTCTATGAATAAGGATATGTCTCCAGACATGTGTCTTGAGCACCCACTATTGAGAACCCATCTTCTCTCGGTGGTCTCGACACATTTCACCTGTCAAAACATAATTAGCACAAGGAGGTGCCCAATGGCATATTGGGTCCTAATAGGTTAGCGACAAAATGGTTGCGTTTGGGCAACCATTGGTAGATGCCTTTAGGAACAAGAAATCTTCTAAAACGGCATTTACCAATGGAGTGGCCTTTCCTGCAACAGTATAAGCAAGCAAAATCAACTTTAGAGACACTTTCACTTGCTTGATCCCTAATTACATATGCATATTTTTGGTATGGGTTAATCATACTTTTTCTAAAATCCTTTTTATCAATAGCAAATGTAACTTTAGGCTCAAGTGCCTTGTTTAATTTGGCCTTGAGGTGTCTAACCTCACCTTGCCAAATATGACAAGTGCCACACCCGAATTTGAAAGGGTTTCTATCGTCTTTACAATCCGATTCATTGCCTTTCACAATGGAAGCCTTTAGGTCCTCTAATTTCTTTTCGGACTCTTTAACCTTATGCTCTAAATACGTAAAGATTTTCTTATTAGAAGCAAGTTTCTTGAAAGCTTCAACTGCTTCATTATATAAGGCATGAAATGCGGCTAGTAATTCTGAATGTGACATATTTGAGGACTTATCATATTTAGAGTTACGTACCTGTTTTTTCTTATTTTTCTGATTGGTGGAGAGGCATAGATTCACTGACTCTTCTTCATCACTAGAACTTTCATCAGAGGAGGAAGAGTCGCTGTCACTTTCCCATGCTATGTACGCTCTCCTAGGCTTTGATGATTTCTTGTGTGATTTTGAGGATTCCTTGTCCTTTCCCTTTTTATTCATTGGACAGTCCGGTTTGTAGTGACCGGGCTTTCCACACTTGTAGCACGTCCCTCTAGTCTTTTTACCTTTCGATTCATCATCCTTGAAGTGTCTTGATTATTTCCGGAAGTTTACCAAGTTCTTCTCGGAATATTGTATGTCGTTCTTTCTCACGTAACGGTTATACCGTTTAACAAACAACCCCATATCTTCGCTTGTGTCTTCTTCTTCTTTGTCGCTCGAGGAATAATCATTTTACTCTTTTGCTTGAGACTTCAAGGAGGAAGTCTTGAGAGCTATCGATTTCTTTTCACTCACCTTCGCTTTGTCTTTCTTTTCCATCTTTTCGTGTTGGTCTAAGCTCAAGAGTACCTGTTCATGCTCTTGCAATTTGCCAAACAATGTTGTCAAGTCTAATATGGTAAGATCATTTGCCTCTTTGATGGCGGTCACTTTTGGCTGCCATTCCCTGTTAAGACATCTCAAGACTTTATTAGTAGCAACATCATTGGAAATAGGCCTACCTAGTGAATGTAATCGATTGATGAGATGAGTAAATCTCTTTTGCATGTCAGCAATGGTTTCCCCTTGCTCCATGAAAAAGAGATAAAACTCTTGTATAAGAGTGTTGATTCTAGCTAACTTAACATCGTTTGTCCCCTCATGTGCAATTTGTAGTGCATCCCACATAGTCTTAGCAGTAGGACAATGGGATACACGATAGTATTCGTCTACACCTAATGAGGAGATTATAATGTTTTTAGCTTTCCAATCATAATTGTACTTTCGCTCATCGTCGTCGGTTCATTGTGCTTCGGGCTTTGGCACAACTTCGTTATTTTCATTGGTCATGGTAATTTCAATAGGACCGTTGAGAATAACGTTCCATATTTTTCTGTCTATGGAATTTATGTGCACCCACATACAGTCTTTCCAATAACTATAATTTTCACCGTTAAAAACGGGAGCTCTATTATACGCCCCTTTGGTTCGTTTGCCATTTTCTATCTCGTTGTATCTGAAGCACCGAATAACCGGAGCTCTGGATACCACTTGTTAGACTATGGCACGGATCTAGAAGGGGGGTTGAATAGATCCCCAATTAAAATTTGAGTCGGCGCTACCAATTTCAAATTGGTTTTAAAAATGGTTTAAGTGCGGAAGCGGCTGAGGAAAAATATAGTCTAAAATGAACGGTTATTGGAAAACCGGATATGCGTAAAGCGAATGAATTGACGGCAATTACGGAGAGTAAATTACCACACAATTTATACAAATCAATGATATGATACACTTGTAGGATTTCCTAGTTCCAATGAAAAACAAGGCACGCCAAACTAGAAGCAAAAATAAGACAATTTTAGTTCAGGACTTTTGTCGAACAGTTGGTGTGCACAAATATCTTAGAAGATATTTATGTTGAGTAAGTGATTGGAAATGCCTTAGTACAATATTTTTATTGTACTTAGTAGTTAAAAACAGAGTTTCAACACCTTACTCAATTTGTATCACAATTTGACAATAATCACTTAAGCTAGAATCACTTATTTTTTAAGCTGAATTGAAAAGACAGAAAATAAAGAACACACGATTTGATGAGGCAGTTCCCCGGTCGTCCTCGCTTCGGGGTACGTCTGCCCTCAATTTTAAAATTAGAATTGAGATATATTGAATATATATCACCTGTTGGAAGAACAAATTACACAAGAGTTGATAGACAATGATACAAACAATCTCAATGATGTTGATAATTGCTACCACTTCTTGCACCTTGATTCAAGATGAATCAAGCCCTTCAATTTGTTGTGAATGACCTCCGATTCCAGCCACCTTATTGAATAACCTTCCGTTGTTCAAACCTTCGGCTCGGCTGATCTTAGACACCAACAAATCAAACCCGGAAAGTCTTCAACATTTCAACGCCCTAGCTACTAAACTGATGAACCTTCCGTTGATCAATTACCTTCGCACTTGCTTGAATGTTGAACGAACTATTCCGTAGCAAAAGCCCTCAAAACCTTCGAGTCTTGATGGGTAAAACCTTCAAGGTTTTCTGTAAGAAACACCTGCCCCAATTTCCACCCGAACCGGATCTTCAATCAACGCGTTCGAACCTTATCACCCTTGAACAAGACACCAATCACAGCAAAAATGATTGTGTGTATTTGAGGATTTGTGTGTTGTTTGAAGGATGAAGATGAAGAAATATGTTGCACCTATTTCACGTTTCTTGCCCTGACAATTTACTCAAGATTTCAATTGTTAGTTATGTTATTTGAACAAAACTTCTATTTATAGAAATAATGAAACAGCCAATCAACTGAAATTTAAAACACAGCAGAAAATCCTTCACTACGCGCGAACGGTCGACCATAGGGTCGGCGTGCGCTGAGCCGTGGCAAAGTCTGTGTTCTATGCACTGACTGGCATGGTCGACGCATGTCTTCATGCGCTGATCCGTGGGAAATCAAAACATTCATGCGCCAACTGTAAGGTCGACGCATTGCTTCCATGCGCTGAGCCGTGAGAAATGCCAGGTTTCATGCGCCGACTGTATGGTCGACTCACTGCTTAGAAACCTGCAAAAATAACAACTTTCGCCATTTTGTGCATCTTGCCACATTCAGTTATGAATCACATTAAGGTATGATGGTTTAAGAATAAAAGAGAGGTATAGCATGTTGAAGTATTGCATGATACTTCTAATTTGTCCAAGGTTGTGTTTTGTCATCATCGAAAACTTGGAGGCCTATGTTGTGAGAAAACTTGCCCTCACAACGGCCACCCGTGTCACACCACTGTTTTTTCACTTATTTCATTATTTTACCTCCAAAATTTTTTTTCAAGGAGTCCGTTTTTTTTTTGCATGTCTCGTTTTATTTTAGCCGACTAACCCCATATGTTTTTATGATTTTAGTGTGAATGTTGTTATGGTTCTTGTTGACCTTTGATTCCAAAAAAACCATTTTTAAAATAAACTCTCGATTTTATCGAGCCCTTTTCACCCATGTAACTCGATTGCCTTGTGAATCGCCACCGACCTTGTCCGTATCACTTCAATTTCATTTTCACATACAATAAACCTTGATCCAATGTCAAGTGATCCTTTTTCTCATAAAAAATCCAAAACACAATTAATATATGGTTAGGGTTATATACTATGGATTTTAAGGTGGTGGAGAAGGAATGAGAATGGAATCTTCCTACACTCATTCCAAATGTTTTGGATACAAGGCGCTCGACTTGGCTATTCGAAACATTGGTCTCTATCCAAATTCCTTTTGTGTAATCCTAATCAAGAACCTTTTTTTTAGCCGAAAACCTAAAAATAACATCAACTCATCAAACTATTTTTTTGCCTTAGGGCATCAATCCAAAAACCCTTTTTCAAGGTATAAAATCAACCAACAAACAACAATATCATAAGCCTCCGAACTACGGAGCTCTGATTCTTCACTTCTTTTAAGTGAGGATACGTAGGCACAAGGGCCACAATCCTTGGCGATCACTATAATAAAAACCCAACCCCTCTTTTCCTCAAACAAGCAATTCTTAGATAAAACACCCACTCAAGCAAAACAACCTAGGAGGTTCCCATCGAGTACGATAGATGTGAGGGGGTGCTAATACCTTTCCCTCGCATAACCGACTCCCGAACCCTAAGACTTGGTTGCGACGACCACACTCTTTTCCTAAAGGTTTTATCACTATTTCCCTTTCCCTCCTTGGGATAAATAAAATCCGGTGGCGACTCTGTGTCATTTTTTCGCGTAGCGACAACTGGATTCTTCCAAAGCTTCAATCCTTGTGCTATGGTTGAGGATGAGGAGGTTGGTCTTGTTGAGAACCTCGAGGAGGGCCACCATGGTCGGGTCAGTGTTAGGAGGAACTGGGACCAGCCAGTGCTGCTGGTTAAACAGGAGTTTGTCGCGATCTGTACGAACAGGGGATGGAGAAGTTGTGACTCTGTCTCTTCATCGTAGAACGTTAGCGGCATGAGAGGTGGAGGCCCCTTCAGCATCAGTCTTGCTGACGGGGAAGAAAGCAGAGTTGTGAGAATTAAGATTGTTATCACAGGCAGCCATGATCAGAAAGTTGAAGAATTGTTTTGGTATTGTATCTACGAGAGGAGAAAAGACAGGGATGACAAGTTCCAACAGACAGCGTCACTGATCTTACCGAACAATCAGTATCTGAGATGGGCCAGAGACGAACGTCTGTGATGCTGAGTATGAAATAGGAGGAGTGGGTGTACCTGCAAGTCACTTTGATGCTAAAGTAAGTGTTGCGGTGGAAATAGGATCACAAACTATTAATGAGTTTGAATCGCAGTTCAATTCACAACCGCTCTTTGATTTATCCGAAGGAAAAGGTCAAAAGAGGGAAAACCTATTTTTGCATCGTAAACACAATGCGGGGGAAGATCTAGGGTTCGGGGGTTGGTTAAATTTAGGGAAGGTATTAGCACCCTAAACTTCTGTAGTACTCTACAGGAACCTTTTGTTCAAATGTTTACTATTTGCTTTATTTATTTGCTTAAGGTATATGTACAAAGGATTAAAAGTGAGAAAAGAGACCTAAGGGGGTTAATTCTAAGTTTACTCGGCAAGACATCGCATCTTGTGCCTACGTATCCTTACGGGAGTGGAATCAGAGTAATCGTAGTTCCCCTCAAAAGGGAGGTTAGAAACTTCTTGACTGTGGTCAAGGTCTCAAAGGGAATAAACGCATCTTAAGGACACGCTTACGTGGAGTGTAGAAACTCCAAATCTCTATGTTGAATTGTTAAGTTGTAATTAGGGTTAAATTAGGTTAGGGATTCCACGGCGGGAAACCCTAAAATGAGCGCGGCGGCTCTTTGACCTAATGCTAGGGGTAAAATTGTAATTTTGCCTGCGGCGAGGCATTTGTGAAAATTAGGGTTTGTGAGGTTGTAAGGGTTGAAGGCGAGGACTATTGGCGCGGCGACCAAAAGCTAGACCTAATTCCTTCGGAGGTGCGTAGTGTGACAGACTAATTGATGAAGGTGTGAGATAATTGAATTATAAACAGGGAATAAAAGCAGAAGTTAAAACCATGCAAACAGAAATTTAAAGGCAGAAATTTAAAGCGCGTTTATTAGATTCGCGAGGTTACATATGAGGAACAGTTACAATATGATAATGAACTTTGGGTGAAAAAAATAAGATGACATAAATAATAATAAACGTAATGAGCTGCAAAACGAACAAATGAGGTTAGTGGGCAGAGTTAAGCGGCAGTCAAATGAGTTACGAGAAGATGCAAATTTGAGATTTTATTATTTATTTAAAAAATAATTTAATGTCAGCTTGCAAAAGAAATTTAATTTAAAAATAATTTACTCTTTTAAAAAGGTTTTATTTTTATATTTTTTTAAAAAGAGTTTTTCTTATTTTTTGTTAAAAAAAGAGTTTTTTCATTTTTATATTTACAAAAGTTTTAATTTTATATTAAAAAAAGGTTTTAATTTTTATTTTAAAAAAAGGTTTTTTATTTTATTATAAAAGATTTTTATTTATGTATAATATCTTCACAAAAAAGGTTTTTAAAACACTTCAAAACAAATAAAAAACATAATTTTAAAAAACAAAATAAATAAAAATAAATAAAAAAAAACTAAAACATAAGGGGTTGGGCCGGTCATCACACCCGGACCCAACCCAGTTGATGGTTAAACAAAACATTTAGGGTTCTGGGAACCCTAATGTTTCACGGCGCCGTTTCATTCTTCTTCTCCTCTCTCGTCTTTCTTCCTCCTTGCGATCCTCTCGATGCTCTTCCTGCTCCTCCACAGCCTGAAATCAAACACAAATAGGGTGAGGAAAATATCTCATAGCTTACTTTTATGGTGAAACGGCCGGTGATGTGCAAAACTGAGGCCTGAGGGTTGATTGTCCGCCGTTTGTAGTGAACGGAGGCGATGATGGTCTTCCCCTTTCGGTGGCGCGGTTGTTGATGTTGGTTCGTCAGTGAACGGAGGCGATGATGAGGGTAACGGTCCCTCTGAGCCTCAACCACGCCGTTAGGGTTTGCGACGGTGGTTTCGTGATCTCGTTCGATGGGGTTTATACGCGATTTCGTTCCTCTCTTTCTTGTGGCTACCAGTTAGGGTTTGTACGCGATTCCTCTCTTCTTTTTTCATCAGGTTGTATCTTCCCGTTTATATATACTTTGATTTATCTTTTGGGCTTTCAATCTGTGTTGGGTTTGTATTACTCTGAGATTTGATTTCGTGTTGATTCGATTTGATTTTGATTTTGATTTTTCAGATGCTGATTGAACCATGTTCCCTCTTTTAGAACCTGATTGGGATTTTGGTGAGATTGAATTTCATTTTTCTGATATGAATCTGATACTGATTGAACTCTGTTTCCTCTTTTAGAACCTGATTGGGGTTTTGACGCGATCCTGGTTTCATCTGACATTGATTGGATTTCATTGGATCCGAAATTAATTTGTTTGACTGATCTGTACTGATTCGTTTGATTTTGAACTGATTCGTTTTTGACTGATTTGTTTGATTGATTCAGATTGAGTTCCAATGGGGATGTTTCCTGATACGATTTGGATCTTTCTGATTCCCAGCTGATACGATTCTTCTGACCCTGTTCGATTTGTTTAATAATCTGAACTGATTTGTTTTGATCTGCTTTGGGATTGATATCAAATCAAAATCTCTCTATTATTTTTCTGATATGGTTTGCCTTCAGATTGGATTGATTGATATCTGATTTTGATTCACAGAACTCCTTGATGGATTCGTATCTCTGTTTGGTATTTTCGATCTCGAACTGATTCGTTTTTTGATTGGTTCGTTTCTTTGATGCAGCTCAGATTCTTTTCCTCTTCTTCTTTCAGAGAGGGCTTGATATTGAAGCTTTGGTTGAGTCAAAATTGCCGGGAAAGGTCTACGGCGATGATGTTCATCTGAGCCGTGACAACTGATACTCTTTGATGATGTTGCGATTGCCTCTAATGATCTTTGCTTGTGGTTTATCACTTATTCCATTTGAGTTGTTTTAACTGCTGATGATATTTGATTCTTGCGTTTCAGAGCTGATATTCTGGGCAATTGTGTCCAACTATGAATTCAAATGTCGCTTAATGTTGCCTCGATACACTTACGCGATAGTGAGTTTGGGCGATGATGATTTGAGCTATGATGTTGATTAACCGAGCCATGTGTTTGTAATGTGCTTGCACATTTGGTCTATCTTGCTTTCTGTCATGGTTTTGTGCTGTTTGCATTCTGATCTTCGTGATAGCCTCGCTGCTAAACCAAGTTTGATGTTGTTGTGCTTCTTTGGATCCTGCTGAGTACTTTTCTGTCACGACAGATTTGTAGGATGTTTTCTTATGGCCCTTTGCGCATGAATTTGCCTTCTGATACATTGTTTTGATGCAGTTTGTATTTGGTGTTCTGTTTGGACTTGGTTTTCATGACCTTACCTAATGGTTCAGAATTAATACTGCTCATGAATTGTTTAGGCTTTGGGTTCCAAATTCTGAATCTGATATTGATGCGTTTTTGGCTTTTCAGGTGTTGGAAATTTCGAAACCAAAGTGACTCAGACCTGCCGGCATCCGGGTCTGAGTCAGAACTTGCCTATGCTGCCTTATTCTCATATCAGTTTGGAAATCCAATCGCGGCAAAACGAATCAGTCCCGCTTCTTTTATTACTTCTATCTCTCGGATGTCCCGTAACGATAAGAACAGGTGTTACCTGATCTGACGCCCACGGCGCGGATCGGTAACGGGGGTAGGACGCAGCTTTGGTTGTGCCATTCCCGGCACTCGATGATGACATTGTTCTGAGAGTGTCAAAAACAACTCCTAACCTTTTTTCTATATTGTTTGTTTTGCTTTGATGTGCAGGTGAATCGGAGACTTTGCGGAGAAGCTCAAAGGACATCAAGAAGGATACTTAGAATTCTTAGGACTTAGGACCTTTAGAGTTAATGTAAATCCTTGTACAATAATTTCAAAAATATGAAACAATCTCCATTTCTTGTATGATGAGATCTTTATGAAATAAAATTCCCAAAACTTGAATCCATTTATATTTTGTTCTTAGTTAAAAAAAATTATAAACATTTGTGAATAAATCCACAAATATTTAAATTTATTAACATAGTCATAAAACATAAACACTCCCAAATAATATTCTTATTTGTGCACTCGTCTCATTTGTAATCTTAATCTCATCATCTGATTAAAATCCAATTTAAATGCTAACCCACCATTTCATAACCAAACACGGATGTGCACCGTAATCACAACAGTTTCAGCATCAACAATAACACTACTCGTAATTAAACTCCACTGACCAAATGCCAAGAGCCACAATCCAATAACACCCAATTGCGACTGCCTTAATAACAGAAACGGAAGCACTTTGGAAATAAACCATGAGCAATGGAATGGATCTTAAATCCAGTTGTGCTCGACAAGTTTTAATACCGACCACATCAAATTGGCACCTTGATATAATCAGACCTGGTGATAGGTAAATGCCTCAGAAATAGTGTATCAAACGCCTCAGAACTTAATAACAGCCCTTCTTCAAGGAATTAGTAGAATTTGCGTAAAATGACCAAAATACCCCTGGAACCAAATCTGCAAAACAAAACACCTTCATAACTTGTTAGTGGTTAGCAAATGTACATATGAGATGCTATGCGAAATGACCGATTAAATATAAGGGTAAAATTTGGGGTATTACAGTTGCCCCTATTTAAATAGCTACACCGGACGATTTGAGTGACCGAGATTCGAGGAATCGTGGTGGAGAGATTTAAATATAGATAACCGAAAATTTTGCCCTTATATGCGACGATATGCAATGCTATGGACAAAGCGAGGACAGCTTAATGCAGATGATGCCATGAATATGATATGACGCGTATGCTGGAATGGTGGATGCGAAAATGATGACGAATACTACGACACAGACGCTACGAGAAGAACACACTGGGGAAAACGACGTGCTGAGACACAGTACAACACTGGGGAATTCTAAAATGATGGTCAACTGGTACGAACACGACCAATGGTCATTTTGGGAACGAGATTCTCAAATGGAGATGACACCTGTGAGACGGCCTCCACTGGGGAATCTAAAAGATAAAACTGGATCACGTACGATTGCAAGATCGATTACAAAATGCTGGAGCATTGAGCAAAGAATAACATCCAAGCTTCTGTAAACTATCCCTCGTGACAGGATCAAACGGACTTTTCGGGAATCCGCAACAAATATACAGGGTAAAGACCGGCTGTATGCCAAGATAAATGGACTTTTATAGGAAATGCCCCGATAAGCTTCTCGAGGGAGAATTGTCACTTATCGTTGGAAGGGACTTATGTGCCAAAATGGATATGCACTCAAATAAAGAGGCTGCTGCTTATCTGATAAATAAATCTTCTCGCATTTAAGGTCGGCGCCTGGAATACGATTTTGATTCTTCTCTTACTGAAGGATAAATAAACTTTTTCATGCTTCAAGATCGTGCTCTCTTGAGCATGAAAAAGGTAAACTGAACTTCCTCATACTTCAGAATCGTGCTCTCCTGAATATGATTCGGCTTTTTCGAGTAAATGAAATTCTTCATACTTCAGAATTGTGCTCTTCTGAATATGATTCGGGTGAACTGAACTTCCTCATACTTCAGAATCGTGCTCTCCTGAATATGAAAATGGCTGAACTGAACTTCCTCATACTTCAGAATCGTGCTCTCCTGAATATGATTCGGCTTTTTCTTGAAATTCTTCATACTTCAGAATCGTGCTCTCCTGAATATGAAAATGGCTAATTGAACTTCCTCATAACTCAGAATCGTGCTCTCCTGAATATGATTCGGCTCTTTCTTGTAAATGAAATTCTTCATACTTCAGAATCGTGCTCTCCTGAATATGAAAATGGCTAATTGAACTTCCTCATAACTCAGAATCGTGCTCTCCTGAATATGATTCGGCTCTTGAAATTTCTTCATATTTCAGAATCGTGCTCTCCTGAATATGATTCCGCTCAAACCTCCCCGTACTTCAAGATCGTGTTCTCCTGAATACGATTTGGTTTCTTCTTTTACTAAAGGATAAATGAACTTCTTCATGCTTCAGAATCGTGCTCTCCTGAATATGATTCCGCTCTAAACCTCCCCGTACTTCAAGATCGTGCTCTCTTGAATACGATTTGGTTCAAAACCCCCCATACTTCCAGACGACAGGTAAATGGAAGCCCAACTGCTCCATGGAGATGGCCATTTGCTGCGAGTCATAACGAAGATAGGATCGGCTTCTTAGGTGAGAAATGTAGTATATCGATGCTGTAAGATGTAAAGTGTTGTGAAGTGTTGTAACATGTAGGATTGTAAAGTATTGTATTGATAGATTTTCCAGGAGTGAACTGGCGTATATCTGTAAATGATTGTAGTTGATTTTCTTGAAAGATAGTGCAAAATAAATGCACGTCCGGGTACAGTGATAACCTTCTCGGGCGAAAACAGTCGCGTATCTGCCATGGTATGGTGAAAATCTTTAGATGGTGCAAAATAAATGCACGTCCGGTTGGGCTCGACGACCGACAAGACTGAGATTCAATCTAGGATTGAGCTAGAAAGAAGACTGGTAATCAAGACTCCATCGAGGGAATGAACTCGAAGGGTAGATATCTTATCCTGGCGAGGAAAGATAGCTGAAGTAACCTTCATCCACGAGGATCGAGCTCCGTGGGGAAACTTGGAAACACATATGTATTTTATGCTTAGGGCTGACAATCTATTTGAAGAGAACGGACAAACCCCAGTTACTCGGCGGTAACGACCAATGATGATGAAACACAATGAACCTGTGAATGCTAACGCGTATGTTAATGAATACGTTAATATGAATGTATGTTAATGTTTTTGTATGTAAATATGCAGGATGTTATGAAATGAGTATGTAATGAGTATGTAATGAATATGTAATGAATATGTAATGAGATAGGCATGTGATGCTTATGTCCTTGCGTATGCTGACGAAACTGACTAGAGACAGGACGAGAGATGAAATAAACATCTCGACGGAGATACCCTGCGTTCTCTGCAACCAATACGTCAATCATGGTAGGGAATGGTAGGACCAAATCTGGTTTCAAAATTCTGAATTCTCTGGGGAGAAAGTAAATTGCTTAGGTGCACAGCATCACGTCTTCTCATGGGGAGAGGAAAACCTGAAGGACACTTTCGAGTTACCCAAGAAAAGGTTGTCAGCTTATAGTCTCTCTGGGGACTATGCTAGAGCAATGATTTGAAAGTGTTTCTGCAATAATGATATTTTCGGGGAGTGAAGAGATCCTTCCGAAATTTCCACTAGTCAAAGTAATTTATTACATTTCAAATTTGTTGTTTTTTTTGAAGAACAGTTTTGAAAAATCTACAATGCACCTTTCATTTTCAAATTTTAAGAATAAACGCATTTTGCATAACAATAGAAAACAAAGAGCAATGCACCAAGGAATGTAAGTAACAAAATGGTATCTTTTATTAAAGGGTGGTAGCTCGCTGAAGGCATAGCTCCACAGATGATTATGTTTTGAAATTGGCAACATGGGAAAAGGTTACATTGAATCCAATGACGCCTACTGACACTAATAACTAAGACTAATCCATAATCTTGCTTTGGGCGAGGATGACAGAACTGAAACATGGCTCTCATGCGGAAAGTGTGTTCGCGATGATCAGCGTCCTCTGATGCAATGAAATGCCTTTGTCCCTAACTTTTGCCTGGACCGCCCTCTCGGGTTTTCGATCCACCGGGACGCTCCTTTTTGCCTAAGCCGCCCTTTCGGGTTTTCAACTTAGCGAGCTTTTTATTATTATTATTATTTTTTCTCTTTTTTTTTTTCAACCCTTATTTTTGCCTAAGTCGCCTTTTGCAGGTTTTCGACTTAGCGGGTTTTTAGGCATAATATTTTCGGACTGCATCAGAATTCACGGGGTGTGCAAGGTCTTCACCATCCATTGTCGTGAGTATCAGAGACCCTCCGGAGAAAACGGTATTTACGATGAATGGGCCTTCATAATTGGGCATCCACTTTCCACGCATATCTTTATGTACTGGCAAGATCTTTTTGAGTACGAGCTCTCCTTGACGGAACTCACGGATACGAATCTTCTTATCAAACGCTCTTTTCATCCGTTTCTGATATAATTGCCCATGGCACATGGCTGTCAAGCGCTTCTCGTCAATGAGATTCAACTGATCCAGTCTGTCTTGAACCCACTCAGCTTCCTCAAGTTCAGCCTCCATCAACACTCTTAAAGAAGGTATCTCTACTTCGATGGGGAGCACGACGTCCATTCCATACACCAGTGAGAAAGGTGTTGCCCCTGTCGAAGTTCTCACTGAGGTTCTGTATCCATGCAAAGCAAACGGTAACATCTCATGCCAATCTTTGTAAGTCACCACCATCTTTTGCAGGATTTTCTTGATATTCTTATTCGCAGCTTCAACGGCCCCATTCATCTTAGGACGGTACGGAGAAGAATTGTGATGAGTGATCTTGAAACTGTCACACAACTCTTTCATAGTCTTGTTATTCAAATTGGTGCCATTGTCAGTTATTATTCGGCTTGGGATTCCGTAACGGCAGATGATTTCTTTCCTGATGAAGCGGGCAACCACTTGCTTGGTCACGTTGGTGTAGGAAGCAGCCTCTACCCACTTGGTGAAATAATCAATAGCAACAAGGATAAAACGATGACCGTTAGAAGCCTTCGGCTCGATTGCCCCAATCATGTCAATGCCCCACATAGAGAACGGCCATGGTGACGACAAAACATTCAACGGTGATGGAGGTACATGCATTTTATCAGCATAAATTTGGCACTTATGGCACTTTCTAGCGTATTGGATACAGTCAGCTTCCATGGTTAACCAGTAATACCCAGCCCTTAACATCTTCTTGGACATAGCATAACCATTGGCATGAGTTCCGAAGGTCCCCTCATGAATTTCCTGCAATAACATGTCCGCTTCCCGTTTATCAACACATCTGAGCAGAACCATGTCGTGATTTCTCTTGTATAACACACCATTACTGATAAAGAATTTGGACGCCAGTCTTCTCAATGTTTTCTTGTCCAGACCAGTAGCGCCATCGGGATACTCTTGCTTGACGAGATAGTTCTTGATATCATGAAACCAAGGCTTTTCATCCACCTCAACTTCTTCGACCATCTGACAATAAGCGGGTTCAACTTTGCGCTCAATATGGATAAGAGGTGCTTCATTAACGAATTTAACTTTCCACATGGATGCTAACATGGCTAAAGCATCAGCAACGTGATTATCGGATCTAGGAACATGCTCGAACTCTACCTCGTCGAAATACTTGATCAGCTCAATAATATAGTCCTTATAAGGGATTAACTTCTCATTCTTCGTTTCCCATTTGCCTTGTACTTGGTAAATAACCAAGGCTGAGTCACCACTTACTTTAAGAAGTTTGATTCGGAGGTGAATTGCCGCTTCGAGGCCAAGAATACATGCTTCATATTCTGCGACGTTATTAGTACACTCAAAGTCCAACCTTGCTGTAAATGGAGTGAATCCACCCTTCGGGTTCATCAAAACGGCGCCTATACCATGCCCATTGAAATTCGAGGAACCATCAAACATCATCTTCCACCAAAGACCTGGCTCTGGACCTTCGCTCGGATCTGGCTCTTCACAATCTCTTTTAATCAACAAAATATCCTCATCAGGAAAATCAAACTTAAGAGGTTCATAATCTTCAACTGGCTGATCTGCAAGATAATCCGATAAAATACTACCCTTAATTGCCTTCTGGGGTACATACTGGATGTCATATTCGGATAATAACATGTGCCAGCTGTTGCACCCCAAAATTTGCCCTCACAATACAAGGTTCAATATGCTCGGTTTCAAAATGCAAGATCATGATACGTTGAAATTATTTGCAAATAATACTCATCATAAGGAGATCAAGTTCAATATTGTCCAAGGATCCACATTCAAGTGTTTACTTTACAAAAGGCTATTACAAAGGTCAAGATGCTGCTACACTACGGATTGTATGGGACTTCATACTCATAGTAAAACAAGAATACCTTTGGTTGAAATTCTAATGATTTGATGTATGGAAGCCAATCAGCTCTTGCGACACGCATTCAAGACCTCAATACAAGCTGGCGGAATATTTCTAAAATAAATTCTGAAGGTCTACAATATTAATATAAGCTCACAAAATACAAAACTCAAGAAGCTTTGGGCATCCTCATGTGATTAAAATCCAAGGCTTAATGCTATAGTCAAATTCAACGTACTAATTCAAGAGTTTTTTTTCCAAATTGGTTACAACATACAAGTTCCTACCATACAAGGCATTGCAAATCCAAACTTTGGAAAGTTACAAGACATACAAGTCGGACAATAGCAGAAATACTACAACTTGACTACAACTACAGCAGGACAAGTTCAGCTTCCTGGATGGAAATGTGAAGGCACCTCGAGTTAGAGTTTTCTGACACAACGAGTTCAAAGTTACTCCTCCTCCCATTAACTTGTTCGTAGCTATCGCGATTTACAACATCTGACTTTTTGTAAAAATCCATTCAATAAAAGTAGTCACTTTGCTTTGTCCTTGACAACCTAAGTAAGTGAAAACAATTGTTAACATTCGAGACGGAACCAAAGCTCCAATCAAAGGATTGGTCATGAACTCGTGTTTTTCGCTTTACCGAAAAAAACTAATAAAAGTGTCATCTGGTCGAAGCAATCAACAGAAGAAATTAAGACGTAATAAAGCAAAGCAGCAGAGAATCCATACCTTGAACGCATTTCAGCCAAGAACCATTTCAAACAGTCGGCACCCAAAACCGTCCTGCGCTGAACCTTCCTGTGCCATCAACCCAAAAGGAAATCTCGACTGTATTTTTCAAAATCATCTCGATTAATACCCTGCAATGTAACCACATATAAAAGGATTAATCAGGCCACAACTAATGAATCAGAATGTCGATAACGAATATGGATCCATCCTACTCCTCTAAGATGGTAACTACTTCCAAATACGATTTCACCAATCACAAGGCCAGACAGATGTTGCAGAGTCTCAGAATGCCGAAAACAATAATAATAACAATGGCAATCTTGGCATTCTTATTCTGCAACTTCTAATTGACCACATCAGCAAGCCAGTTCCAAATATCACACTTACTACTTAATTTGAGCTAGACACACCTGTAAAGCGGACAACTTTGCAGCCTAAATGTTATTGCAGTTGCGTGAAGGTTATTTCTTGATGTTCTGGTGAAGCTTTTGGAGTCGGATGTAAATGCATTGCTTCATGTTTCTGGTCTTCAGCTTCTTTATGAGTTGTACATTGATCCATTTACATCTGCTCCTACAATGGATTTGTTGTCGGGTCTTGTATCCATTCTCCTTGCAAGATAATTCTGGAAATGCTGATCTTAGGACTGTTAGTAAGAGTAAGATGAGTAATCTTGGCAATGAGTTAAGCGATAAAGAGAGAGAATGAGGGAAACAGTGATGAGATAAAATTTCACCTGATTCAAGTGTTGGCAGAACTGTTGAGATGGCTGCTAATTCCACGAATGCCTTGGCTGGTCTAGCTATTAGTGATAATTCAGAAAACTTCTCTTCATGCCGAGGGAGCTCATAGACTGTTTCAAATTTGCTATGTCACAACTTCCTACATTAAACGAATCCTTCATTCCCCTTGCCAACAAAACTGAGGATGAAGAAGTTGATGCCAATAAAGCTAGCATAGAATGGCCTAAAGATGTCTCTGAAGAAGCAGATCATAAGGATTAATACCTAGGAAATGATTGTTTTTTGTTGAAAGAAGTTTCCAACAGTTTTATTGCAGGCATACCTGATGTATCCAAGGCCTATCAAGCTTCCATTAAAGGTGTTACTGCTGAATCTCCCACAATTGAAGCTGATCTTCCAAATAAACCTCCCACCAACAGTGCTATTTTTACAAAAAATAGATTTACTACAGAAGACTCTCATAAAGAACCTTACCTGGCTCATGAAACTGCTACACCTCAAAGAACCCTGGTAGTTTTCCCGTGAAACTGGAAACAGATTCTACTTCCATGGAATATGTTCCAGATGAGATAACAAATTCGGTTCTTTGGCAAGGCCGAGTCCCATTTGATTGACAGTGACAACTCTATGAATGCGCTAACTCATTCTACGCAACTTCTCAATGTTGAGGCAAACACTGCAACTTGTGATAGAGCTGCTGCTCCTGAGATTTAGCGGCATTCTCACAAACATCACAATCCACCAGTCAAGCGCCTGGGAATGGAAAAAGTCGCTGGTGCTCCTCATGACATTACCAATCCTAGAATATATGAACAGTGATCACTCTCAAGCTCATTGCGGGCCATTTAAAACGCCAATAAAAAAAACACTCATGAGAAAAAGCCAAAGGGACAGTTGCTCACTAAAGAAATGCTACCAGATACAGCTCGTTTGTCCTTGAGAACTTGACTTCCAACGCACGGACGACCAGCCATTACCTCTTCTCATGAAAGGTTTTTAACTGAAATAAGGATGAAATAGAAGTTGTCTATCCGCTGAAAAGTATGTAAAACCGTACATGCTCCCTGCACTATCAACTGAAGGCCACGATGAAATTAGATATCAACAAACGTCCGCGCTTCAGTATCATATGCGAGTGTAGTCACTCTGGGCCTCCAATCCACATTTTAGCCCAAAACCCTTCGCCACCTGTACCTGCCAAGTCAGAAAAAATAAAGATTAGGGAATATTCCTTGAAGATGGAATCAAATCGAATCATCAAGTTTGCTAGTCAGAACCAAATCGAATCACAAATCAAAGGATTGAATATCAATTAATCAAATCATCATTACAATCACTGAAAAAAGGAAAGATTTTGAACTCTCTTCAAACCAAGAAAGGAAACCCTAAATCAATCATCAATCAGCATTCAATGTGATTTTAATACAGGGAACCTCGGTTGGAGCCTATATAAAGAGACAGAGAAACACATCAGGAACTCACGAAAAAACCCTAGTACTACCGCAAAACACCGAATTCGTAACCTAAAAATTGAGCAAAGAAAAGAGGAGAACTCATCTCTCTAGCCGACGAGCTACCTTCAGCTACCACGAAATCCCGCCGACGCCGCAGACACAACCGTCGAAGGGTCCATTCCACCGCACGCGTCTTCACCGTTCTACCAGCCTTCGGTAACCTCTCACTTTGAACTGAGTCTGTTGAATGACTAATGTTGTGATTGTTGTTTCAGGTACAGAAATTTGAGTGAGACGCGATTGGAAAGAGGAGAAGACGCGATCGGAAGTTGAGGGAGAGGGTTTCCGATTTGGGGATTCTGGGGATTAGTTTTTCCATTCTTGTTTTCTCTCTGTTGCTTCATTACTTGTATAATATAACGCCTAACCACACACTAATCACCTACACTCACACACGCAGTGCACACCCACCACATACACACTAACCTTTAATTAACTCGCCTAATTAAACCGCTAATCAACCCATCAATCCCTAATCAACCTTTTTGATCAGTTTTTTTTATTTAAAATGAATTAACAAATCTTTTTATAATTAACTAAATTAACTTCAATCATTTATGTTTCTAAATAAAAATCAAATTTTATGTTTAATCACGTTATTAACTAATTATTATTGCTAATCATATTTTGTTGCTTATTATTATTTTGAAATTTCTATCTTATTATTTTTTCTAACTTTGTCTATTTTTCTACTTATTATTGTTTCAACTAATTATTTTCACTAACTTCATATTTCTACTAACCTTATTTAATTTTTTCTTATTATTTACTAACCCCAATATTTTATTTGCTTATTTGTTATTTTTTATTATAATTTTGTAATTGCCTCTTGGATGTAAATTGTAATTATTTAATTATTATTATCAGTAGGGTTAGTAATTAGGGAGTGCTAATATGTATGATATTTAAAAAAATAATTTAGATCACTTTTAAATAAAGATAATTAAAATAAACACGTCACACACGTAAGTCGATTTTAATCGCCGTCTCACTTCCTAAGGATATCCCTCGAGTTGCCTACGAATACTGGTTAAGTGGGGTGTATAAAGCAAGTCCCTCAAATAGAAAAATCATCAAAGTCCCTTATGGTTGCCTTTACGAATCGAGTCCCTTTCGAAAAATGATGATGGTCCCTTATATGTGCTTATTACATCCCACAATGGCCTTCAAAGTCAAATTGTCCCTCACATGTCCCTTAACATCCAAAGTAAGGACTACCTACTCCATTATAGTAGGGATAGTCTTACTAAAGGAAAGGATAAAGAATAAGAAAGACCTTAAAACATTAGGGTAGGCTACTCCTAGGTGCTTGCTCACTTCAAAACTTTTTCACACTTAAACAAGTTTCCAACAAAATTTTCAAACAAGTTCTTAACACATCCTTACATGGATTATTTATTAACTATTCTGAAAATTTTCTATTCACACACTACAATTTCAAAACAATTCAAAAGTGAGCTTAAGTACCTAAGAGCCCATGGATAACCATGGATGAAAAGGGTGCTAACACCTTCCCTTTTCATAACCTACCCCCCGGACCCAAAATATTCTCTAAGGTCTTTCCTGTTCTTTTATAACCTTTCCTTATGGATAAAATAAAAGTCGGTGGCGACTCTTGCTATCCGCAACATTGTTTAAAGTCAGTTCACCGGGTTACAGAACTGGCGACTCTGCTGGGGAGTCTATTTAAGAGGGGTACCCTTAGGAATTAAGATCACTTTAAATTGTTTGCCTTGTTTGCTTTATTATTATATTGTTGGGGTGCTCTTATGTGTGAAAGGTCCTAACCCGGATCTAGTGTACCTTAGGTAAATGGCAATAGACCAAGGAAACTGTACGACGTATATCGATACGGTAGATCTGGTGGCCATAGTTGGTGCGACTTCTTGGTTGGTGCTTATATTCCTTAAGTCAAGTTGAGGATAATATTGAGGCTGCCATATGTTGTCAATGCACTAACTGACTTTTAGAACCCTAGTTAACTCATCTTGGCCTTTAGAAAGTAGTGAGGTAACCGGCTTTGGTGCAGACTGAAGTTGGTTGACACTCGATACTACGCTCATTGAGATCTTAAACTTGGAGGGTTTTGGTTGGCAAGTAAGTTGCCTTCTGAACAACCACCCTTGTGAAGGATCAATGATATTGAGATCCCTTAGAACCCGGTTACTTTTGTAGGACAGGATGAACCATCTAACTTCAGGGGAGGGTACTTACCTTTAAACCTCATGCAAGCCTTTAAACCTAGGGCAATTGTGTGACTTGTTTGTGTGTGCCACATGTTTGTGATTGAACATAACATCATGACATCATCATGCATCATGAGCATATCATTTTCCCTAACCATTTCAAGGACCAAGGGATTTATTTTTGTTCTTTGTTGCAGGTCATGGCTTCTGCTCGTAGAAACACCATCAGGATCAACTTTGTAGGGATACCTCCCAAGCTCAAAGAGTTGGTTTCCCTAGTGCCTGATCATTCCCAGTTCAACAAGAGACATGGTCACTTATTGGATCTAGTTACTTCAGGGTTCAATGAAGACATGATGAGTGTGTTGTTTCAGTTCTTTGACCCTAAGCACCATTGCTTTACATTTCCTGATTATCAGCTGGTTCCAACCATGGAGGAGTTCTCTAAACTTCTGGGTATACCTGTTCTTGATCAGAAGCCATTCATAGGCTTAGAGAAGGAGCTTAAACCAGAAGTTATTGCTGCAACTCTACATCTGAAGAAGTCTGACATTGTTCTAGAGACGAGAAGTGGAGTTAAAGGTATTCTTGCCAAGGTATTAATGGATAAAGCTCAAATGTTCTTGAAGGCTATGAGTTACGATGCTTTTGAGGAGATCTTAGCCTTATTGATTTACGGCTTAGTGTTGTTCCCCAATCCTGATCAGTTCATAGACGTTCATGCCATCAACATATTCCTGAGTCACAATCCAGTGCCTACCTTACTTGGAGACATCCTACATTCTCTTCACACCCGTACTACAAGGGCAAGAGGAACTTTGATGTGCTGCATACCTTTACTTTCTAGGTGGTTTATTTCTCACCTTCCTCGCTCAGTAATGAAGAATGAGCAAGGGTTCAGATGGTCCAAGAGGATCATGTCACTTTCTCACTCAGACATCCATTGGTGCTCCAGATCTATGGAGAATGTCACCATCATTGACCGTTGTGGGGAGTTTCCTAATGTGCCACTTCTAGGCATAAGAGGAGGCATCACCTACAACCCATCTCTAGCTTTACGACAGTTTGGTTACGCCCGGAGCGATGGTCCACATGACATGTTGATTCAGGGCATTGTGTTTGATTACGACAACGATCTTCAGGGTTACCATCAGAGATTCATCCGAGCTTGGGAAAAGGTAAACAGGATTGACAGCAAGACACTGGAGCCTAAGTACACCATTCCTATGGAGGCTTATCTCAGATGGGTACGATTTCGTGCTCAGACACTCATGATGCCATATCCTGCCATCCTACCAGTTACCATGGAACCTGTTGCTGAAGGAGACACAGCTTATACCATCCTTCACCCAGACATGCCTACTGATATGGAAGACTTGCAGAGATCATGGATCCAACTGAAAGAGCAAAGGGATACTTTCGAGGCTCATTACAAAGCAAGCCAAGCAAGGATCCTAGAGCTAACAAAGCTACTTCATAAAGTAAGCATGTCTATGGGTGCCAAAGAAAGCTTTAAGGAGTATGCTCAGAAGTGGAGAGACTTAGCTGGAAGAGTTCAACCCCCTTTGACTGATAGGGAGTTGGTTGATATGTTCATGTGTACGCTGGATGGTCCGTTTTACAGTCATCTCATTGGAAGCTCATCATCTGGCTTCACTGAGTTGATCATGACAGGAGAGCGAGTAGAGAATGGTATCAAGAGTGGTAAGATCCAAGTGGGCACTTCTTCATCAGGTGCTGCAAAGAAGCCTCCCACTGGGAAGAAAGAATCTAATGCTGTGTATGGTCAGCTTGATCGTAACAGAAGGCATCAGTCTGTTAGTGCAGTTCATATTTCAAATCCAACTCCTGCAACAACGGAGCAGCCTCAAGGCAACCAACAGAGGGCTAGAAGACAGTTCACGAAGATCAACATGTCAATGGCTCAGGCATTGCAACACTTGTTGAAGGCTGAACTTATTACCCTGAGGGAGGCTCCTCAGAATCCCAATGTTACCTCTCCCAAGTACAATCCCAATGCACGATGTGCATATCATTCAAACTGTCCAGGACATGATACTAATAACTGCTGGGTCTTGAAGAACAAAATTCAGGATATGATTGATGCTGGAGAAATTGAGTTTGATCCACCAGGCACTCCAAATGTGATTACAGCTCCAATGCCAAATCACGAGAAGACTGTCAACGCCATTGATGAAGATATTGATGAAGATCTGCATGTCTATTCAGTTATGGAGTTGAGCACACCATTGTCTGTTATCAAAAAGAGGTTAGTACAAGATGGGATCTTTCCAGGTTGTCATGAAGATTGTCTATATTGTACCTATAAGCCGGATAGTTGCTTCATTTTGAGAGATGGGATTCAACGTCTCATGGATAAATATACTATAGTGTTTGAAAGAAGACCAGCATCTGTAGAAAGTATGGTGGATCATCTGACTCAGGGTAAGAAGATTGAAGAGGTTGACATGGTTGACAAAGTACCACTAAGAATCACTTCAAAGGGTCCCATCAAAATCACTCATCAGGGCCCAATCAAGATTACTGCTGAAGGTCCTATGAAAGTTGTTGCTGAAGCCAGAGTAGCTCCTCGGATCATTACCACTCCTGGTCCTATTCCTTATACATCTGACAAAGTTGTGCCTTGGCACTATGGGTCTGATGTTTACATCCATGGTGTCAAGCAGGAGCCTTTACCTGATATGCCTGTTGACATTGATAATATTGCTGGATCTAGCAAGATCACTCGTAGTGGAAGAGTCTTCCCTCCGCCAGTTGCTTCTAAGAGTGCAGTTACCCCTGCTGTTACTTCCACCACTGATGCTCGGGGCAAGGGTCCTGTTATTGAGCCTGTATCTACTGATGTGCCAGCTGCTGATGACCTCTCTAAGCAGATGGAAGAAGTATTGAAAATCATTCGCAAGAGTGATTATGATATTGTTGATCAGCTGGGGCATACTCCCTCAAAGATTTCTATGCTCTCCCTGTTATTATGTTCTGAGGCTCATGCCAAGTCATTGATCAAGTTTCTAAAGATGGCTCATGTACCCAGTGCAATTTCTGTGGACCAGTTTGAGAATTGTGTTGCTCACCTGACC
Source organism: Lathyrus sativus (assembly GCA_963859935.3). Taxonomy (NCBI): domain Eukaryota; kingdom Viridiplantae; phylum Streptophyta; class Magnoliopsida; order Fabales; family Fabaceae; genus Lathyrus; species Lathyrus sativus. The sequence goes on from OZ012735.1 coordinate 776,920,176, forward strand.
TATGACAACGGGTTAGGATTTTCTGATGCTGACTTGACCCCTGCCAAGAGGGATCATAACAGGGCCTTGCATATTTCAATTGAATGCAGGGGCACTACCCTGTCTCATGTGCTGATAGACAATGGTTCCTCTCTGAATGTGTTGCCTAAGGAAGTCCTGAACAAGCTGAGTCCTGAAGATACGGTATTGAAGCCCAGTAATATTGTGGTAAAGGCTTTTGATGGTTCTAGAAGAGTAGTGCATGGGGAAATTGATCTTCCAATCAAGGTTGGTTCTCAGGTGTTCACTGCTACATTCTATGTGATGGATATTCGTCCTTCGTACTCATGTCTGCTTGGTCGTCCCTGGATCCATGGGGCAGGTGCGGTGACCTCCACATTACATCAAAAGTTGAGATATCCGGTGAATGGAAAAGTTGTTACTGTCTTTGGAGAGGAAGAATACTTTGTCAGCCATGTAAACACTTTCAAGTATCTGGAAGTAGAAGGTGAATACATTGAAACTCCATGTCAGTCATTTGAAGTGGTTCCCTGGGCTGTTAAGGATTGTGTGACTCCTCCTGCTGTGAAGAAGGTTCCTGTGGTCATCAGAAACCCTCCAACAATGGCAATGGCCTCCCTCAATGATGCAAAAGCTATGGTGGAAGAAGAGTCCCAGAAGGCTGTCCGTCGTGCCCGTGCTGTTCGTATCACCAATCAAGGGGTTATCAATGCCGTGGGAGATCAAGATGAAGACTACAACTTGGAGGCATGGATTCTTCCTACTGTGGGTGCTGGACTCAATAATTGGACAGCTGAAGATGTTATCCCTATCTCCTTTAGTCAGGAGTAAATACTATTACTGTGTTATGTTTTTAAATTTATAATTTCTGGAACAATTAAAACTTTGAAGCCATGTGCCTTACCCGGGGCACAATGGTGTGCTTGTTACGGGTTGTCATCTCATTTGCATACTTCATTCGATAAAATCAGTGGACGTTTCGTTTTCGTAAATATTGTGTTCCTTGTCTTTCTTTTTCTTTTATTTTTGCTTTATCAGCTATGTGTTCTTACACACACCCACGTCACTAAAATGCCGATCCTCATCCACTCTGGATCCAATTGATAACAGTTCTACTATTGCCAATTACAATTTCGAGAATCCGATCTATCAAACTGAAGACGGAAACGAGGACGATTGTGAAATACCTGTAGGGCTTGCTAGGTTGTTACAACAAGAAGAGAAAGCTATACAGCCACATGAAGAGCCAGTCGAAGTTGTGAATCTGGGAACTGAAGAAAACAGAAAAGAGGTCCAGATAGGGGCTGATTTAGACAGCACTGCTCAGCATAAGAATGCAGGGGCAACATATCAGCGTGCTATGGTGGCTTTGTTTCATGATATGATTCATCATGAGATAGAGGTATATGTGGATGATATGATAGCCAGGTCTCAGAATGAAGAACAACATCTTGATCATCTGCACAAGTTGTTTGAGAGGTTGAAGAAATACAGGTTGAGATTAAATCCAAACAAGTGTACTTTTGGAGTTAGATCTGGAAAGCTCCTGGGTTTCATTGTCAGTGGAAAAGGTATTGAAGTGGATCCTGCAAAAGTGAAAGCTATACGAGAGATGCCAGCTCCCCGTACTGAGAAGGAGGTTAGAGGTTTCTTGGGACGATTGAACTACATTGCAAGATTTATTTCCCAATTAACTACCATCTGTGAGCCAATCTTCAAGTTGTTGAAGAAAGATCAGGTGATGGAATGGAATGATGAGTGCCAGACTGCCTTTGATGAAATCAAGAGATATTTGCTAGAACCTCCAATTTTAATGCCACCAGTTGATGGAAGACCCTTGATTATGTATTTAACAGTATTAGACAACTCAATGGGGTGTGTATTGGGGCAACATGACGAGTCTGGTCGAAAAGAGCAGGCAATATACTACCTTAGCAAAAAGTTTACCGACTGTGAAACAAGATACTCACTGCTCGAGAAAACTTGCTGCGCTTTGGCATGGGCTGCTCGCCGACTAAGACAGTATATGTTGACCCATACTACCTTGTTGATTTCGAAGATGGATCCAATCAAGTACATATTTGAGAAACCTGCTCTCTCCGGAAGAATTGCAAGATGGCAAATGATCTTGACGGAATATGATATACAGTATACTACTCAGAAGGCCATTAAGGGGAGTGTTGTTGCTGATCATTTGGCTCATCAAGCAGTAGATGATTACCAGTCAATGAATTTTGAGTTCCCTGATGAAGACATAATGTCTGTTACCAAAGAACCTGGACAGTATGACGGACCTGAACAAGGATCCCGATGGACTATGGTTTTTGATGGTGCCTCCAATGCACATGGTAGTGGTGTTGGTGTTGTGATTAGTTCCCCTGAAGGTTGTCATACCCCGATTACTGCCAGACTTTGTTTCTATTGTACCAATAACATGGCTGAGTATGAGGCATGTATCATGGGTATGCAAGTTGCTATTGATATGAAGATTCAGTTCCTTGAGGTGTATGGAGATTCGGCTCTGGTAGTAAGTCAGATTAAAGGAGATTGGGATACAAAGCATGATAATCTCATTCCTTACAGAGAACATGTGTTGTCTTTGATCCCACATTTCAAAGAGATTACTTTTGGACATATTCCACGAAGAGAGAATCAGTTGGCAGACGCATTGGCCACCATGGCATCTATGTTTGAGATCAGCTGGGATGATGAAGCTCCCAAGATTACCATTGATAGATTTGAGAAGCCTGCATACTGCAATGAGATTGACACTGAAGGGGCAAGTGGACTCCAACATATGAGGGACCATTTGTAGTCAAGACAGTGTTCTCAGGAGGTGCCATGATACTGACTACAATGGATGGTGAAGACTTCCCACAACCTGTAAACGCAGACATAGTTAAAAAATACTACGCATAAAAAGAGACCCGCTAGGTTGACAGGCCTAGGCAAAAATAAGGGCATCCCGGCAAACCAAAAGGGTTTGGGCAAAAATTAGGGATATATATATAAAAGGATGTACACCCGGCAAGTCGAAAACCTGAAAAGGCGGCTTGGGCAAAAAAGGGTATCCCGGTGGATTGAAAACCTGAAAGGGCAATCCAGGCAAAAGTTAGGGATTAAAGCGTATGACTATGTCTCGTTTGGATCACTCATGAAACTGCAACCAGTTGTACTACTTACTCAAGCTCAAACAGATGAAGCTCAATCCAATCGTTTCCGTCTCAACAGCAAGAAGATGAGATACTTGAGTGGCAATAGTAGAATTGAAACTCAATAGGATTATTTCCCACATAGCTGATTCTTTTTGTAAAACTTCATGACAAAATTCTCTTACTAGGGTTTATGTCTCCTTGTACAAACTTACCCGTGTATGGGTCACTTTTGATATAAATAAATTCCATCTTTTGAATCCAGATTCACTTTTACCCTATTTACATAAGCGAAACGTCCATTGGTTGTGTTTGAATGTATGTATGCCTTTGAATATGATTGATGTTTACCAGAAACGCATGTATGCTTTTAATATGATTGATGTTTACCAGAAATGCATGAAAATGCAGTAATAGTATTTACTAAGGACGAACGAGGGAAGGATTTCAAGGAAGCTTCGCCGGTTCATCTTTACAAGACAGTTACAAACCATCAGTAGGACTAATCCATTTTCACAAAGTCTAATCTCCCCTGGAATTTATATCCATCTCTTTTATCCTCATACGGATATACGGGAAATTACTTTCCAATAAGGGCACGATGAACGAAGACGGGATGTTATACTTATCCTACTATCAAACGAAAACGAAGGTTATCTATACCCTACTATCCCCAACAACGGGAGGTTATCTATACCTTGTTATCCCCAACAACGGGAGGTTATCTATACCTTGTTATCCCCAGCAGACGGAGGGTTATATATTCTTCAACAAATCGGGATTTATTTTCCTTGGCCAGCAGTTGTTATACAAGGATATCCAGACACTTCCAAGTGTCATATCATACATACATCATTTACATCATACCATAACATATATGTCTATAGTACATTACCTAAGTGCATCATGTCATACATGCATACATAAAGCATAAACTAATGTTGTTATGCAGAATGCTACCTTGTTTTCAGGTTAATTATCCAACAAACAAGCTTATGATCTTTGGGACTGCTTTATTGTAACCTCAGGGTTACTTTATCCTCCTGATGAGCTTCTTATTACTTTGGGACTGCTTTATTGTAACCTCAGGGTTATTTTATCCTCCTGATAGCCTCTCATGACTTCAAGACTGCTTTAGAGTTACTGATTGCTCTATCCTCCTGAAATCATCCTATTACTTCAAGACTGCTTTAGAGCTATTCATTGCTCTATCCTCATGAGGTCATATTACTACTTCAAGACTGCTTTAGAGCTATTCATTGCTCTATCCTCCTGAAGCCATCTAATTATTTCAAGACTGCTTTAGAGCTATCCATTGCTCTATCCTCCTGAAATCATTGCTTCAAGACTGCTTTAGAGCTATTGATTGCTCTATCCTCCTGAAGACATATCACATTATTATTTCAAGACTTCTTTAGAGCTATCCATTGCTCTATCCTCCTGAAATCATTACTTCAAGACTGCTTTAGAGCTATTGATTGCTCTATCCTCCTGAAGACATATCACATTATTACTTCAAGACTGCTTTAGAGCTATTGATTGCTCTATCCTCCTGAAATCATCCTATTACTTCAAGACTGCTTTAGAGCTATTCATTGCTCTATCCTCATGAGGTCATATTACTACTTCAAGACTGCTTTAGAGCTATTCATTGCTCTATCCTCCTGAAGCCATCTAATTATTTCAAGACTGCTTTAGAGTTATCCATTGCTCTATCCTCCTGAAATTACATTATTATTTCAAGACTGCCTTAGAGCTACTGATTGCTCTATCCTCTTGAAATCATTACTTCAAGACTGCTTTAGAGCTATTCATTGCTCTATCCTCATGAGGTCATATTACTACTTCAAGACTGCTTTAGAGCTATTCATTGCTCTATCCTCCTGAAGCCATCTAATTATTTCAAGACTGCTTTAGAGCTATCCATTGCTCTATCCTCCTGAAATCATTGCTTCAAGACTGCTTTAGAGCTATTGATTGCTCTATCCTCCTGAAGACATATCACATTATTATTTCAAGACTGCTTTAGAGCTATCCATTGCTCTATCCTCCTGAAATCATTACTTCAAGACTGCTTTAGAGCTATTGATTGCTCTATCCTCCTGAAGACATATCACATTATTACTTCAAGACTGCTTTAGAGCTATTGATTGCTCTATCCTCCTGAAATCATCCTATTACTTCAAGACTGCTTTAGAGCTATTCATTGCTCTATCCTCATGAGGTCATATTACTACTTCAAGACTGCTTTAGAGCTATTCATTGCTCTATCCTCCTGAAGCCATCTAATTATTTCAAGACTGCTTTAGAGCTATCCATTGCTCTATCCTCCTGAAATCATTACTTCAAGACTGCTTTAGAGCCATTGATTGCTCTATCCTCCTGAAGACATATCACATTATTATTTCAAGACTGCTTTAGAGCCATTCATTGTTCTATCCTCCTGAAATCATATCATTGCTTCAAGACTGCTTTAGGGTTATCACTATTGATTGCTCTATCCTCATGAAAACATGCTGCTACATCATTATTATTCCAGACTCCTGACAGCTTTCATCATACACCCATATTTTGAACTGCTCCCCCCTAGTGGCATCTTTAAGCCCACTCAATCATATTCAACTAGCCATCTGTACCACTCTAGTGCACTGGTGAGTGCAAATTTTTGGGCTTTTGTGTTCAATCCCCTTCAACCTTCCAGGTTACGACTGGCAAATATACCAATCTAACCCCTCAGGTTTCAGAAAATTGAACAGGGGCAGCTGTTGCACCCCAAAATTTGCCCTCACAATACAAGGTTCAATATGCTCGGTTTCAAAATGCAAGATCATGATACGTTGAAATTATTTGCAAATAATACTCATCATAAGGAGATCAAGTTCAATATTGTCCAAGGATCCACATTCAAGTGTTTACTTTACAAAAGGCTATTACAAAGGTCAAGATGCTGCTACACTACGGATTGTATGGGACTTCATACTCATAGTAAAACAAGAATACCTTTGGTTGAAATTCTAATGATTTGATGTATGGAAGCCAATCAGCTCTTGCGACACGCATTCAAGACCTCAATACAAGCTGGCGGAAAATTTCTAAAATAAATTCTGAAGGTCTACAATATTAATATAAGCTCACAAAATACAAAACTCAAGAAGCTTTGGGCATCCTCATGTGATTAAAATCCAAGGCTTAATGCTATAGTCAAATTCAACGTACTAATTCAAGAGTTTTTTTTCCAAATTGGTTACAACATACAAGTTCCTACCATACAAGGCATTGCAAATCCAAACTTTGGAAAGTTACAAGACATACAAGTCGGACAATAGCAGAAATACTACAACTTGACTACAACTACAGCAGGACAAGTTCAGCTTCCTGGATGGAAATGTGAAGGCACCTCGAGTTAGAGTTTTCTGACACAACGAGTTCAAAGTTACTCCTCCTCCCATTAACTTGTTCGTAGCTATCGCGATTTACAACATCTGACTTTTTGTAAAAATCCATTCAATAAAAGTAGTCACTTTGCTTTGTCCTTGACAACCTAAGTAAGTGAAAACAATTGTTAACATTCGAGACGGAACCAAAGCTCCAATCAAAGGATTGGTCATGAACTCGTGTTTTTCGCTTTACCGAAAAAAACTAATAAAAGTGTCATCTGGTCGAAGCAATCAACAGAAGAAATTAAGACGTAATAAAGCAAAGCAGCAGAGAATCCATACCTTGAACGCATTTCAGCCAAGAACCATTTCAAACAGTCGGCACCCAAAACCGTCCTGCGCTGAACCTTCCTGTGCCATCAACCCAAAAGGAAATCTCGACTGTATTTTTCAAAATCATCTCGATTAATACCCTGCAATGTAACCACATATAAAAGGATTAATCAGGCCACAACTAATGAATCAGAATGTCGATAACGAATATGGATCCATCCTACTCCTCTAAGATGGTAACTACTTCCAAATACGATTTCACCAATCACAAGGCCAGACAGATGTTGCAGAGTCTCAGAATGCCGAAAACAATAATAATAACAATGGCAATCTTGGCATTCTTATTCTGCAACTTCTAATTGACCACATCAGCAAGCCAGTTCCAAATATCACACTTACTACTTAATTTGAGCTAGACACACCTGTAAAGCGGACAACTTTGCAGCCTAAATGTTATTGCAGTTGCGTGAAGGTTATTTCTTGATGTTCTGGTGAAGCTTTTGGAGTCGGATGTAAATGCATTGCTTCATGTTTCTGGTCTTCAGCTTCTTTATGAGTTGTACATTGATCCATTTACATCTGCTCCTACAATGGATTTGTTGTCGGGTCTTGTATCCATTCTCCTTGCAAGATAATTCTGGAAATGCTGATCTTAGGACTGTTAGTAAGAGTAAGATGAGTAATCTTGGCAATGAGTTGAGCGATAAAGAGAGAGAATGAGGGAAACAGTGATGAGATAAAATTTCACCTGATTCAAGTGTTGGCAGAACTGTTGAGATGGCTGCTAATTCCACGAATGCCTTGGCTGGTCTAGCTATTAGTGATAATTCAGAAAACTTCTCTTCATGCCGAGGGAGCTCATAGACTGTTTCAAATTTGCTATGTCACAACTTCCTACATTAAACGAATCCTTCATTCCCCTTGCCAACAAAACTGAGGATGAAGAAGTTGATGCCAATAAAGCTAGAATAGAATGGCCTAAAGATGTCTCTGAAGAAGCAGATCATAAGGATTAATACCTAGGAAATGATTGTTTTTTGTTGAAAGAAGTTTCCAACAGTTTTATTGCAGGCATACCTGATGTATCCAAGGCCTATCAAGCTTCCATTAAAGGTGTTACTGCTGAATCTCCCACAATTGAAGCTGATCTTCCAAATAAACCTCCCACCAACAGTGCTATTTTTACAAAAAATAGATTTACTACAGAAGACTCTCATAAAGAACCTTACCTGGCTCATGAAACTGCTACACCTCAAAGAACCCTGGTAGTTTTCCCGTGAAACTGGAAACAGATTCTACTTCCATGGAATATGTTCCAGATGAGATAACAAATTCGGTTCTTTGGCAAGGCCGAGTCCCATTTGATTGACAGTGACAACTCTATGAATGCGCTAACTCATTCTACGCAACTTCTCAATGTTGAGGCAAACACTGCAACTTGTGATAGAGCTGCTGCTCCTGAGATTTAGCGGCATTCTCACAAACATCACAATCCACCAGTCAAGCGCCTGGGAATGGAAAAAGTCGCTGGTGCTCCTCATGACATTACCAATCCTAGAATATATGAACAGTGATCACTCTCAAGCTCATTGCGGGCCATTTAAAACGCCAATAAAAAAAAACACTCATGAGAAAAAGCCAAAGGGACAGTTGCTCACTAAAGAAATGCTACCAGATACAGCTCGTTTGTCCTTGAGAACTTGACTTCCAACGCACGGACGACCAGCCATTACCTCTTCTCATGAAAGGTTTTTAACTGAAATAAGGATGAAATAGAAGTTGTCTATCCGCTGAAAAGTATGTAAAACCGTACATGCTCCCTGCACTATCAACTGAAGGCCACGATGAAATTAGATATCAACAAACGTCCGCGCTTCAGTATCATATGCGAGTGTAGTCACTCTGGGCCTCCAATCCACATTTTAGCCCAAAACCCTTCGCCACCTGTACCTGCCAAGTCAGAAAAAATAAAGATTAGGGAATATTCCTTGAAGATGGAATCAAATCGAATCATCAAGTTTGCTAGTCAGAACCAAATCGAATCACAAATCAAAGGATTGAATATCAATTAATCAAATCATCATTACAATCACTGAAAAAAGGAAAGATTTTGAACTCTCTTCAAACCAAGAAAGGAAACCCTAAATCAATCATCAATCAGCATTCAATGTGATTTTAATACAGGGAACCTCGGTTGGAGCCTATATAAAGAGACAGAGAAACACATCAGGAACTCACGAAAAAACCCTAGTACTACCGCAAAACACCGAATTCGTAACCTAAAAATTGAGCAAAGAAAAGAGGAGAACTCATCTCTCTAGCCGACGAGCTACCTTCAGCTACCACGAAATCCCGCCGACGCCGCAGACACAACCGTCGAAGGGTCCATTCCACCGCACGCGTCTTCACCGTTCTACCAGCCTTCGGTAACCTCTCACTTTGAACTGAGTCTGTTGAATGACTAATGTTGTGATTGTTGTTTCAGGTACAGAAATTTGAGTGAGACGCGATTGGAAAGAGGAGAAGACGCGATCGGAAGTTGAGGGAGAGGGTTTCCGATTTGGGGATTCTGGGGATTAGTTTTTCCATTCTTGTTTTCTCTCTGTTGCTTCATTACTTGTATAATATAACGCCTAACCACACACTAATCACCTACACTCACACACGCAGTGCACACCCACCACATACACACTAACCTTTAATTAACTCGCCTAATTAAACCGCTAATCAACCCATCAATCCCTAATCAACCTTTTTGATCAGTTTTTTTTATTTAAAATGAATTAACAAATCTTTTTATAATTAACTAAATTAACTTCAATCATTTATGTTTCTAAATAAAAATCAAATTTTATGTTTAATCACGTTATTAACTAATTATTATTGCTAATCATATTTTGTTGCTTATTATTATTTTGAAATTTCTATCTTATTATTTTTTCTAACTTTGTCTATTTTTCTACTTATTATTGTTTCAACTAATTATTTTCACTAACTTCATATTTCTACTAACCTTATTTAATTTTTTCTTATTATTTACTAACCCCAATATTTTATTTGCTTATTTGTTATTTTTTATTATAATTTTGTAATTGCCTCTTGGATGTAAATTGTAATTATTTAATTATTATTATCAGTAGGGTTAGTAATTAGGGAGTGCTAATATGTATGATATTTAAAAAAATAATTTAGATCACTTTTAAATAAAGATAATTAAAATAAACACGTCACACACGTAAGTCGATTTTAATCGCCGTCTCACTTCCTAAGGATATCCCTCGAGTTGCCTACGAATACTGGTTAAGTGGGGTGTATAAAGCAAGTCCCTCAAATAGAAAAATCATCAAAGTCCCTTATGGTTGCCTTTACGAATCGAGTCCCTTTCGAAAAATGATGATGGTCCCTTATATGTGCTTATTACATCCCACAATGGCCTTCAAAGTCAAATTGTCCCTCACATGTCCCTTAACATCCAAAGTAAGGACTACCTACTCCATTATAGTAGGGATAGTCTTACTAAAGGAAAGGATAAAGAATAAGAAAGACCTTAAAACATTAGGGTAGGCTACTCCTAGGTGCTTGCTCACTTCAAAACTTTTTCACACTTAAACAAATTTCCAACAAAATTTTCAAACAAGTTCTTAACACATCCTTACATGGATTATTTATTAACTATTCTGAAAATTTTCTATTCACACACTACAATTTCAAAACAATTCAAAAGTGAGCTTAAGTACCTAAGAGCCCATGGATAACCATGGATGAAAAGGGTGCTAACACCTTCCCTTTTCATAACCTACCCCCCGGACCCAAAATATTCTCTAAGGTCTTTCCTGTTCTTTTATAACCTTTCCTTATGGATAAAATAAAAGTCGGTGGCGACTCTTGCTATCCGCAACATTGTTTAAAGTCAGTTCACCGGGTTACACCAACGGGCTAGCCTCCCGGTTTGAGCAGGTTTTTCAAAAATATACTTGATCGGATCCATTTTAGAAATCAACAATGTGGTATGACAGACCATATATTGCCGAAGGCGCCTAGCGGCCCATGCCAATGCACAACAAGTTTTCTCCAATGGTGAGTATCTGTTTTCACAATCGGTGAACTTCTTGCTCAGGTAATAAATCGCATGTTCCTTTTTCCCAGTCTCATCATGTTGTCCAAGCACACAACCCATAGACTTCTCAAGAACAGTAAGGTACATAAACAACGGTCTTCCAGGCACGGGAGGAATCAGAATAGGGGGGTCTTGCAAATAACCCTTAATCTTCTTAAACGCTTTCTGACAATCGGGGTTCCACTCAACCGTCTGCCCCTTGCAAAGTAACTTGAATATCGACTCACAAGTAGCGGTCATGTTGGAGATGAACTGGGAGATATAATTCAAACGTCCCAGAAAGCCTCTAACTTGCGTCTCGGTTTGCGGAGCGGGCATATCTTGAATGGCTCGGACTTTGTCAGGATCCACCTCAATCCCTCGCTGGCTAACAATGAAACCAAGCAGTTTTCCAGATCTGACACCGAAGGTACATTTAGCGGGGTTCAATTTCAACTGATATTTCCTGAGTCGTTCAAACAGCTTCACCAAATGATCTAGATGCTCCTCTTCACTCTGAGATTTGGCTATCATATCGTCCACATACACCTCGATCTCCTTGTGCATCATGTCATGAAAAAGAGTGGTCATAGCGCGTTGGTAAGTTGCCCCCGCGTTCTTCAAACCGAAGGGCATGACTTTGTAGCAGAAGGTCCCCCAAGGAGTAATGAAAGTAGTCTTCTCTCGATCGTCGGGATCCATCTTGATCTGATTATAGCCAGAGAAACCATCCATAAATGAAAACAACGCAAAACTGGCTGTATTGTCTACAAGTGTATCAATATGTGGCAGAGGGAAGTCGTCTTTCGGACTTGCTTTGTTCAGATCCCTGTAATCCACACACATCCTAACTTTACCGTCCTTCTTAGGCACTGGCACAATGTTGGCAACCCAATCTGGATATTTTGCGACTGCCAAGAAACCTGCATCTAACTGCTTTTTAACCTCATCTCGAATCTTCAAAGCCATGTCGGGTCTCGTTCTTCGAAGTTTTTGCTTGATAGGTGGACAATCTGGCTTAAGTGGCAACTTGTGGACAACAATATCTGTGTCTAAGCCTGGCATATCTTGATACGACCACGCAAACACATCAATATATTCTTTCAACAACTCAATCAACCTCGACTTAACCTCTGTTCCAAGCATTGCACCAATCTTGACCTCTTTCTTGTTCTCATCTGTGCCGAGATTAATTAAGTCCACCTGCTCTTTATGCGGTTGAAGCTCTGTGTACTCGTACTCAATCAATCTGGTCAGTTCAGCGGGTACTTCAAAATCTTCTTCACCCTCGTCCTCAGCTTGATTGATGGGTGCATCCCAGTCAGGAGTGTCAGTAAAGTCATTGGATCCAACAAGGTTTACGATGTCTCTGCATGATGGAAGGCTTACTTAATTAAAATGCTCGAAGATATGCAAGATAAGGAATGAAATGCTGTTTTTTTATTTTTTTGGGAAAAAGGTTGCCAATTTCATTTTTAAAGGTGAAAACGAAAAACGCAAATGAACCAAAATGGAATTGAACAAAATGCTTTTATTAATATCCTTTTAGAAATGAAAGGTGGCCCAATAAAAGCGACCCTATAGCCTTGGGCAGAGCTACGGATTTTTATTTGAAAATGTAAATGAATTACTTTGACAAGGGAAAAATAACAGGGATCTCTACGGCCTCCCAGTTGTTCAAAACTGCATCACCCTTAAACACCAGGTTGCTCAGCTCTTCATTTTCCTCACAGTCACTGATGGCATTGACTTGGAAACCTCCGCTGACAAATACCTCTTGGATAACCTTCGGACGCCCTCCGACAGTTGTGGCAGCTCCATTCTGAGTTGGTTTGTAACCCAACCCAGAGCGATCAGTCTTGGTCTTGACATCAATTACCTCTCCCCAACCTTCAGGAATGCCCCTGTCAATTGTTGATTTGGTAATCTTCAGAGATGCAAAAGATGGATTACCCTGACCCACTGTCTCTTCGACTTCCAGCAGAACAGCATTGGCGATCTCAAGTGCTTGAAAGGAGATTTCTAAAGCATTCTCATCGGCCTCGACGTAACGGAAAGTAGACAGGTTACTGACCATCAGATCCTCCTCACCGTGTATAATAACCAACTTTCCATCGATTACGAACTTCATCTTCTGATGTAACGTTGAGGTTACTGCCCCAGCGGCATGAATCCACGGCCTTCCAAGTAAGCAACTGTAATTGGGATTAATGTCCATGACTTGAAACGTGATATTAAAAACTTGCGGACCAATCAGGATAGGAAGCTCAACCTCCCCCATTACCGACCGACAAGAACCATCGAAAGCCTTGACGACCAAAGGAGTAGGTTTCAACACAGTCTCTTTGAAAACCAACTTATCAAGAACCCTCTTAGGTAGAACATTCAGAGAAGAGCCGGTGTCTACTAGTACTCTCGCTAAATTGTCCTCCTGACATTTCACCGATATATGTAAAGCACGATTATGATTCGGACCCTCCTTCGGTAACTCTTCATTGCTGAAACTAAGGGTGTTACAGGCGGTCAAATTGGCAATCACACTATCAAACCGACTGGTGCTGATATCTTGATCCACATGTGCTTGAGTCAAAACTTTCTGCAAGGCCATCCTATGAGCGGGTGAACTCATCAACAGTGATAAAATCGAAATCTTGGAAGGAGTCTGATGAAGCTGGTCGATAACTTTATAGTCACTTTTCTTGATGATCCTTAAAAACTCGGCATCTTCATCATTCGTAACGGCTCCCTTACCTTTGTCCTTAACGGCCACTGGGATATTAGTGGTCTCCTTAGGTGGAACCTCATTAGAACGGGGAGTATACACACGGCCACTGCGAGTCATCCTGCTTGCCTCTGCGATATTGGTCACAGTGCCCTTAACTTCTTTATTTGGAATAACTTTCCCAGACTCCTTGTCGATCATCGTCACGTCGTATTTCCAAGGCACAGCTTTAGGATCACTGAAAGGAAACGGACTTGGTTTTCGAATAACTATCGGCCTATGCTGATTCACCTCAGGGATAGACGACTTTGGTATATCGAACACGAGATTGGCAGAACCTGCCCCTGACAAATTAAACACTGGTACCTTTCCCTTTGATCCAGGATGATGGAAGACTGGCTCAACCACAGCGACCTCATCTTTCTTGGATTGGCTTGTCACTTGTAAAACACCCTCATTAATCAACCTCTGAACATCATTCTGAACCAACACACAACCCTTAACACTGGCTTCGCAACTTACGCATGCAACGTGGGAAGTATCTACCAAACCAGCTTCAAACAGTTTCGAATGGAACATCTTGAGAGGAGTCTTAATCTGTTCAACGTCAAGGGTATAACCTTCCTCCGAATCGGCACTAATGGCATTGACACTCTCATGGTTAGGAAAAGGGTTCTTCTTAACATTCGGTTGAGGATCTTCAAATGACAAAATCTTCTTTTCCAATAAATCCCTGACAATATTTTTGAGAGCATAACAATTCTCCAGATCATGACCTGGCGTACCCTCATGAAATAAACAATGAGCGGCGGCGTTGTAATTGGCGGGTAGAGGATTAGGAGGCGGACCCAAAGCCCGAGTAGTGATTAGACCTTGCTTGACCAAAGAGGGATACAACTCGGTGAAAGTCATCGGAATCGGCGGACAAGGCTTATACGTTCTTCTGTTCGGAACATTCTGGCGAGGAGCCGGACTCTTTGGCTGTTGAGGAGCGGGAGCGTTGGGCGCCTGTAGGTAGTTGATAGGAGGCGGATAAACAGGAGGTTGCTGCATAGGTTGATACATAGGAACCTGTTGATTGAAAAAAGGTGTAATAGCTGCCACATAGGGTTGTTGAGCATATTGGATTGGGTACCCTTGAGGTTTAGTATAACCTTGCGGATATCGATAAAAGTGTTCTCTTGGTCTACCAGAGGATATAGCATTAGTCTCGCCCTCTTTCTTTTTCTGGGAGCTATACGGAGGTTTCTTCGGCTGGTCCTTAGAAGCACCATGATTATTCGTCATTTTACCACTTTTCATACCCAACTCAATCTTGACACCCACAACAACGATGTCGGAGAAATTTGAAGTCACACTACCCACCATTCTCTCGTAAAATTCTGGACGAACCGTGTCGACAAACCAATCAGCTAACTCTTTCTCGGCCAAAGGAGGTTCTACCTGCGAAGCAATCTCTCTCCACCTTTGAGCGTACTCTTTGAATGACTCAGAATTCTTTTGCGACATACTCAACAACTGTCTTCTGTCAGGAGCCAGATCCATATTGTACTTGTAGTGTTTGATGAAAGCGTCAGATAAATCCTGGAAACTCTTAACGCGAGACTGGTCCAAAGTTAAATACCACTTGGAGGAAGCACCCTTCAGACTATCTTGGAAGCAATGAATCATCAGTTTATCATTCTCAACATGGGCAGCCATTTTGCGATAATACATGATCAGATGACTCTTAGGACAGGTGGCACCTTCATAACGATCGAAGTTTGGAGTTTTGAATTTCGGGGGAATAACCAAACCTGAGACCAAACAAACATCCCTTGCAGCAGTCCCGAAAATTTGATCACCCTCTACTTTTTTCAATCTCTGGACGATGGTGTTTACTTCCTCACGAAGCTTATCATGTTTCTTATAACCTTCAACATTCTCATCAAGATTATCGAAAACTGTCTCATTGAAATACGGTTGCGCACGGGTGTGTACAACAGGTGGTGCAAAGATAGGAGCCCCCCTAGAAACTTCAGAAAATAAAGGCACTGCTTGCTGAACAGGCTGATTAATCGGAACAGTGGCTTGAGGAGGCACAAAACCTGGAGCAAGACCAAAAGGTGGGTCCCTTGCTACGGTCACACTTGGTGGAGGGTCCACAGTAACGCCGGTAATCTCGGAAACAACAGTGGGCTGGGTATCCATCTTAGCATTCATGACATGTAACAATTCCATCATACGCCCCATACCCCCTCGAAGGTCTTCAAGTTCATTGCTAAGGCGATCAATCTCTTTTGCCTGATCCTCCATTCTTTTCTGAGTTTGAGCTCTGGTGTTGTACTGGTGCCGAGAACTCAGGGTGACGAAACTGGAAGGCGAGAGAACCGAACATGAGAAAACGGAAGACACATGCAATGCAAGAAAATAAATGATGCTATGATGCAAATGAGGATTTCATGGAATTCAAACATTTACGAATGTCGTGGGGTACCAAAGAAATCGTTTTCTCGTTTTTCATTTTATTTTTTCTATTTGTGGTATCCCGCGGTATCCACAAATGATGTTTGAACTCCATGAAATACAATGCAATGAGATGCTTTATGGATGCAATGCATGAAAACACACAAAGTCCTAGGTTAAAGGAACGTGAGCGGAGTCAAGGTCTACCCATCCCAAAAGGAGTGTACTATAGGTTAGTTGTACCTGCCGAACAAGGTTCTACAAAGTGCCCAAAGTCATCAGCCCATCTTTCGGATATTATCAACCTTCCGACTGACTCAGGGGTTAATAATATTCTCAAGAGAACCTCTTTTGAGTGTAGTATCGCGTAGCAGCCATTGTAAGATTACTCCCACATAGCTCCCGCACTACGTTCTAAATAAGGCCAAAGTGGTGTTAAGGTACTACGGTCCTCAATATCACAGACTCCAATCGACCATGGAAAAAGTTTTCGCGATTACTCGTTCAACCGAACCATTTTCGAAAGGGTCTCAACTGAGCGGAGATTCTCGAATCAGCTTGGTCGGGATTCACTCCCTATAAGCCTCATCGAATATATCCCCATCCTATAATAATGTCACTAGTCTGGGCGTAGGACTTATCTCACAGCACAAGGAACAGTCCCACCATCAAAGCACAAATATATACATGTAAATGAATAGTAAGACAGATAGTAATAAATATGAACAAGTTAGGGATAACCCTCAAAATTTTAGAAGACTCCCCAGTGAAGTCGCCATTTTCTGTTGCGGTGGAAATAGGATCACAAACTATTAATGAGTTTGAATCGCAGTTCAATTCACAACCGCTCTTTGATTTATCCGAAGGAAAAGGTCAAAAGAGGGAAAACCTATTTTTGCATCGTAAACACAATGCGGGGGAAGATCTAGGGTTCGGGGGTTGGTTAAATTTAGGGAAGGTATTAGCACCCTAAACTTCTGTAGTACTCTACAGGAACCTTTTGTTCAAATGTTTACTATTTGCTTTATTTATTTGCTTAAGGTATATGTACAAAGGATTAAAAGTGAGAAAAGAGACCTAAGGGGGTTAATTCTAAGTTTACTCGGCAAGACATCGCATCTTGTGCCTACGTATCCTTACGGGAGTGGAATCAGAGTAATCGTAGTTCCCCTCAAAAGGGAGGTTAGAAACTTCTTGACTGTGGTCAAGGTCTCAAAGGGAATAAACGCATCTTAAGGACACGCTTACGTGGAGTGTAGAAACTCCAAATCTCTATGTTGAATTGTTAAGTTGTAATTAGGGTTAAATTAGGTTAGGGATTCCACGGCGGGAAACCCTAAAATGAGCGCGGCGGCTCTTTGACCTAATGCTAGGGGTAAAATTGTAATTTTGCCTGCGGCAAGGCATTTGTGAAAATTAGGGTTTGTGAGGTTGTAAGGGTTGAAGGCGAGGACTATTGGCGCGGCGACCAAAAGCTAGACCTAATTCCTTCGGAGGTGCGTAGTGTGACAGACTAATTGATGAAGGTGTGAGATAATTGAATTATAAACAGGGAATAAAAGCAGAAGTTAAAACCATGCAAACAGAAATTTAAAGGCAGAAATTTAAAGCGCGATTATTAGATTCGCGAGGTTACATATGAGGAACAGTTACAATATGATAATGAACTTTGGGTGAAAAAAATAAGATGACATAAATAATAATAAACGTAATGAGCTGCAAAACGAACAAATGAGGTTAGTGGGCAGAGTTAAGCGGCAGTCAAATGAGTTACGAGAAGATGCAAATTTGAGATTTTATTATTTATTTAAAAAATAATTTAATGTCAGCTTGCAAAAGAAATTTAATTTAAAAATAATTTACTCTTTTAAAAAGGTTTTATTTTTATATTTTTTTAAAAAGAGTTTTTCTTATTTTTTGTTAAAAAAAGAGTTTTTTCATTTTTATATTTACAAAAGTTTTAATTTTATATTAAAAAAAGGTTTTAATTTTTATTTTAAAAAAAGGTTTTTTATTTTATTATAAAAGATTTTTATTTATGTATAATATCTTCACAAAAAAGGTTTTTAAAACACTTCAAAACAAATAAAAAACATAATTTTAAAAAACAAAATAAATAAAAATAAAAAAAAAAAAACTAAAACATAAGGGGTTGGGCCGGTCATCACACCCGGACCCAACCCAGTTGATGGTTAAACAAAACATTTAGGGTTCTGGGAACCCTAATGTTTCACGGCGCCGTTTCATTCTTCTTCTCCTCTCTCGTCTTTCTTCCTCCTTGCGATCCTCTCGATGCTCTTCCTGCTCCTCCACAGCCTGAAATCAAACACAAATAGGGTGAGGAAAATATCTCATAGCTTACTTTTATGGCGAAACGGCCGGTGATGTGCAAAACTGAGGCCTGAGGGTTGATTGTCCGCCGTTTGTAGTGAACGGAGGTGATGATGGTCTTCCCCTTTCGGTGGCGCGGTTGTTGATGTTGGTTCGTCAGTGAACGGAGGCGATGATGAGGGTAATGGTCCCTCTGAGCCTCAACCACGCCGTTAGGGTTTGCGACGGTGGTTTCGTGATCTCGTTCGATGGGGTTTATACGCGATTTCGTTCCTCTCTTTCTCGTGGCTACCAGTTAGGGTTTGTACGCGATTCCTCTCTTCTTTTTTCATCAGGTTGTATCTTCCCGTTTATATATACTTTGATTTATCTTTTGGGCTTTCAATCTGTGTTGGGTTTGTATTACTCTGAGATTTGATTTCGTGTTGATTCGATTTGATTTTGATTTTGATTTTTCAGATGCTGATTGAACCATGTTCCCTCTTTTAGAACCTGATTGGGATTTTGGTGAGATTGAATTTCATTTTTCTGATATGAATCTGATACTGATTGAACTCTGTTTCCTCTTTTAAAACCTGATTGGGGTTTTGACGCGATCCTGGTTTCATCTGACATTGATTGGATTTCATTGGATCCGAAATTAATTTGTTTGACTGATCTGTACTGATTCGTTTGATTTTGAACTGATTCGTTTTTGACTGATTTGTTTGATTGATTCAGATTGAGTTCCAATGGGGATGTTTCCTGATACGATTTGGATCTTTCTGATTCCCAGCTGATACGATTCTTCTGACCCTGTTCGATTTGTTTAATAATCTGAACTGATTTGTTTTGATCTGCTTTGGGATTGATATCAAATCAAAATCTCTCTATTATTTTTCTGATATGGTTTGCCTTCAGATTGGATTGATTGATATCTGATTTTGATTCACAGAACTCCTTGATGGATTCGTATCTCTGTTTGGTATTTTCGATCTCGAACTAATTCGTTTTTTGATTGGTTCGTTTCTTTGATGCAGCTCAGATTCTTTTCCTCTTCTTCTTTCAGAGAGGGCTTGATATTGAAGCTTTGGTTGAGTCAAAATTGCCGGGAAAGGTCTACGGTGATGATGTTCATCTGAGCCGTGACAACTGATACTCTTTGATGATGCTGCGATTGCCTCTAATGATCTTCGCTTGTGGTTTATCACTTATTCCATTTGAGTTGTTTTAACTGCTGATGATATTTGATTCTTGCGTTTCAGAGCTGATATTCTGGGTAATTGTGTCCAACTATGAATTCAAATGTCGCTTAATGTTGCCTCGATACACTTACGCGATAGTGAGTTTGGGCGATGATGATTTGAGCTATGATGTTGATTAACCGAGCCATGTGTTTGTAATGTGCTTGCACATTTGGTCTATCTTGCTTTCTGTCATGGTTTTGTGCTGTTTGCATTCTGATCTTCGTGATAGCCTCGCTGCTAAACCAAGTTTGATGCTGTTGTGCTTCTTTGGATCCTGCTGAGTACTTTTCTGTCACGACAGATTTGTAGGATGTTTTCTTATGGCCCTTTGCGCATGAATTTGCATTCTGATACATTGTTTTGATGCAGTTTGTATTTGGTGTTCTGTTTGGACTTGGTTTTCATGACCTTACCTAATGGTTCAGAATTAATACTGCTCATGAATTGTTTAGGCTTTGGGTTCCAAATTCTGAATCTGATATTGATGCGTTTTTGGCTTTTCAGGTGTTGGAAATTTCGAAACCAAAGTGACTCAGACCTGCCGGCATCCGGGTCTGAGTCAGAACTTGCCTATGCTGCCTTATTCTCGTATCAGTTTGGAAATCCAATCGCGGCAAAACGAATCAGTCCCGCTTCTTTTATTACTTCTATCTCTCGGATGTCCCGTAACGATAAGAACAGGTGTTACCTGATCTGACGCCCACGGCGCAGATCGGTAACGGGGGTAGGACGCAGCTTTGGTTGTGCCATTCCCGGCACTCGATGATGACATTGTTCTGAGAGTGTCAAAAACAACTCCTAACCTTTTTTCTATATTGTTTGTTTTGCTTTGATGTGCAGGTGAATCGGAGACTTTGCGGAGAAGCTCAAAGGACATCAAGAAGGATACTTAGAATTCTTAGGACTTAGGACCTTTAGAGTTAATGTAAATCCTTGTACAATAATTTCAAAAATATGAAACAATCTCCATTTCTTGTATGATGAGATCTTTATGAAATAAAATTCCCAAAACTTGAATCCATTTATATTTTGTTCTTAGTTAAAAAAAATTATAAACATTTGTGAATAAATCCACAAATATTTAAATTTATTAACATAGTCATAAAACATAAACACTCCCAAATAATATTCTTATTTGTGCACTCGTCTCATTTGTAATCTTAATCTCATCATCTGATTAAAATCCAATTTAAATGCTAACCCACCATTTCATAACCAAACACGGATGTGCACCGTAATCACAACAGTTTCAGCATCAACAATAACACTACTCGTAATTAAACTCCACTGACCAAATGCCAAGAGCCACAATCCAATAACACCCAATTGCGACTGCCTTAATAACAGAAACGGAAGCGCTTTGGAAATAAACCATGAGTAATGGAATGGATCTTAAATCCAGTTGTGCTCGACAAGTTTTAATACCGACCACATCAAATTGGCACCTTGATATAATCAGACCTGGTGATAGGTAAATGCCTCAGAAATAGTGTATCAAACGCCTCAGAACTTAATAACAGCCCTTCTTCAAGGAATTAGTAGAATTTGCGTAAAATGACCAAAATACCCCTGGAACCAAATCTGCAAAACAAAACACCTTCATAACTTGTTAGTGGTTAGCAAATGTACATATGAGATGCTATGCGAAATGACCGATTAAATATAAGGGTAAAATTTGGGGTATTACAGTAAGAAAATAAGCAAAAGAGCGAGCAAGTGCACAATATGTGTTTCTAGGTAAGAAATTGGATACCTGGCCCTCTTAAGGGACATGGTTTTTATAATGCCCCCAATGCTTGGCCATTGGTCCCTATTTTTGGGGCGAGATAACTATTTCCTGAAGAATAGTTAACTACCAAAATAGTCGTTAAGACGAGCAGACGTGCCTATAACTAGCCGTTATGATGGCTAGGGGTATAGTTACGGGCACAAGCATCTCAGCTGTTTCTAGATGGTGGAACCGTGCGTGATGTACAGAGACTGGAGGGGAAGAGTGATGTGACTAAGGGTAAATAGGTCAGTATCCCCTATTAGAGGGACAGAAAGGTAGACTTCCCTCAACGAGGTTGAGCTTAGGTGATTGGGTCGTTATGGGCGCAAAATTGGATTGGGCCATGCCCAACCATTGGGCCAGACTAGAATAATAATTATATTGTTTGAAGTTAGTAATTTACAAGGTACTCGTTTATCTCTTTCTAGAACATAGCATAATTAGGATACTTTTCATTTGTACATTTTTCATGTCTTGAATCACTTTAGAAGAAAACCCTTTTTGTGAGGAGCTTTCCATTATTTAATATATGCAGGAGACCAACATTATTGTTTAACAAGGTTTTATTATGTTTAATCTTGTATTTGTGTTGATTTGTATGATAGCATTAAAATGATCAAGGCATTTTATTTGATTTTGAGCATAACCACCTGACCAAATAGTCAATCTATCTTATGAGTTAGTGAGAATTCACTTAGCCCCTTTGAGCCTTTGTTAGAATCCATTTTCGTGTTAAGTTCATTTTTGTATGGATTCTAATACTTTTTCTTGAACTATAACCATGACTTGTTATTTGAGTTTTTTACTCTTATCTAATAAGTTTGGGAGCATTCATATCACTATCTATGATTGTATTCAAGTTGGGAAAATAGGTTGGTTGCTAAGAGGTTGAGAAAAAGAAAAAGCTTGAAAAAGAAAGAAAAGAAAAAAAAAGGAAAAAGAATTGAAAAAAAAGAATAATTTTGTACTAATAAGTTGTTTGGAATGGTGTAACAATTTGAAAAAGAGAAAAAAAAAAGGTGATTGGAATATGTGAGTGTTTGAGATTGTGAGAAATGATCACTCTCATTTTATTAGACAAGTTTTTGTTTCTTTTACCTTGAGAAAAACAAGTGTTTGTTACCCAAGGCACATTACAACCCTTAAAGCCCTTGTGATTTTTGCTTTTATATTATTTAATATGAATTTTTTCTTGATAAATGCATTATTTATCTTGTTACTAGCTTGATTGTTGGATGAGTTTTAAGCCCCTCATGTTTTTTTATTTCACCTACTGGTGAAGTGTGTTCTAGGTGGGATTCAATTTTGAGCATTGTATTGTCTTAGAATTTTTGACATGTGTTTTGTATTTAGGGGTTATTTCTTTTTCATGTTATAGTTGTTGTTTAGTGGTAAGCATTGCTTTGCATGTAAATTTGATATTTGTATCATACATATGTTTTTCGTTGTAAAAACTTGTTGAGCACGATTTCTTGATTATTGCTTTTGTTTTTTAGAGTTGATTGATTCTTGTTTGAGGCCAAATAAGTTTATGTTGAGGAGAGTTGATAAAAATTAGTAAATTAAACTAAACAACATATGCATATGCAATATAACTCAATGATATTTGTAGTGTATATATTGCATATCGTGTAAATATCATTGAGTTTAATTGTTTTACTCTCATTTTTGAAGATATACAAGAAATGATATTTTGTCATTTTCTTAGAGAGGATTGAATAAGCTTTCCAAAATTTCCGACCGCGCGTAAAACATAGTCACGGTTCAAAAGTTATGGTCAATACAAGTGTTAGTGTGTGTCGCTACTACGAAAATCGGTGCCGGCAATGACAGAAGAGTCGCCACCTATCGTTATTTATCCCACACGAAGGGAAAGGAAACTAACGGAAAAAACCTAACGAAAAGGGAAAGGAATGGTCATCGCAACCAAGTCCTGGATTCGGGAGTCGGTTACGCAAGGGGAAGGTATTAGCACCCCTCACGTCCGTCGTACTCGATGGGATCCATGCTTAATTGTTTATCTCGAAGGGTTGATTAATCTATCTAACTAAGGCTTAAGGACAAAAGAAAAGAAAAATGACTCGGCAGAACACAGCAGTTCTATGCCTACGTATCCCCATCTGAAACGAGAAATCAGAGTCAACGTAGTTCGCCTAACTACGGGTAAAAAGGGGGGAAGGTTGCTCTCTGAGATATCGCATCTCGTGCCTACATACTTTCATATGGCATGATAGATCAGAGCAAACGTAGTTCGGGCTAACAAAACCACAGGTTGGTTCAAGATGTTTTAACCCGAGTGGAATTAACAAACGGTTCTAGCAGTTTGGTGTATGCAGCTCGACCTTTGGAGACTTAGGCGTTTACCGTTTGCGAGAGAACCGAGAGTTAATAAAACTCTCTTTATGAAAAAGGTTTCTAGGGATTAAGGTCCAAGAGGACAAAAAGAAGTTTGAAGGTTTGTTTTTGTATCTTTTATGAAGGAGTGTTTTGAGTTTTGTTTGTAACTCGTGTAGCACTAAAGACTTGGACTTAAGAGTGAATGTGTCGCGCGTCACCCAAAGGGTACCACACTAAACATTCAAGCTACGGGAGAGAGACCCTCCAATAACCCTTTCTCAAGTGCTTAAGGCTCGTAACGTACAACACGTGTTATCCTTTATTAAGTGTTTTAGAAGTATTTGAAGATGAGAAGAGAAAGGACTCTACAGGGAGACTAGTTCAAACCCTAGTAGTTGTCATGCAAAGTTCATCCTATAGTAAAGTTTATGAGGGAACTACTTATTGTTGTCATGCATGGATAAAGACTTAGTGTTTATCACATTCCCACTTAAGCAAGCAAGAATGGAAATCCTAAGGGAAGGAAGAACAACAGAAGAAAATAGTTGTACAAATGCATACAGGAAATGCAAGCATAGGATGCAAAGATGCAATGCAAGTGAGGGAGGAAAATAGTGTGGGGCAAGAGCCTCCACAAGCTCATCTCAACCTCAAGCCAAGTATGAGAATAATGCATAATATTTTGAGAATAAATTGCAACAATGAGCAAATCACAAAACAGTACACAAAGGTCCTCGAGGATTCACCACTTTAGGCATGCCTTAGAGGCCTCCAAAGGAGGAACCTAAGACTTCCTTAAGTGACACACCTAGGTCATTAGACAGAGGGTGGCTTGTTCTAATCATTCAATCCAAGCCACAAGTGATTATCTAGAGATAAATGGTAAGGCATCAAGAGAAACCTATAATGAGAGCACATACACCACAATTTGGAATCACAATGTGCAAGCATAGAAGTATAACATCAAATGGGCAAGTTTTGCATAATAAAAACAGCCAGAAAATGGTCCACAAGACTTATATTATGTCCACAATATGAATCAAGCATCACTATATC
Organism: Lathyrus sativus; assembly: GCA_963859935.3. Lineage (NCBI taxonomy): Eukaryota > Viridiplantae > Streptophyta > Magnoliopsida > Fabales > Fabaceae > Lathyrus > Lathyrus sativus. The sequence continues at coordinate 776,945,022 of OZ012735.1, forward strand.
CATCACACAATCAAATCATGGCTTTTGGAGCCAAAATAATACAACAGTCCACTTGGAAATGCCACAATATAGGTCCAATTGCAAAATATGATAAAAATATCAAAATGTCTCTAAAAATTCCAAGTAAAATCTCCAAGTACCTAGAATGGGTTAGTAATCCTGGGTCAAAATTATAGCAAAAATATCCAAGAGGAAGGGTTCAAACAGAATGAAAATATCTCAAGGTATCACAAAACAAAGCAATATAGAGCATGTCCAAAGATGGTGCTCAAAACCTAGACAAAATGTAGTATAAATTCCAGAGAAAAATATGAGAGAATCCCTCAAGATGTATGTGATACCCCTGCAAAATATTAGACAAAAATATTTGGTTTTGATACCCTAAAGAAATTCCACAAGATTGAAGCACCATTATTACAATTTTTTATGACAATAAAAATGTGAAAAATCAAAATTAAATGGAAAAAAAAATGAAAAAAATCAATTTTATTGTTTCAAAAACATCTAAACACATTAAAGATAACCTGCAAAAAAAATCAAGATTTTTAGAGCATTATTCATATTTTTCATGTAATTAAATCAAGCAAGCAAATACAATGAAAATAAGAAAAAGAAACAGAAAATAATTAAACTGCTATGGTAAATAGCAATAAAAGTGAATTAAAGCAATGGGTTGGGCCTAAGGTGAGGTGCAAGTAGCGAGCTGATGCAAGGCCCGCTCCTTCCCACTTAATGAAACGACGTCGTTTGGTTGCTGGTGAGGTGGAGCTTCGCGCGACCATTGGATTAGAGGACAAAGTCACGGTTTTGACGTGATCCAACGGCAAGAACTTCATCTTCTCCGTTTTGAATTCGTGAAGTGGGAATTTACAGCATGAACACGCATAAACCGTAGCTTTCATGACCATCTTCCTCACACTGTAACTCTTTCAATTCTTAATGAAAATTCACACTTCTTGAATGAAAATCGTTGCAAATTCCACGAGGATTACAAATATACCATTATTTTTCACTGAAACCTCCTCTATCACAAAAACCGTATGTGGATCAAGAACAACCAAGAACGCAAAACTTCCACGAAAATGCTTTAAATGATACCAGAAACGAAATTCACCTTGAGGGGATTCCAAATATATAAAAATGGCAATGTAAAGATTACTAAACCATGAGTTATCTTGAAATTTTAATACCTCTGAAAATGACAATGTGTAGCTTCAAACACCCACGAATTCTTCAAGGAAATTGTATGGAATTACTCAACAGTGCTTGGTGAAGATGTTTTGATTGCTGAGAAGCCTTGAATTGGAGTGAAATATGAAATTCGAATTTCACTTGATGAACACTTTTTCAACTTGCTATATCCTTGTTCTTGCACCTAATCTTGCCAAAAAAGTGTTGAATCAATTGTATGTAGTATATGGAATGTGTTTGCAATGAAAATTTGATCCAAAAGTGAGAGAAATGTAGAATTGGAATTTTGATTTTTCAAGTATGGAAGCTTATCGAAAGTGATGGAAACTTGGCCAAATTCCCTTGTTTTTGATGCATTTCACTTCCTTGCATTGTAAGATAGATCAATGGATCACAATTGCTCCTTGTTTCAATCTCTAAGGCCAAGATCCATTGTGTTGCTTAAGTGTGAAGAAACCTTGAAATAGCCCATGAAAAATTCCTCAAATGGAAATTGTAAAAGTGCCAATGTTCTTAAAATGCAATTTCCCTTCAAAATGAGTACAAATATGGCCTTACTTGAATAAAATTTGGCAACATCACAAACTTGGCTTTTTCACATGTTTTCACCAAATTTCCCTTCACCAATCTTCCACTATGAGACAACCCATTGAAACCTTGAGGTTTAGTCGACCAAATTCCCCCATTTGGAGCAACTTTCATGTTGGAAAAAAGTTCATTTGAGTTATGCAAAGTGGTGCACTTGACCTGTAATTTTATGACCTGTAATCATAGTTTCCCAAAATACCCTTGGATTGCAAAAACCATAACTGGAGCTCTTCAAATCAGATGAAAGACTTCTAGTACTTTTTGAAAATCTAAGATCATAAGGAACAACTTTCATGTTCATCAAAAGGTCATGTGAAACCTCCTTCTCAGTCAAAAGTGGCATGCAAGTTGGTTGACTTTTGCAGACAAATTTCACATTCATCTGGTGACCTGTAACTTGTCTGGACCATAACTTGAGTTCTAGAAATCAGATGAGGGGCTTCTAGTACTCAAATTAAAGGTATGAACATCCTCTACAACATTCATGTGGATGTCAAAGTCATGTGAGACTTGTATCTTGAATTGTGTGGTCTTGAAGTTAGGCACTAAACAAGGGATTTTACACTGAGGAGCTTAGAAACCCTAGCTTAGCAACTTCTCACACCCTTGATTCTTCTTGAATTGATCTTGAATTAACATCTCCCATGCTTCAACATATAATTTCATGGCCCCAAAGACTTATAAGTAGGCATTGATCCTCTTCAATTGCACAGTTGACTTAGGGTTGACTAGATGAAAATCCTAATTGCAACACCTTCAATTGTGACTGTTTGCACTTGGCAAAATGGCTTGGATGAGATCCACCAGGACCCTCTAGGCACTCTATAAGCTTTATCCATATACTCTACTCATATCAAAGCTTGACAACCCACTGATGGTCTTCAATTGGCCTCCAGATTAGGAGATGAACCTCATATAAACAACTGAACTTCTCAAGAACATGAAGCATTTCCTGATGACTTTAGTGACTTCTCAAGCTTGAAATAAACCTCTAGATAGGCTTCTCTTGATGTATATCGCACTTGATCCCCTGCTAAATGAACAATGTTATGCTATGCAAATGCTATAACAATGATATGCTAATGCAATGAAACATAAAGTCAGGTAAGAAAAGGTTAGGCAAATTTTTGGGTGCAACAGCTGCCCCTATTCAAGCGGCTTGGACCCGACTGGGCGAACAACAAACGACTTTCGAACAATCGAGGTAGAAGACGGTTGAATACCAGAGAAACCCGGAAATTTGCTAATCGAAGAAATAAATTGCACAAACTGCTTGGGAAAACTATCCAGAAAATTGAATTCGGTTGGCACGGAGACAACTGATTAATCATCTGATAAAGAACACTTGATTTTATCATCAACCACCTGTGTGACGCCACAGGCATTGACTAACCGGAGATTTGAATAAACAACTCTGTGGGGAACATCTCCGTCACATTGTGTATTTGAACCAAGTAAAACGCGAACTTGACATCCTTTTTCCGAAGAAAAAGCAATGCACTAAATAAAAGTGTTAATCTGGCATCCGAAGACTTGAACAAACAACTCCACGGGACCGTACTCTATCAACACAGGTAGCAAGTCTGCCATTAGGTAACCATTCCCTCATCATGGGGGAATAATTCCCTCAACTCAGGTAACAGCTACTCCGTCACTACGGGTAACAACATAGTTTTAATCCTGGAGATCCTTTTAACACCGACGTAACAGCAATCCGAGGAAAACTCTACTGGGGAAATTCTGACTTCAACTGCCAGACACTTACTTTGACAACAAATAGCAACTTTAAAGGTCTGATCCACGGAATCTTTTAATGCTGACGTAACAGCAACTTGAAGAAAATTTTGCTGGGGGTGAAGAGAAACTTAACCAAGCAACTCTGATGAGGAACGCCTGATAGGACGAACATCATCATCATATATCTCATGCCAAAAATTGGAATATTCGAAAATCGTCCTGTACAAGAACTCCAATTGCCTGCAGGAAAAACCCTGAAAACAAAGAGGTAACCAACCTGGCTTATGTTTCAAAATGCATATGTTTGAAAATGGCGTAATGCTCCATACGGCATGGAAATGCTACGCGTCTAGGTAGATGCAAATATGACGATGTATGCAAAGTGCAAAATGCAGGCTCGGGCTGCCGAAGAAGACTGGATACGGAACCGCTTCAGCAAAATAAATATTGAAGACAAAGCCAACTCCGTTGGGGATAACGGGTATCCGAGAATAATTCCAGCAAAATAAATGCTGGAAAGGTGAAACCAACTTCCGCTGGGGGAAGAAACAAATCCTGCTGGGGGGATAGCTCATAACATCGGGAATTACGAACTCTGCTGAGGATGGCCAACCTATTGGAGGAAAGACAACCTGCTGGAGAAAAGAAAGGACAGCCCTGCACGAGGATGATCCTTACAAACCACTGACAACCTGCTTGTACTCTGTGGGGATTCGTTGGAGATTGAATATGCACGTAACCAACTGCTGGGAATACACACTCTGTCGGGAATATCAATCTTGACCCGCTGAGGAGAATTTAATCCTGCTAGCTTGCATCCGACTCTTTGGGGGATAAAACTGCGACTTTCATCTGCTGGGGAGGAATTAGTTTCTCATAGAGCCTACTCCTACGTTAAGGGACTCTGGCTGGGGAAACGAAGTCAACACCGCTGGGGATGACCAGACATGCTAAGTACAATTGGACTTACAAGGTAAAACAAACCCTGGATTTGAATCAGATAGGTCAGGCAAGAACTGACAACCGGGCGAGAATTGGATTCACAGAAAACCAGTCAGACGAGAAATGACTGTCAAGCATGAACTGGTTTCTTGTTTTTATGATGAACACGAACTACTCCTGTGGTTTTCCAGACGATAAATGGACTTTGAGATGCTATTCACCAGGCAGGAACTGGTATTAGAGATAACCGACCACTAGACGAAAACTGGGGTTTAAACTGTAGGCTAATGAAGCAAAGACCATACGGGTACTGGTTTGAACAACTGACTTTTACCAACCAAGAACTGGACTCAAGTGTCATTTACCAGACAAGAACTGGTATCTCATGAAGACTTATCATACGGGAACTGAGCTTTAGAAAAATAACAGGCCAGGCAAGAACTGGGCTCAGAAACGGTTTTCCAAACGAGAATAGGAATGTGCCAAGTACGGTTGGGCTTTTGATTCTAAGATATGACCCAATTTATGATGATTGGATTTATCTATGGTTACCAACAAGAATGGATTTTAAAAGGGAAACTACTATACAAGAACTAGTATTCAATGGTAAACTACTAGGCGGAACTGGTGGCAAGAGGTTAAACCGTCAGATGAGGACCAACTATCAGGCGAGAACTGGGTTCGAGAACAAGGTCAGACGAGGATTGACTACCAGGCGAGAACTGGATTCAACGAAACAAGGTCAGATGGGTACTGACTACCAGGCGAGGACTGGATTCAAAAATGTGTCAGGCGAGAACTGACTACTAGGCAAGAACTGGAATCACCAAAATGGGTCAGACAAGAACTGACTACCAGGCGGGTACTGGGTTCGAGAACAAGGTCAGACGAGGACTGGCTACCAGGCGAGGACTGGATTCAATGAAAAAAGGTTAGGCGAGAACTGACTACCAGGCGGGTACTGGGTTCAATGAAAAAAGGGTCAGGCGAGAACTGACTACCAGGCGGGTACTGGGTTCAATGAAAAAAGGGTCAGGTGAGAACTAACTACCAGGCGGGTACTGGGTTCAATGAAAAAAGGTCAGGCGAGAACTGACTACCAGGCGGGTACTGGGTTTGAGGAACGGTTAGACGAGAATTGACTACCAGGCAAGAACTAGAGTCTACAAAACAGGTCAGACAAGAACTGACTACCAGGCAAGAACTGGATTCAAGGAAAGGTTAGACGAGAACTGACTACCAGGCAAGAACTGGAGCCTACAAAACAGGTCAGACAAGAACTGACTGTAAGAAGTTATGCTGTCAGGCGGGAACTGAGCTTCTAACTTTAGGTATCAGACGTGAACTGAGCTCGGGTTTTGAATAGCAGATGAGAACTAATTTCTGGTTGCCCGGACATGAATTGGACTTTGAAACTGTTGTTTTCCAGGAAAAAACTGGTTAAACAGTGGGCTACAGAAAGTGTGACCGAACGGGTACTGGTCGAAAATATGACATATACCAGACAGGAACTGGTGCTTGCTGAAGGATTGACCAGACAAGAACTGGCTTAAAGGTTTGCAAGGCGAGAGCTGGGCTTTTGAAGTTGATTTGGTTACTAGGTTCTGACGGGTTTCAGGTTGCGAGGTGATGATATGTTTCCCCAACACTCAATTCTTGCTGACGAGAACAAAATTGCTTGCACAAACTGCCCCAGTGTAATTCCACTTGCCCCTGATTAGCTGATTTGGAGCAGGATCAATTCTTTTGCTCGTAGGGTGACATGCCCCAGCTTTGCGATAACGTTGCCCCTGACTGCGAGAGATCTACTGAATCTCGACCTGATTGCCCCAAGTTAATTGAATTTGGATGGCTGATCTCACTGGGGATCACTTGATATATCTTGCCCCGGCTCAACGGAGTATGCAGGCTATCTGTATTCTATCCTGCTCATACTTTCCACTGTAGGAAACTTTCCTGCTGTCAAGCGCTTACTCGCAAGTAAAACAAATTGTTCTGCATAAAAGACATATTAAATGCAATGCATATGACAGTTTTGCAATCCAAGCCTGTTCACTGGAAAAAGAGTATGACACATAATGAATGAAGCAGTTATCAACATGTCAAAATTAATACAACGATGTAAGAAGGATCCTTTTAGGAGTCAGTTTCGATGTGATCGTTACCGAAGTATGCTCTCGAAACAAACCTGCTTCAATTAGGACTTTTCCAGGTTGTAACGTGGTCGGGTTCACGGTTTCGAAGGAAAGGATAAAGGCTCAAAATTTATTTTAACCCACCCATTCTCCTTGATGTTCTCCGATCCTACGTTTATCTAATTCGACCTTAGCGCTCACCTCTCGAAGGTTGAAAAATAGGAGTGATAGTTCGAGAAACTATGAGTTTTTGGAGTGACAGTCACTCACTTTTCGTCCTTGACACTTGGGGTCACACGACTCGTATTTGTTCGAGGATTTTTCTTTTCGGTCATTTTTCGTTTTCCCTAACTTTTGCCTGGACTGACTCTTTGGAGTTTCTTTTGATTTTTTGAGTCCAGCGGGATGCCCTAATTTTTGCCTAAGTCACTTGTTTTGAAGTTTTGACTTAGCGGGCTTTTGATTCTTTTGCTGCTTTTTTTTTTGAACAAGTCGTGGGACACTGGTTGTCTGACTCTTTGGGGAATAATGTGACTGTTTCACTCTTGAAATTTAACCATTGTGGTTTTTTAGGCACGACCTCTAGAGGTGTGACTGATCCTCGAACGAACACTCTCTTTCGCAATTTGGACGCTTGGTCAAATTAGCTAACACCTACCCTACCCCAGGTTAAAATTGAGGGTTTTTCATTTTCAGAAAGAAACTCTTACAACTGGCTCGAAGGGGTTAACAAGGGATTATCTTCCTTATATCTCTGGTGTTTAGGAATATGAAACAATGCATGTACATCATCAGCAAGTTTTATTTCAAAAGCACACAACCGGAAGCTCTGCGTCTTTCTATTTTCGTCATCCTCCCCGGATCCCACTTAAACAGGCATCTGAAATAAATGAAAGGAAAAGAGTGAACATGACTAGATTAAATCAAAACATGTATATTCATTTCATTCATCAATATCAATTGCAAACAAATAAGTTTTACAGATGAGATTTGCATTCTAACAGGAAAGAAATTACATATATAAAGAATGACATGATAAAACATAGACTGCCAGCTTCGGAGAACCGGGCTTTTTTTCTTTTTGAACCACTGGCTAGGGAGATGTGACCCTTAGAATTCTCAAACTCAATCAGACGAGAAGTCGACATGCACAACCAACTTTCCTTCGGGAAAGGAAATGTACTCTTTGTCTATCAATTGTTGAACCTTGGCCTGAAAGGCTTTGCAATCCTCAGTTGTGTGTCCTATGGATCCTGCATGATATTCACATTGGGCAGTGGGATCATACCCGGGAGGGTATGGCTCTGGCAATGGTTTGAGAGCCTTGGGCTCCACCAACGAGTTCTGGATCAAGAATGGTAGAAGCTCACTGTGCGGCACAGGCACTGGATGAAGGGGAGCATTCCTTCTTTCCAATTTATTGCTGCGAGGCCTATTCTAATTTTGGCGCTGACGATTTTACTGCTGAGGAGCTTGAGGTTGTCGGTACCGCGCTGACTGTTGGACATCAGTTGTAGCAGATACAACATTAGTTTCTCTTTCTTTCCCACCATAAAGCTTCCTGGCATCTTTTGGAGAATCAGAAACGACTTGAATCTTTCCTATTTTGATTCCGTTCTCTATGCGTTCCCCCAAGAGTACCATGTCGGAAAAACTACCGGACATACAGTTGAGAAGCTTCTCGTAATACATGCCAGAGAAAGTAGCCACAAATAAGTCTATCAGCTCGCGCTCTACCATCGGCGGCTGCACCCTAGCTGCGAGTTCACGCCACCTCTGGGTGTACTCTTTAAAACTCTCACCATTCTTCTGAGAAAGACTCTGAAGTTGGACCCTGTTCGGAGCAAGGTCACTATTGTACTGGTGTCGCTTTCGTGAAAATAAGGTGCCGACACAACAGAAGAGTCGCCACCTTTCGTTATTTATCCCTCAGAGCAGGAAAGGAAACGATCGGAAAAACCTAATGAAAAAGGGTAAGACAAGGTCGTCGCAACCATTGTCTGGGTTCGGGAGTCGGTTACGCAAGGGGAAGGTATTAGCACCCCTCACATCCATCGTACTCGATGAGATCCACGCTTGTTGTGTTTACTAGACGGGTTGGTTTATCTATCTACCTATCAAGGCTGGCTTAAAAAGAAAATAAAAATGACTCGGCAAAGCGTCGCACTTTATGCCTACGTATTCTCATCAGAGAACGAGAAATCAGAGTCAACGTAGTTCGACCTATGACGGGTTATGGGGAAGGTGGCTCGCCAATACATCAGTATTGTGCCTACGTACTCTCAACAGGTATGAGAGATCAGAGCTTACGTAGTTCGGGACACTACAGATTGTTTTCTGTCTTTTACGGAAGAAGTGTTTTTTATCGTGTTTGCAATTTCAATCGCACTAGAGACTATGACCTGAGAGTGAATGCGTCGCATGTCACCCAAAGGGTACCATACTAAACATCCAGACTGTGGAACAGAAGCTCTCCTACAATCCTTTCTCAGATAGCTTAAGGCTCGTAACGTACGAAAGAAATTATTCATGATTACTGTATCTTATGCTGTTTTGAGATGAGAAGAGAACAGGCCCAACTAGGAGGGAGACTATCAAGTCCTACTGTTGTCATGCCAAGGATTCATCCTATGGTTGAGGTTTGAAACAGGGAACTCCTAGAAGTTATCATGCATAGGTTTCAACCTAAAGTTCTATCATCACTTCCTTATCAAAGGGAATGAGAGTCCTAGGGGATCATGTCAATGATACACAGCACAGGTAAAGCATCAGCTTAAACAATAACCAGTAATACGGTAAAATGCATGCAATGCAAGTGAGGGAGGAAATGTGTGTGGGGCATCAGCCTCCACAAGCTCATCTCAACCTCAAGCCAGAATGAATAACAGCAATCATACTGAAATAAAACATGCTATCAAGCAAAATACAGTAAACTGCAATCACACAGAAGAAATGAAATAAAATGCCATCAGGAAAAACAAACCACATGGGCAAGGGAGCTGGGCTCTACCGAATACCCGCAAGCAAAGCCATACAGTAACAGTACAAGCAGAGGGAGCAACTCAACCTCTAGTGCAATCATGCTCCTAGATTAAAGCAAGTCTAGATATGGACTTATTCTAATGCATCAAGCAAGTCAAACAAGGCACATCAATACAGAAAAGAAAACAGACAAGAAAGCAGATCAACTCCTCTCTCAACTCCAAGCTTCAGCTCTTCTAACAGCAACTCAGTCTTCAGACCTCAATCACTGTTGACAAATATCAATTTGCTTTTCCAGGTTTCAACCCTTCAACATAAGTCTCAACTTAGCTTCTTCTTCAAGCTTCAGCTTTCCTTAATCAGTTCCACCTTCAGGCTTCACTATTAACCACAAGTATCAACTTGATTCCTTCAGGATCTCCAAGCCTCAAAGTAAGTGTCAACTCCCTTTGGTCTTTAAGCCTCAGCTACTCAGTCAATCTCAATTGAATCCTCTTCCTAAGTGTTAACTTAGTCTTCAAGCTCTCAAGCTCTCTTTGCTTTACCAGTCTCAACTTGGTCTTCTCTTACTGCAAGCTTCAGCTTCTCAGAGTAATCTTCAATCACTGAGAGGTATCAACTTCATCCTTCAATTTTTTAAGCCTCAGCTCTTCATTCAGTTTTTACTGGATCCTCAAGTATCAACTTGCTCTTGCTCTTCTTGCTCTTCTATGAAGTCTTCATCTTCACACTCAAGCTTAACATCTCTCAAGATACTCAAACCAGAGGAAATCACTTAACTGGATAAGCTGGGATATTAAACTGCTCATTGACCACCAAAGGTGACCTATAAGGGTTTAACATCAAAGGAAGGTTTCCCTCAAAGGTTCTACCTCCTAGGTACCATCACTTATCCCTCCAAAGGGGGGAGGTGAATACCATGGAAGGACCTTGAATCATGGGGAGGAATAGAGGTGAAAGATACCATCCATGTTTAAGAAAGGAATCAACTAAGTCTAAGCTCTTCCTAATCCCTAACCCTAAAACAACAACAAAACAAACAAGATTCTCAAGCTCTCAAGCTCCTCAATCAATCTACAAGTCTTCTACTATGCTCCTAAATTCTCCTCAAAGCAAAATCAAGCTCACAAAGCCCACAAAGCAAAGCAGACAAAAATACAAGCCCACAAGGGCAACACAAACAACCATTAATTACAAAAATCATCTAAAAATAGTATACTATTATATTAAAACCTAATATAATTTCTAGGGGATCCTATATACCTACCCTTAATACCCTATATGTCCCAATATCTAACTTGGCCTAGAAACCCAAAACTCTAGTGTTATTGTGGACCTATGTTAAGGATTAACCTAATTCTACACAACGTAAAGTCATCTAACCAAAACTAATCAAATATTCATCACAAAATTATGGAATAAATCCAAAGGAGAGCTAAAGTCCTAATCTAACTACCCTAAAAAGAATGACCTAAAAATTCAAAGGTAACTAGCTAAACAAAATTCTACAAATCTATGCATCAACATAAAATGAATTAAAATGCTATTAAAAGATAAAATACACAAAAAATATTAAAAATGCATGAAATGCAAATATTTTGATTTTATAATTTTCTAGAAATTAACATGAAATGGGAGAAAAAATCCCCATGCAAAAATCATTAATTTCCTATTTATTATGATTTTTGAAAGATTAATGAAAATTGGAGAAAAAGAAATTAAAATATGAAGACATTGGTGTGAATAGCAAGTATATGCAGCACAAATCATGAATGGGCCCAAAATGGGGGTAGGATTAGTAAGGCGCGCTAGGCCCAGTTTCCATCAGAAACTCAATTAACAAAATATAAAGAAAATGAAAAAGAAACAGTGCAGAAAGTAAAGAAATGTAGTTCAAAACAACCATGGGCCATGATTTGGGGTGTGGTTAGCAACTGAGCCTAATATCCCTTTTAATGAAATGACGCGTTTCATTGTCTTCAGAATTTCCCTCTACAAGCGAAATCAAATCTCAGCCGTGGGATCCAAGCCTCGGTCAATGGGTCTTGCTTCATCCAATGGCCACACATTCATCTTCTTCCTCTAGCCAAGGTTTGAACATGAAGAATCCATGGAAGCAGCTTCATAGCTCAAGCTTACCCTAACTCGTATAACCTCAAATCTCCATGAAAACTTAAAATTCAAAACCCTAATCCATCCAAAACTTCATCCTGAATCTAACCATGGCCTTGAAATCAATTGAAACATCCTAAATCTTCAAACCCGATCCAAGATCAAAAATAAGCTCAGACATCAACTTCAACCATTCTTGCAATTAATTACCTCAGAATGATCACCACCTCACACTGGTTGAATCTTGATATCTAATTCATGCTATATCTCAATATAACTCGTGTTCTTGGTCCAAACAAAAATGGTGCCACCATCTGAAACCTCACCAATTGCTCCCAAACTGTTCAGAATCCATCTCCTATTGGTCTCTAACCGTTCTAACCTAACAATTCTTGCTAATCATGCCTAAATCATGGTGTAGAAGAAAAGTTACTAACCTGTTGAATCTTGATTAACAGATAGCGTAAACCTTCACTGCAAGCCTTCAAACTCTTCAGAATCGATCCTTGAATGATGATCTTGCTACTGTTTGCAAAAGTTTTGATGGAGAATGCTTAAATCTCATAATTCGATGGTGACTTGCAACCTTGAAAATCCAAATGCCAACTCTTCAATTCTTCAAGAACTTGCCCTCAAATTGGTCTGCACAGCTTCAATATGATCAGAGGAATGTGTTTAGATTGAAAGAATGAATGGGATTGAATCAGAATGTAGATTTTGATTTCAACTTGCAATGGAAGCAAGTGAAATGGCTATCTCTCTCTTCTCTCAAATCTCTCACCAACCTTGCATCTGAGAAAGTTCTATACATTATATAGAGTGGTTTAGAATCATCTAGAACCATATGGAATCATCCTATGAGAATTTGGAATTCTCATGTCATGAGTTTATGGATTCATCTCTTTTCATGCCTCACCTCATGACATAGCCCTTGCAGCCCTTGTAACTGACTTGAAATTCTCCCTAAATGAGATATATGGTGTGTTAAAACCCTTTACTAGCTTGCACATTGCCTTTCCTTATGTTTTGCATTTGTGCCTTATTATGCAAGCAAGCATTTTCCAAAACAACCCCATGATCTAGGCCTCAATTCAAAAAAGTGGTTGAACATTGTTTTTAGAATGTCTTTTAGAGTCAAAATGACCTATTATATGCCATGGTTTGGATGTGTAACTTGGAATTTCCAATTTCCAACTTGAACTTATTTAACTTATGCCTCCATTTTAGGTCATTTTTATCACTTTTTGCTACAAACCTTTTCAACATCTTATCACCTCCCTAATAGCCTTAAAACATCATTCTAAGCAAGTTTGATGTTGAATATTTCTCCATTTGAAGCTTGGAAATAGGAGATATGGCCTTATGCTTGAAATGACCTATAATCTCCAAATGACCAAAATGCCCTTGACTTGTCAAAGCCATAACTTGAGTTCTACAAATCCTATCAAGGACTTCTAGTAATCTCTAGAAATATAAGAAGATGAGGAACAACATTCATGTTGATCAAAAGTTCATAGGAATCATCCTTCTTGGGAAAAAGTTAGATGCAAGTTGGGTGACTTTCAAGGACCCAGATTCACATACCTCAGATGACCTGTAACTTGTCAAAGTCATAACTTGAGCCCTACAAATCCTATCAAGGACTTCTAGTACTCAAATTAAAGCTAAGAGAAAGCTCTACAACATTCATGTTGGGGGTAATATGAGATGACAATCACATCTTGAGCTACACTGCCTTGAAGATAGGGATCAAACTAGGGGATTTTACACTGTCAAGCCTTAGAAACCCTAGCTTAAACTTCTCAAACTCCTCAATCATGATGAGTTGGTCTAGGAATCATCCTTATAGCATCTCAATGCATCAATCCATGATCACATGGCTCTTGGATTAGGTCTCAACCCTCTCCAAATCATCGGTTGACCTAGGGTTGACCCAGTCAAACCCTAATTACACCACTCATGGCTGAGTCTTCTCATTCTTGTGCAATGACCTCTCTAGGCCTCATGATGGCTTTCAAGACATCTCATAAGCTCTCTCAAAGCTTCAAGTCCCTCCTCATAGTTTCAGAATCATCTGAGGAGCCCCTACAACTCTCAAGTTTTTAGGCACACAACCTTGGTTTCAACCAATCTCTCTGAGGATCTCTTAACCTCTCTGACAAAGATATCAATCTTTGAACACTTGAATGACCTCCTTGACTAGCTTCATAGTCTTGTATAGCTCTTGATGGGTAATCATACCTCTTGATCTACTGCACACATATCAATAAGATGCAGATGATAATGCTAGTGGACACAAGCTAGGTAAATAAGTGTTGGTCAAATTTTGGGGTGCAACAGCTGCCCCTATTCAAACGGCTTGAACCTGACTCGGTGAGGAGCGAACGACTCTCAACCAATCAAGGTAAAAGACGGTTGAATACCGACAAACCCGAAAATTTTCCAACTGCGCAAGTACACGGTACTCTGATGGGAACGAATCTTCGAAAACTGAAACGTTAGCTGCACGGCAACTAGCTGGAGACTTGGTCACACGGTAACCGGTAATACATGATCGATCATGCCATCAGGCATCAGGACTCTCCGGGACTTATCAGGTCAACAATCATGTTGATCATGCCATCAGGCATTCAAAGAAAACTTCGGGCATCAGCCAGACTTCATCAGCAAGTCGGGAATAGAATTCTTGGTCAATCATGAACCAATTAAGGATATGCAATCCTCTTCCATCAGGCACTCCGCACCAGCTGAGAGAACTGCTCCATTAAACACGGTCGGACTTCAATCATGAAGTCTTCAGAGGAAGTTTCAACTTCGCTGTTCAGAAACCTGCTGGGGATGACGCACCTCCGCTGGGGGATTCTGGAGAAACTATCAAGTAACTCTACTTCGGGGATCCAGAAATCATTCTGGATGAATCAACTCTGTCGGGGACTTCAAGAATCATCTTGGACAAATAACTCCGCCAGGGGCTTCAAGAATCATCTTGAACCGATAACCATGCTGGAGCTTTCAGGAATCATCCTGAGCAAACCCTCTGTCGGGGACTTCAAGTATCGACTTGAGCAACCACTCTGGCGACTGCATTGGGGATCTTAAGAATCATCTTAAGCAAACGAACTCGCTAGGGAATTCAAGAATCATCTTGAGCAAGCGACTTCGTTGGGGAGAATTTCAGGAATCATCCTGAGCAATCAATTCTGCGGCGGAACACCTGCAAAACAAGAACGGTAACAACCTAGATCATGTTTATTATGCATATGCTTCGGCAATGGCACAATGCTCCACACGGTGGAAATGATATGCGTTTATGATAGATGCCATGCAGTCATGCACAATGATGCGATCCCGTCAGCAAAATAAATGCTGAAGGGAGAATCCTCCTGTCAAGGAGAAAGAACCACTCAGATAGGGGGAGGAATCATCCTGCCGAGGAGAACAAGGTCACACCAATCTCAATTGGACTCCGCAGGGGACACAACTTCAGTTGACTGCTGCGGGAGAACGAAGCTCTACGAGAACCTGGACCTGCTGAGGGAAAGCGATATCAATAGCGGGAATAAACTGCACGGCCTTCACGGCTACTTCCCTGGAGATAACGACTCCGGTGGGGAAACACAACATCAGCTATTCAACACTCCACTGGGGAAAACCAATCATGGCTTGAGCGGCTTCCAAGGATTCGGCTCTCTTGGGGGTCTGCAAACTCGGCTGAGGAAGAAGAAATCATTCTGCTTGCTGGAGAGTACGAATCTGTGGGGAATCTCAATTCCGCTGGGGAAGAAGGAATCATCCGACTTCGGGGGAGAGTACGACTCTGGTGGGGAATTTCAATTCCGCTGGAGACTTCAGTCTGGCACCATCGGCTGCCGCACACTTTGGCGTGTGACTCAGCTGAGGAGATGACGTTTCTTCAGGGTGCATCTGATTGGGGAGAGAATCTTCTCTGCCTGGGGAGACATATCAATGCTCACGATCTCGCGTTCAGACTCTGCGGGGGAGGCTGTTGAACTTTGCTGGAGAAGGAGGAATCATCCTACTTGGGGATGCGCACGGCGCACTGTCTGGTATATGTTACACCTGTAACAACACAAACAAACAGACAAGATACCCTTCTCAAAGGGACCTATCAAGGTTATCATCTTGTGACAATGTTCGAGTAATTCATTGTTTCAACAATCAGCGGCCTAGGCCAGTAAGTTTATGTATGCGCATTTTATTGAAAACATCGGCGTTCTTTTTCGCAAACAAAACAGATAAATGCTAAATAGACGAACAGAATTGCTGAATAGTATGCATTTTATTGATAACGAACCCCTGAATGGGTAAAAATGTTTTACAACAGATGCAAACTCCTGGAATGAGGAAGCCGCGCAAAATATAACATAAATATACATCAGTATATACAAATGTCGGCAACGAGGCGTAGACGAACACCATGAGTTGATCCCTCTATGACCCACTCGACTTCGATACTTCTCCGACGCTTCAGCTTCAGAAGAGATTGATTCAGATAAACGGACCTCAGGTCTTCCAAACCACTAAACAATGAAAGTCCACATGCGGAACGCAGTCATTTTCTTTTTCAAATCCCTAACTTTTGCGTGAACCGCCCTTTGCGGGTTTTCAGTTCACCGGGATACCCTTTTTTGCCAAAGCCGCCCATCCGGGTTTTCGACTTTGCGGGTGTACATTTTTTTCAATTTATATCCCTAATTTTTGCCCGAACCTTTTTCCTTTTTTATGGTTCGCCGGGATGCCCCATTTTTTCCTGGACTCTCTTTTTACTGTCCAGCGGGTCGCTTTCAAGCAAAGTATTTTTTAACTACGTCCGCGTTCACCGGGGATGCAAAATCCTCACCATCCATCGTGGATAACAACAAAGCTCCTCCCGAGAAGACCTTGCTGGCGATGTACGGACCTTCGTAATTGGGAGTCCACTTGCCCCGGTGGTCGGAGTGTGGAGGAAGAATCCTCTTCAGGACGAGATCACCCGTCTGAAAGCTTCTAGGACGCACCTTCTTATCATAAGCTTTCTTCATTCGGCTTTGGTATAAACGACCATGAGCAATCGATGCTAACCTTTTCTCATCCATCAGGCTGAGTTGGTTCAGTCGGTTCTTAATCCATTCTGCCTCGTCGAGTTTCACATAAACCAAAACTCGCAAAGAAGGGATCTCCACTTCTAACGGTAGGACAACTTCCATACCGTACACTAAGGAGAAAGGAGTTGCCCCGGTTGATGTACGTACCGTCGTACGATAACCATGCAGTGCAATTGGAAATATCTCGTGCCAATCTTTGTAGGTCACAACCATCTTCTGAACAATCTTCTTTATGTTCTTATTGGCCGCTTCAACGGCGCCATTCATCTTCGGCCGGTAAGGAGATGAGTTGTGGTGTTCAATCTTGAAACTCTGGCATAGCTCCTTCATCATCTTGTTATTCAGATTCGAACCATTATCAGTAATGATCCGCTCGGGAACTCTGTAACGACACATGATGTCCCTCTTTATGAATTTAGCCACCACCTGCTTGGTCACATTAGCATACGAGGCTGCCTCCACCCACTTGGTGAAGTAGTCGATAGCTACCAGAATGAAGCGATGACCGTTAGATGCAGTGGGCTCGATCTTGCCTATCATGTCGATGCCCCACATGGAGAACGGCCACGGGGAGGACATGACATTTAACGGGCACGGCGGCACATGAACTTTATCAGCATAAATCTGGCATTTATGACATCTCTTCGTGAATTTAAAGCAATCCGATTCCATCGTCAGCCAGTAGTATCCTGCTCTCAGGATCTTTCTTGTCATAGCATGCCCGCCGGCGTGCGTACCAAATGTGCCTTCATGGACTTCTTCCATGAGCATACTCGCCTCTTTCTCATCTACACATCTGAGTAGCACGAGATCATGGTTTCTTTTATACAACACTCCATCAGGATTGAGATAAAAATTTCCAGAAAGCCTCCTCAGAGTCTTCTTATCCTGGGTTGACGCACCCGCAGGATACCCCTTAGTCATAAGGAAGGTCTGGATGTCGTGGAACCATGGCTTGCCGTCGGCGGCTTCCTCGATTGCAAAGACGAATGCAGGTCTATCAAGACGAGAAAGGACAATTCTTGGAGCCTCATTCCAAAAATTGACTTTATACATTGAAGCCAACGTGGCTAAGGCATCAGCCATCTGATTTTCTGCTCTGGGCACATGATGGAGTTCCACTCGATCAAAGAACGGAAGTAGCCATCTGGCATACTTCATGTACGACACCAAATTTGATTGGCGAGTCTCCCACTCCCCTTTAATTTGGTTAATCACAAGTGCCGAGTCACCCTATACGCCTAGGTTCTTGATTCTCAAATCAATTTCCTCTTCTAGACCCATGATGCATGCTTCGTACTCCGCCTCATTATTGGTGACTGGAAACGTCAGTCTCGCAGTGAACGGGATATGGGATCCGTGGGGAGTCGTGATGACCGCCCCTATGCCACTTCCGTAGGAATTAACCGCCCCGTCAAATATCAATTTCCACTGGGACTTCCTATCTGGCCCCTCGTCGGGCAACGGCTCATCGCAATCCTTCGCTTTGAGATACATGATATCCTCATCAGGGAATTCAAATTTCATCGGCTGGTAATCCTCGATCGGCTGTTCGGCAAGGTAATCAGACAATACGCTTCCCTTGATGGCCTTCTGGGACACGTACTGAATGTCATATTTCGTTAACACCATTTGTCATCTGGAAATCCTACCCGAAAGAGCCTGCTTCTCAAAGACGTACTTGATCGGATCCATCTTCGAAATTAGCATAGTGGTGTGATTGAGCATGTACTGTCGTAAACGTTTGGCAGCCCAGGCTAGTGCACAACATGTCTTCTCCAGCATCGAGTAGCGAGATTCACAGTCAGTGAACTTTTTACTCAAGTAGTAAATGGCATGCTCCTTTCTGCCCGTCTCGTCGTGCTGACCGAGAACACACCCCATACTATTCTCAAGAACTGTCAAGTACATGATTAGTGGCCGTCCAGCCACTGGGGGTATCAGGATTGGAGGTTCTTGAAGATACTGCTTTATCTTATCGAATGCCTTCTGGCAATCCTCGTTCCAGGTAATTGCCTGATCTTTCTTTAAAAGCTTGAACATCGATTCACACGTGGCCGTGAGCTGAGAGATAAACCTTGCAATGTAGTTTATTCTGCCCAAGAAACCACGAACTTCTTTTTCTGCTTTTGGCACTGGCATTTCTTGTATGGCTTTTATTTTTGCAGGATCAACCTCGATGCCTCGTTCGCTCATGATAAACCCCAGTAACTTTCCGGACCGTACTCCGAAAGTACATTTGTTAGGATTCAGCCTCAACCTGAACTTCCTAAGCCTCTCAAAAAGCTTCAGCAAATTGACCAGATGTCCCTCCTCCATTTG
Source organism: Lathyrus sativus (assembly GCA_963859935.3). Classification (NCBI taxonomy): domain Eukaryota; kingdom Viridiplantae; phylum Streptophyta; class Magnoliopsida; order Fabales; family Fabaceae; genus Lathyrus; species Lathyrus sativus. Next base: position 776,964,136 of record OZ012735.1, read on the forward strand.
GGACTTCGCAATCATGTCATCAACATAGACTTCAATCTCATGATGAATCATGTCATGAAACAAAGTGATCATTGCTCGTTGGTAAGTGGCCCCTGCGTTCTTCAGACCGAAAGGCATTACCTTATAGCAAAATGTTCCCCAGGGAGTGATAAACATTGTTTTCTCCATGTCCTCCGGCGCCATCTTGATCTGGTTGTAACCGGAGAAGCCATCCATGAACGAAAACACAGAGAACTGGGCAGTATTGTCGACCAACACATTGATATGAGGCAACGGGAAATCATCTTTAGGGCTCGCCCTATTCAAATCCCGATAATCGACGCACATTCGTACCTTACCATCCTTCTTCGGTACAGGCACTATGTTGGCGACCCACGAAGGGTAAGTGGTGACCGCTAAGAAGCCAGCATCAAGCTGCTTTTGCACTTCTTCCTTGATCTTAACGGCCATATCTGGTCTCGTCCTCCTAAGCTTCTGCTTGACGGGAGGGCAATCTTCTCGCAGCGGCAAGTGGTGGACCACGATGTCCGTGTCAAGTCCGGGCATGTCTTCGTATGACCAAGCAAAGACGTCACTATACTATCTTAGCATCTCGACCAACCTCTGCTTGACATTACTCTGCAATGCAGCCCCTATCCTGACGTTTCTGACGAGCTCTTCAGAACCCAGATTCACGATCTCAATCTCGTCTTCATGAGGCAGAATAATTTTCTCCTCTTGTTTCAACAAGCGGGCCAACTCTTCAGGAAGGTCTTCGTCTTCCTCAATCTCTTCTTTGGCTTGATAGATCGGGCAATCGAAGTCGAAGTGAGTCGTAGAAGGTCCAGAGTCGATGTCATCTGTTATGTGGATCCTGCAATAACAAGGGTTAAGTTTAAAACAAGGATGTGCAGGCTAGCACAAACCCCATTGCCATTTTATTGTTTTTCAAAACAAATATAAAACAGGAATAACAGAGATCACAATATTTGAATACGAAGAAAACGCCTTTGATTTATTAACAAAATGCATGTACATAATCCAACAAGGCCCTGACAATAAAACCACTATGCCCCGGGTAGGACATAAGGTTGTACAATGATTGAAAAAAGTAAATCATTACTCTTCACTTGTCATCTGGATGATATCCTTGACGGACCAATTGGTGAGGTCCTCGCCTGGCTTGCTTGGCTGGATCCAAGAGTCGAGGTCACAGTCGCTATCTCCGCTGTCTTCAGACACCGCGTTGATGCTTTCGAAAATCATTTTGCCGCTGGTAAACTGGATCAGCCCTTTACCTCGAGACGCACTGCTAGACGAAGAAGAAGCTTCAGCTCCAGGAGAATATCCCAACCCAAACTTATCTTGCTTGTTAGGTATCTCCAAAATTCGCCCCCAGCCTGGGGTAGATCCGGCTTGGACAACGGCCCGAGCTTCCTTGAACGAGGAGAGAGTCATCTCTGGCTTTTCTGTGGCTACAGGAGCTACTTCTTTCACTCTGACAGCTTCGAACGCTTGATAAAGAGTTTCATGGATTTCGCAATCCATCTCCACATACTTAAAGGACGACAAATGGCTCACCATTATGTCTTCCTCGCCACACACGGTTATGATGCTTCCCCCGACAGCATATTTGAGCTTCTGGTGCAACGTGGAGGTCACGGCACCAGCAGCATGGATCCATGGCCGGCCCAAGAGACAACTGTAGGCAGGCATGATGTCCATGATATAAAAGACCGCGTCGAACGTTTCCGGCCCGACTTGGATTGGCAGGGTCACTTCCCCGAAAACATGTCGTTTAGTTCCGTCGAACGCCTTCACAACCAGATCACTGGGTGTGCAGATCACTCCGCGAGTATCCAACTTCATTAATGCCTTCTTCGAAAGAACATTAAGCGACGAACCCGTGTCCACCAGCACGTGCGACATGATCGTGCCCCTACACTCTATCGAGATGTGCAGGGTGCTGTTGTGATTCCTCCCTTTTGGCGTCAGCTCCAGGTCCGTGAAACCTAGCCCGTTTCCGGCATTCACATGGGCTACGACCTCTTCAAGCTGATTTACCGATATTTCTTGCGGTACATAGGCGGCGTTCAACACCTTCAGCAGCGCGTTGCGGTGTGCTTCAGAACACAGCAACAAGTTCAGAATGGAGATCTTCGAGGGCGTCTGATGGAGATGGTCTACAATCTTGTAGTCACTCTTTTTAATCAACCGCATAAACTCCTCGGCATCTTTAACAAGCAAATCTTTTTCTACCCCACACGGGGCCTCTTCGACGACTTTACTTTTACCCTTATCAGCAGCATCAGCTCTGACCGCTTTCTCCGCCACGACCTCTGGTGGTGCAAATACTCTTCCGCTGCGAGTAATACCACTGACTCCCGTAAGGTTCTCCACAGTCGTCCCAAACGGTTCTAGTTCCAACCTCTGTCCGTTGCAGTAGACTTCAGCCCCATAATGCCACGGAACGGCGTTAATGCTTTCGAAGGGTATCGGCCCAGCTTTGGTAATAGTGATTGTGGGCGGTCTGGGTGCAGAAATAGTTATTGGCCAGCGAGGGATGGTGATGGTGGCGATTTCATCGGCCTGCTTCAGCACTACCTCTCCTGATCCACTTTCAGCCCTTCGGCTAAACTGCAGAATCCCTTCAGTCATAAGACTTTGAATTCCTTCTACCAACTGCTCACATCCATCAGAACGTGTGGCACAGTCCATGCATAACTCTCCGCAACCTGGAAAGAACCCTTTTTTCAGCAACTTAGCTTTAACGAAGCTAAGCGGCGTCTTCAGATCTCTGACATCAGTCAACAAATCTGCATTCTCTTCTTTGATAATGGCGTTTACGCCGCCTCCCCTATGATTCGACATAGGATTCTTCGTGACATTTGGCACATTATCGGAGAAGTTGATGATCTTGCATCCACCATGTCCTGCACCTTGTGCTCGAAGGCTTTGCAGTTCTCTATTGTGTGGCCTGGTGCCCCTGAATGAAAATCACAAGTGGCATTCGCGTCGTACCCTGGCGGAGGTGCCCCTATCAAGGGAGCCATCGTCCTCTTCTGGACCAACTGTAGCTGAAGCAAAGTCTGCAAGAGTTGCGCGTACGACATGGGCGGCGTCTCGAAGTGACGGTTCGCCAAAGATGTCCGATTCTGGTACTTTCTGTATCCCTATTGATTCGGTTGCTGCTGCTGCTGCGGAGCTGCTGGGATATTTATACTGGCCACCTGCTGTTGAGGGCCTTTACCCTTTCTTCGAGTGTTGGTCACAACGCTCGCTTCTCCCTCTCGTCTTTTGCCAGCATAAGGTTTCTTTCCGCCTCCTCCAGCTGAGGATGACTCACCCTGAATTTTCCCGATCTTGATCCCATTTTCGACGTGCTCACCCATGATAATGAGATCTGAGAACGTCCCAGACATACCGCTGACTAACTTCTCATAGTAAACCCCTGGGAGGGTAGCAACGAACATCTGCACGAGTTCACGTTCAACCATCGGCGGCTGAACCCTAGCTGCCAACTCACGCCACCGCTAGGCGTACTCCTTAAACCCTTCATTGTTCCTCTGCGACAGATTCTGCAGCTGGACTCGGTTCGGGGCCAAGTCACTATTGTATTGGTAGTGGTGCACAAATGCTTCAGCAAGATCCTTCCATGTGCGCACACTAGTGGGCTCCAGACCCATGTACCACTCGAGGGATGGTCCGGAAAGGATGTCTTGAAAGAAGTGCATCAGCAACTTCTCATCCTCGGAATGAGCAGACATCTTCCTGTAATACGATCTCAGGTGGACACGAGGGCAAGTGGTGCCCTTATATTTTTCAAAGTCAGGTACCTTGAACTTAGGAGGCACCTTGAAATCAGCAATTAATCCCAACTTGGACATATCAACGCCCAAAGTATTCTGATTCTCGATATCTCTCATCTTGTCTTCAAGTGTCTTGAATCTAAGCCGCGCTTCAACATTCAGCTCCCTTTCAGCACCTCTCTGAGAGAACACATCATCCTGACGATCCTCTAGCCATGGCTGGGGTACAAACAGATTCCCGACGCCTGCATTGCCGTTGCCCGGCCCGATATTGACATTAGCTCCCAGACTCCCATTACCGACGCCCGTCGTATTGAGTCCGATGTTGGCCATCACATTGTCGTTAGCACTTCCGTTGCCCCCGGTCACGGGAACACCATTCTGCGGAGTTTCAACTGGTGGAGGAGTAGGCACAGTCCCACCATGGAGTACGCCATTGCTATCAACTCTCAAAATCAAAGGCTGAACCAAAGTCTTGAGCTGCTCCTGGACATTAGCGACCGCTTGCATGAGCTCCATGAAGCGATCCATCCTTTCGCGGAGTTCCTGAACCTCAGTTTGCACTTGCTCCATGATCCTGATTTAATTAGCTCTCGTCGGATAACGGTGAATTGGTCTCTGATCAATCCTGGAACCACCTGGAACAACCTGAAACAACCTGCGACCACCTGAAATAACCTGTGAAACACAAAAGGGTTAGGAAAAACAAAAAAATGCTCATCATGCAAATGCATGCGTGTGTCTGTGCGTTGGGGAGATCTCCCCCGATCCTAGTGCCTGAGTGCCAGTGCTGATAATAATAAGAAGAAGTCTGAGTCCAATCATGGAAATACCAATCTCATATATAAAGAAAGCCTATCAAGGCAGTACACAACATCAGCGAGTACAAGATGAATTAATAGCGTGACCTCAGCCAACAAGCCTGGTGATGGTCAACATACAACAATGATCAAAACAAAAGGAATACAAATAGTCAGGTACGGCCACGGGCGCGATACTCTTCTAACAACTCCTTCGTTTCTGGATGATCAGGCAGAGTGAGCAACCCCTCGACGAGTAATTCCCTCTGCACAATGGTATACTAAAGTCCTTCGACCGAACCTTCCCATGCTCCTTCGCCGAAGCAATCTTCTAACTTCCGCTTCTTGGACTCAAACGTCAGTTTGCGCTCCTTCAGGTTAGCGAGAGCTTTGTTGAGCTGGCCTTCGGCGGCGTATCTGCGAGCGGTTTCTTTATCAAACCTCTTCTCACTATCCTTCACTTGGGCTTCCAGCTTGGAGATCTGTAGCATCAGCTTATCCTCCCTCTGTTTTCTGGTGGCCAGGGAAGCCTTCTGGTGCTGGTTGAACTTGGATATCCTCCGATATGCTTCGTCCAAGTGCTGCTTCTTCGTAGCCAGTACGTCGTTGACAGCTTTGAAGTCTTGACCCATGCGCTCACGCTCGGCTATCTGCTTAGTCAGGTCTGTTCCCAGCTGGTTCACCAGCTCTGTTTGCCTTTTGAAAGAATGAACGACTTCGTTCCTCTCGCTTCGGAGCTGAGTCAACTCTTTCTCCAGTTCTTCATTCGCCCGCTTCAACTCATCTCGCTCAGCTAATACCTGATTATGCTGTTGAATGGGCACAGTAGTAGGCTCTTCAATCATTGGAGGGCTTTCTGGCTTGGCATGAGGAAACGACATCCCTATAGCACCTACTCTGGCTCTGATCCAAGTCAAGTACGAAGGGTAGGCTTGATTGTTGCTTCTTCCCAGCAAAGGTTTTCCTCTCTTACTGATACCATTCCAGGCGCGCTGAAGCTTGGATAACAGATCCCCCTCTAGAAGACCAGTGAGGTACAGAGATTCCTATACCTCTTCATCCTTCGGCGGAGCTCTTAAAGCATACGCGAACTGTCGGACCAGCAAGGACAGATTGTAGTTTATACAGCCTTTCCCGCCTATCAAGGGCACATTTGGAAACCCGCTGCAGCTGAAGATCACCTCAGAACCTAACCTATCTCTGTCAAACCAATCAATATCCTCTGCAGATAAGCTCATCAGACGCTCAGACCACTCAGTTGTGACTGCAGACGAAACAAAAGGACCCCTCTTGGGCAGATGACTGTCAAGCCATTTGTAAAGCAAGGGTACACAGCATGAGACATTCTTGCCCCTCCTGTTTTCGTTTTTGTAGTTGACCGAATGGTAGACATCTCCTATCAAGGTAGGGACTGGATTCCCTGAAGCAAAGATATGAAATGCATCAAAGTCCACAAAATCGGGCATATTGGGGAACAGAATGATGCCATATATGCACAAAGCGAGAATGGCGTTGAACGCAACCCAACATCCGTCTTTGGCGCACTGCTGAGCCTTTCCCACTAAAAACTGCAAGGAGAACCCAGGAACCTTGTTCCAACTAGTGAATACCAACTCGGAGGCATCCAGATGAAGTGAAGGAGCTAAACCAGCCAGATCAGGCTCAGCGTCCATATGAACAAAAGGCGTCTGCCTCTTGATAGGCACACCTAACAAATCAGCATATTCTTCCAGCGTAGGTGCGAGAACAAAATCCTGGAAAGTGAAACATCTCAACGGAGGGTCGTAGAACTGCAGCAAAGCGTGCAACCCATTCAACTCGAACACATAAGGTTTACGAACCAAACTGAGCAACTTGCCGTAAGATTTTCTAAACTCATCCCTCACAGAATCATCTGCTAAAGCTATCAAACCAGTCAGCTTAACCACATCAGGGGCAGGGAACTTATAAGCCACGGTCTTCCTCAGAGAACCCATAACAATACAATAGGAGGCAAGAAATCCTGGATCAGGGAAAACGGTACCTGTAACACAGACACACGTTAATGAAATGCACATGAGTATGCGAACTAATGCAAAATGCAATCATGCAATAGGAGATCAAGGCAACTGTGCGGTGGAGATTCTGTATCGACAAAACCATACCGCTGCTCTATCAAGAACAACCACTGATAAGAAGAAAACCCTGGTGTAGGACCACAAATCTGCTCTGTCAAGAACAACCATCTGATAGGGCCATATACATAGGATCATAATTCTTCTCTGTCAAGAACAAATGTCTGATAATAAGGACCTCTGATACAGGACCAAGAGACTGCTCTATCAAGAATAAACATACATCTGCTGATGAGATCTTCAGACCCCAATCATAAATCTGCTCTGTCAAGAACAAACAACTGATGACCAAAACTCTGCTCTATCAAGAACAAACATCTGGTAATAACAATCTGCTCTATCAAGAACAAAACATCTGATAATGACACTCTGCTCTATCAAGAACAAAACACTTGATAACGGAACTCTGCTCTATCAAGAACAAATATACATCTGATGATAAGATCCACTGATCAAAACCTGCTCTATCAAGAACATTCATATATCTGCAGATGAAAACATCAGATCCCAACAAAACTGATCCACTATCAAGAAAACCAGGTGGTCTGAAGGTCAAAGTTTCCTGCAATAAACCCAACCCTGCTCACAGGTATGGACCTAAACTGACTCAAGTTCGGCATTCTATGCGTTCATCAGCGTCACAGACATTCAAGAGGGGTGATACGATACCCAGAAGGTGTGGCATCACCAGCTCGAGAAGCGGCCTCACTCGGCTGAATCACAAATGATCGGTCCCCAGAGTCGACAATCCACCAAACCAGCAACCGTCTCAACCCAAAGGGTTGAAAGAGAAGCCAACCGGGAGAACCTCGTCTGAGCATGGATTTCATGAGACACTAGTGCCTGCAAAGCAAGCACGCGCCCACTAATTTCCACAACTAATGCTATGGTGCACTCAAGCCTAGGTCCGGCTTCTCACTCATCAGAATGCCCCTCCCACAACAACACAGATAATCATATCATACTGAAAATAAAATGCGGGAAATAAAATGTGAGGGATAAAATGCGATAAATAAACACAACCCAACAAGTAATCATACAAGCGCTAGGATTGACTCTCGCAGGGGAACCGGAGAACCAGAGATTCTGGGTTCGATCCCCAGCAGAGTCGCCAGCTGTCGCTTTCGCGAAAATAAGGTGCCGGCACAACAGAAGAGTCGCCACCTTTCGTTATTTATCCCTCAGAGCGGGAAAGGAAACGATCGGAAAAACCTAACGAAAAAGGGTAAGACAAGGTCGTCGTAACCATTGTCTGGGTTCGGGAGTCGGTTACGCAAGGGGAAGGTATTAGCACCCCTCACGTCCATCGTACTCGATGGGATCCACGCTTGTTGTGTTTACTGGACGGGTTGGTTTATCTATCTACCTATCAAGGCTGGCTTAAAAAGAAAAGAAAAATGACTCGGCAAAGCGTCGCACTTTATGCCTACGTATTCTCATCAGAGAACGAGAAATCAGAGTCAACGTAGTTCGACCTACGACGGGTTATGGGGAACGTGGCTCGCCAATACATCAGTATTGTGCCTACGTACTCTCAACAGGTATGAGAGATCAGAGCTTACGTAGTTCGGGACACTACGGATTGTTTTCCGTCTTTTACGGAAGAAGTGTTTTTTATCGTGTTTGCAATTTCATCGCACTAGAGACTATGACCTGAGAGTGAATGCGTCGCATGTCACCCAAAGGGTACCATACTAAACATCCAGACTGTGGAACAGAAGCTCTCCCACAATCCTTTCTCAGATAGCTTAAGGCTCGTAACGTACGAAAGAAATCATTCATGATTACTGTATCTTATGTTGTTTTGAGATGAGAAGAGAACAGGCCCAACTAGGAGGGAGACTATCAAGTCCTACTGTTGTCATGCCAAGGATTCATCCTATGGTTGAGGTTTGAAACAGGGAACTCCTAGAAGTTATCATGCATAGGTTTCAACCTAAAGTTCTATCATCACTTCCTTATCAAAGGGAATGAGAGTCCTAGGGGATCATGTCAATGATACACAGCACAGGTAAAGCATCAGCTTAAACAATAACCAGTAATACGGTAAAATGCATGCAATGTAAGTGAGGGAGGAAATGTGTGTGGGGCATCAGCCTCCACAAGCTCATCTCAACCTCAAGCGAGAATGAATAACAACAATCATACTGAAATAAAACATGCTATCAAGCAAAATACAGTAAACTGCAATCACACAGAAGAAATGAAATAAAATGCCATCAGGCAAAACAAACCACATGGGCAAGGGAGCTGGGCTCTACAGAATACCCGCAAGCAAAGCCATACAGTAACAGTGCAAGCAGAGGGAGCAACTCAACCTCTAGTGCAATCATGCTCCTAGATTAAAGCTAGTCTAGGTATGGACTTATTCTAATGCATCAAGCAAGTCAAACAAGGCACATCAATACAGAAAAGAAAACAGACAAGAAAGCAGATCAACTCCTCTCTCAACTCCAAGCTTCAGCTCTTCTAACAGCAACTCAGTCTTTAGACCTCAATCACTGTTGACAAATATCAATTTGCTTTTCCAGGTTTCAACCCTTCAACATAAGTCTCAACTTAGCTTCTTCTTCAAGCTTCAGCTTTCCTTAATCAGTTCCACCTTCAGGCTTCACTATTAACCACAAGTATCAACTTGATTCCTTCAGGATCTCCAAGCCTCAAAGTAAGTGTCAACTCCCTTTGGTCTTTAAGCCTCAGCTACTCAGTCAATCTCAATTGAATCCTCTTCCTAAGTGTCAACTTATTCTTCAAGCTCTCAAGCTCTATTTGCTTTACCAGTCTCAACTTGGTATTCTCTTACTGCAAGCTTCAGCTTCTCAGAGTAATCTTCAATCACTGAGAGGTATCAACTTCATCCTTCAATTTTTTAAGCCTCGGCTCTTCATTCAGTTTTTACTGGATCTTCAAGTATCAACATGCTCTTGCTCTTCTTGCTCTTCTATGAAGTCTTCATCTTCACACTCAAGCTTAACATTTCTCAATATACTCAAACCAGAGGAAATCACTTAACTGGATAAGCTGGGATATTAAACTGCTCATTGACCACCAAAGGTGACCTATAAGGGTTTAACATCAAAGGAAGGGTTCCCTCAAAGGTTCTACCTCCTAGGTACCATCACTTATCCCTCCAAAGGGGGGAGGTGAATACCATGGAAGGACCTTGAATCATGGGGAGGAATAGAGGTGAAAGATACCATCCATGTTTAAGAAAGGAATCAACTAAGTCTAAGCTCTTCCTAATCCCTAACCCTAAAACAACAACAAAACAAACAAGATTCTCAAGCTCTCAAGCTCCTCAATCAATCTCCAAGTCTTCTACTATGCTCATCAATGCTCCTCAAAGCAAAATCAAGCTCACCAAGCCCACAAAGCAAAGCAGACAAAAATACAAGCCCACAAGGGGAACACAAACAACCATTAACAACAAAAATCATCTAAAAATAGTATACTATTATATTAAAACCTAATATAATTTCTAGGGGATCCTATATACCTACCCTTAATACCCTATATGTCCCAATATCTAACTTGGCCTAGAAACCCAAAATTCTAGTGTTATTGTGGACCTATGTTAAGGATTAACCTAATTCTACACAACCTAAAGTCATCTAACCAAAACTAATCAAAAATTCATCACAAAATTATGGAATAAATTCAGAGGGGAGCTAAAGTCCTAATCTAACTACCCTAAAAAGAATGGCCTAAAAATTTAAAGGGAACTAGCTAAACAAAATTCTACAAATCTATGCATCAACATAAAATGAATTAAAATGCTATTAAAAGAGAAAATACACAAAAAATATTAAAAATGCATGAAATGAAAATATTTTGATTTTATAATTTTCTAGACATTAACATGAAATGGGAGAAAAAATCCCCATGCAAAAATCATTAATTTCCTATTTATTATGATTTTTCAAAGATTAATGAAAATTGGAGAAAAAGAAATTAAAATATGAAGACATTGGTGTGAATAGCAAGTATATGCAGCACAAATCATGAATGGACCCAAAATGGGGGTGGGATTAGTAAGGCGCGCTAGGCCCAGTTTCCATCAGAAATTCAATTAACAAAATATAAAGAAAATGAAAAAGAAACGGTGCAGAAAGTAAAGAAATGTAGTTCAAAACAACCATGGGCCATGATCTGGGGTGTGGTTAGCAACTGAGCCTAATATCCCTTTTAATCAAACGACGTGTTTCATTGTCTTCAGAATTTCCCTCTACAAGCAAAATCAAATCTCAGCCGTGGGATCCAAGCCTCAGTCAATGGGTCTTGGTTCATCCAATGGCCACACATTTGTCTTCTTCCTCTAGCCAAGGTTTGAACATGAAGAATCCATGGAAGCAGCTTCATAGCTCAAGCTTACCCTAACTCGTATAACCTCAAATCTCCATGAAAACTTAAAATTCAAAACCCTAATCCATCCAGAATTTCATCCTGAATCTAACCATGGCCTTGAAATCAATTGAAACATCCTAAATCTTCAAACCCGATCCAAGATCAAAAATAAGCTCAGACATCAACTTCAACCATTCTTGCAATTAATTACCTCAGAATGATCACCACCTCACACTGGTTGAATCTTGATATCTAATTCATGCTATATCTCAATATAACTCGTGTTCTTGGTCCAAACAAAAATGGTGCCACCATCTGAAACCTCACCAATTGCTCCTAAACTGTTCAGAATCCATCTCCTATTGGTCTCTAACCGTTCTAACCTAACAATTCTTGCTAATCATGCCTAAATCATGGTGTAGAAGAAAAGTTACTAACCTGTTGAATCTTGATTAATAGATGGCGTAAACCTTCACTGCAAGCCTTCAAACTCTTCAGAATCGATCCTTGAATGATGATCTTGCTACTGTTTGCAAAAGTTTTGATGGAGAATGCTTAAATCTCAGAATTCGATGGTGACTTGCAACCTTGAAAATCCAAATGCCAACTCTTCAATTCTTCAAGAACTTGCCCTCAAATTGGTCTGCACAGCTTCAATATGATCATACGAATGTGTTTAGATTGAAAGAATGAATGGAATTGAATCAGAATGTAGATTTTGATTTCAACTTGCAATGGAAGCAAGTGAAATGGCTATCTCTCTCTTCTCTCAAATCTCTCACCAACCTTGCATCTGAGAAAGTTCTATACATTATATAGAGTGGTTTAGAATCATCTAGAACCATATGGAATCATCCTATGAGAATTTGGAATTCTCATGTCATGAGTTTATGGATTCATCTCTTCTCATGCCTCACCTCATGACATAGCCCTTGCAGCCCTTGTAACTGACTTGAAATTCTCCCTAAATGAGATATATGGTGTGTTAAAACCCTTTACTAGCTTGCACATTTCCTTTCCTTATGTTTTGCATTTGTGCCTTATTATGCAAGCAAGCATTTTCCAAAGCAACCCCATGATCTAGGCCTCAATTCAAAAAAGTGGCTGAACCATTGTTTTTAGAATGTCTTTTAGAGTCAAAATGACCTATTATATGCCATGGTTTGGATGTGTAACTTGGAATTTCCAATTTCCAACTTGAACTTATTTAACTTATGCCTCCATTTTAGGTCATTTTTATCACTTTTTGCTACAAACCTTTTCAACATCTTATCACCTCCCTAATAGCCTTAAAACATAATTCTAAGCAAGTTTGATGTTGAAGATTTTTCCATTTGAAGCTTGGAAATAGGAGATATGGCCTTATGCTTGAAATGACCTATAATCTCCAAATGACCAAAATGCCCTTGACTTGTCAAAGCCATAACTTGAGTTATACAAATCCTATCAAGGACTTCTAGTACTCTCCAGAAAGCTAAGAAGATGAGGAACAACATTCATGTTGACCAAAAGTTCATAGGAATCATCCTTCTTGGGAAACAGTTAGATGCAAGTTGGGTGACTTTCAAGGACCCAGATTCACATACCTCAGATGACCTGTAACTTGTCAAAGTCATAACTTGAGCCCTACAAATCCTATCAAGGACTTCTAGTACTCAAATTAAAGCTAAGAGCAAGCTCTACAACATTCATGTTAGGGGTAAGATGAGATGACAATCACATCTTGAGCTACACTGCCTTGAAGATAGGGATCAAACTAGGGGATTTTACACTATCAAGCCTTAGAAACCCTAGCTTAAACTTCTCAAACTCCTTAATCATGATGAGTGGTCTAGGAATCATCCTTATAGCATCTCAATGCATCAATCCATGATCACATGGCTCTTGGATTAGGTCTCAACCCTCTCCAAATCATCAGTTGACCTAGGGTTGACCCAGTCAAACCCTAATTACACCACTCATGGTTGAGTTTTCTCATTCTTGTGCAATGACCTCTCTAGGCCTCATGATGGCTTTAAAGACATCTCATAAGCTCTCTCAAAGCTTCAAGTCCCTCCTCATAGCTTCAGAATCATCTGAGGAGCCCCTACAACTCTCAAGTTTTTAGGCACACAACCTTGGTTTCAACCAATCTCTCTGAGGATCTCTTAACCTCTCTGACAAAGATATCAACCTTTGAACACTTGAATAACCTCCTTGACTAGCTTCATAGTCTTGTATAGCTCTTGATGGGTAATCATACCTCTTGATCTACTGCACACATATCAATGAGATGCAGATGATAATGCTAGTGGACACAAGCTAGGTAAATAAGTGTTGGTCAAATTTTGGGGTGCAACAACTGGTAGTGCTTAACGAAAGCCTCTGCCAGTTCTTTCCAGCTTCCCACTCGAGCAGGCTCTAAACTCATATACCATTCCAGCGATGGCCCAGACAAGCTATCCTAGAAGAAATGTATCAGCATCTTCTCATCAGTCGAGTAAGCAGACATTCTCCAGTAATAAGAGCGCACGTGAACTCTTGGACATATATCACCTTTGTACTTATCAAAAGCAGACGCTTTGAACTTGAGCGGCACTCTCAGCCAAGGAACCAACCCTATATTAGCAATGTCTAACCCCAAGGAATTCTGATTGGCCAGACCTCTCACCTATTCCTCCAACAGTTTGATCCTTCGGTCACTTTCTATGGGCCTCTCGAGACCTATGCTCGGCCTAGAAAAAGCATCCTCTTGACGATCCTCTCCCTAATGAGGATTCACATGATCATACCCAACGTAAGTAGTATTGTAACCAAAACCATTCTGATTAACCTTGGGACCGTATCCCGCATTACCAAAGCCCTGATTAGCAACACCAGTATTGTAAGCACCCATTCCGAAACCGTTGTTGCTTACGTTACCAAAACCTGTATTTCCATAGCCTGCATTGTCGTAGCCTGCATTACCATAGCCTACATTACCACCACCAATATGTACACCAGCGTTTCCAGCACCAACACCAAAACCAGTATTTTCGACATTTCCGTTGCCTCCACCAACACACCCGTTGGTCTCAACATGCCCGTTACCGTTACTATCTGCATTACCGTTCCTACCAACATTGAGAACGACCATCGGTACAGCATCATCCACTCGAGGAGTCTCGCTTCGAGGAGGATTGGTAGCAACCCCACCATGCAGCACACCATCACCGTCAACCCGTACAATCAGAGGTTGCACTAAAGTCTGAAGCTGCTCTTGGCCCTTGGCCACAGTTTCCATCACTTGCATGAATTGCGCCATCCTTTCACGCATATCCTGCATCTCAGTCTGTATTTGATCCATAGCTTTCTTGCAATTACCTCTGGTGGAGTATCGGTGAATTCGCGGATCGGCAATCCCGAAACAACTGCACAGAGATACAGGAGATAAGATACAGAGCTCAAAATACCTGCAATGCAAAATGAATATGCAAAATGCTAACATGTAAATATGCAACAGGATAATTCCCCCACATTCTAGTTCCGGAGAGAAGCCATAAAGACGTTGGAGCCCCAAATAGGCAAGCATAGAATCAGAAATCCTCGTATATAAGCAAAAGCCAACAGGCAGTGTACAAACTACAACTGAGTGCAACATAGAGAAGACCTCGGCCAATAAGCCTGGCAATGGTCAAGTATAAGCAAGATAACCAAATACAACAGAGAACAACAAAGATAATTAAGACGAGTGACGCGCCCGGAAATCCTCTAACAATCTCAACGTCTCAGGATGGCCTGGTCTGGAGAGTAGTCCCTGTATCAGTAGCTCCTGCTGGCCAATAATGGACTGTGAACTCCTAGCATCCAGACAAACAACTTCAGCAAGTTTAGCCAGATTAGGCTCAGCATCGTCATGAACATACGACATCTGATCCAACACCCGGACTCCTAGCAAAGCAGAGAATTCCTCCAGAGTTGGTGCCAAGACGTAATCAGGAAACAGAAAGCACATCAGCTGAAGGTCATAAAGCTGCATTAAGGCCTAAAGTCCATTCAACTCGAACACAGATGGCTTGCACACAAAACTGAGCAGTTTCCCATACAATTCTCTGAACTCAGCCCTCACTTTCTGGTCAGCTAAAGCAACTAACTTCAATAAAGAAGTGATGTCGGGAGAAGGAAACTTGTAAGCAATGGTCTTCTTCAGAGGCTCCATGTCAGGCAATAAGAAGAGAACACTAGAATCCGAGGGGAAAAGTATACCTGCAACATAAATACATGTTAATGAAATGCATAAATGAAAATGTGAATGCATATGCAACAGGGGATCAAGCTTGCTGCACAATAGCTTAAGAATAATCAGAAATTTGTTATGATATAGCTTGAGAAGAACAGAAAATTGTTGTACTGTAGCTTGAGAATAACCAGAGAATAATCAGCGCTTCGCCTCAATAAGAACCAACCACAATAGGAACCCTTGGATCAAATTCACACTGATAAAGAAGCACCGGGTTTTCTGAAGTCTAGAGTTTCCTGCATAACCCCAGCCCACTCACAGGTATGGACTTAACTCGCTGACGAGGTATGGCATCCTATGCGGTCATCAGCGTCACAGACTTTCAAGAGCGGTGATACGATACCCAGAAGGTGTGGCACCATCATCTCTTGAAGCGGCCTCACTTAACTGAATCACAATTGATCGGTCCCTGTTGGACTTTCAACTAGGGAGCATTGAACATAGTGGGACTTTTTCTAGAGCAACCTTTGTGAGAGACACACCACATACTCACCCAAAACCTTAAGGTGATAGGTGTATGGGTTCTCTCACTTATAAATGCTCAAGTCACCACATTTCTATCCAATGTGGGACTATTATCCACACTACTCACACTTGTTAATATTTAACACTCTCCCTCAAGTGTGAGTCTATCCACAATGCTGTCCCTTAAGCGGAAACTTTAACTGTGCAATTGCACCCTTGTACCGCCGTTGACACTCTTCAACGAGACACTCAACCCACGACCCATGGGTTGACACTCTTCAACGAGACACTCAACCCACGACCCGTGGGGATACTTTCGATACAAGTAAGTCATTCCCTTTACTCGAACCAGGCTCATGATACCACTGTTGGAAATTGAACATTGTGAGACTTTTTCTAGAGCAACCTTTGTGAGAGACACACCACATACTCACCCAAAACCTTAAGGTGATAGGTGTATGGGTTCTCTCACTTATAAATGCTCAAGTCACCACATTTCTATCCAATGTGGGACTATTATCCACACTACTCACACTTGTTAATATTTAACAGTCCCCAGAGTCGACAACCCTCAAATCCAACAACTAGTCGAGCCCAAAGGGGCAGGCCAGAGGTCATAAAAGAGAATCTCGTCTGAGCGCGAATTTCATGGAAAACTAGTGCAGGCAAAGCATGTAGTTTTACCACTAATCTCCACTTCTAAGTCTAAGTCTATACTCAAGCCCAGGTTCGGCTTATCTCTCAAAGTGAAACCCCTCCCTACAGCACAATAGCAATAATATAGGGCGGAAAGTAAAGTGCGAAAGATAAAACCAGAAATATAAACCCAATAGATAAACAAACAAGCGCTAGGAATGACTCGCATAGGGAACCGTTGGAGTCCCCAGCAGAGTCGCCCGCTGTCGCTACTGCAAAAATCGGTGCCGGCAATGACAGAAGAGTCGCCACCTATCGTTATTTATCCCACACGAAGGGAAAGGAAACTAACGGAAAAAACCTAACGAAAAGGGAAAGGAATGGTCATCGCAACCAAGTCCTGGATTCGGGAGTCGGTTACGCAAGGGGAAGGTATTAGCACCGCTCACGTCCGTCGTACTCGACGGGATCCACGCTTAATTGTTTATCTCGAAGGGTTGATTAATCTATCTAACTAAGGCTTAAGGACAAAAGAAAATAAAAATGACTCGGCAGAACACAACAGTTCTATGCCTACGTATCCTCGTCTGAAACGAGAAATCAGAGTCGACGTAGTTCGCCTAACTACGGGTAAAAAGGGGGGAAGGTTGCTCGCCGAGATATCGCATCTCGTGCCTACGTACTTTCATACGGCATGAAAGATCAGAGCAAACATAGTTCGGGCTAACAAAATCACAGGTTGGTTCAAGATGTTTTAACCCGAGTGGAATTAACAAACGGTCCTAGCAGTTTTGTGTATGCAGCTCAACCTTTGGAGACTTAGGCGTTTACCGTTTGCGAGAGAACCGAGAGTTAATAAAACTCTCTTTATAAAAAAGGTTTCTAGGGATTAAGGTCCAAGAGGACAAAAAGAAGTTTGAAGGTTTATTTTTGTATCTTTTATGAAGGAGTGTTTTGAGTTTTGTTTGTAACTCGTGTAGCACTAAAGACTTGGACTTAAGAGTGAATGTGTCGCGCGTCACCCAAAGTGTACCACACTAAACATTCAAGCTACGGGAGAGAGACCCTCCAATAACCCTTTTTCAATTTCTTAAGGCTCGTAACGTACAACACGTGTTATCCTTTATTAAGTGTTTTAGAAGTATTTGAAGATGAGAAGAGAAAGGACTCTACAGGGAGACTAGTTCAAACCCTAGTAGTTGTCATGCAAAGTTCATCCTATAGTAAAGTTTATGAGGGAACTACTTATTGTTGTCATGAATGGATAAAGACTTAGTGTCTATCACATTCCCACTTAAGCAAGCAAGAATGGAAATCCTAAGGGAAGGAAGAACAACAGAAGAAAACAGTTGTACAAATGCATACAGGAAATGCAAGCATAGGATGCAAAGATGCAATGCAAGTGAGGGAGGAAAATAGTGTGGGGCAAGAGCCTCCACAAGCTCATCTCAACCTCAAGCCAAGTATGAGAATAATGCATGATATTTTGAGAAGAAATTGCAACAATGAGCAAATCACAAAACAGTACACAAAGGTCCTCAAGGATTCACCACTTTAGGCATGCCTTAGAGGCCTCCAAAGGAGGAACCTAAGACTTCCTTAAGTGACACACCTAGGTCATTAGACAGAGGGTGGCTTGTTCTAATCATGAAATCCAAGCCACAAGTGATTATCTAGAGATAAATGGTAAGGCATCAAGAGAAACCTATAATGAGAGCACATACACCACAATTTGGAATCACAATGTGCAAGCATAGAAGTATAACATCAAATGGGCAAGTTTTGCATAATAAAAACAGTCATAAAATGGTCCACAAGACTTATAATATGTCCACAATATGAATCAAGCATCACTATATCCATCACACAATCAAATCATGGCTTTTGGAGCCAAAACAATACAATAGTCCACTTGGAAATGCCACAATATAGGTCCAATTGCAAAATATGATAAAAATATCAAAATGTCTCTAAAAATTCCAAGTAAAATCTCCAAGTACCTATAATGGGTTAGTAATCATGGTTAAAAATTATAGCAAAAATATCCAAGAGGAAGGGTTCAAACAGAATGAAAATATCTCAAGGTATCACAAAACAAAGCAATATAGAGCATGTCCAAAGATGGTGCTCAAAACCTACACAAAATGTAGTATAAATTCCAGAGAAAAATATGAGAGAATCCCTAAATATGTATGTGATACCCCTGCAAAATATTAGACAAAAATATTTGGTTTTGATACCCTAAAGAAATTCCACAAGATTGAAGCACCATTATTACAATTTTTTATGACAATAAAAATGTGAAAAATCAAAATTAAATGGAAAAAAAAGAAAAAATCAATTTTATTATTTCTAAAACATCTAAACACATTAAATATCACCTGGAAAAAAAATCAAGATTTTTAGAGCATTATTCATATTTTTCATGTAATTAAATCAAGCAAGCAAATACAATGAAAATAAGAAAAAGAAACAGAAAATAATTAAACTGCTATGGTAAATAGAAATAAAAGTGAATTAAAGCAATGGGTTGGGCCTAAGGTGGGGTGCAAGTAGCGAGCTGATGCAAGGCCCGCTCCTTCCCACTTAATAAAATGACGTCGTTTGGTTGCTGGTGAGGTGGAGCTTCGCGCGACCATTGGATTAGAGGACAAAGTCACGGTTTTGACGTGATCCAACGTCAAGAACTTCATCTTCTCCATTTTGAATTCGTGAAGTGGGAATTTATAGCATGAACACGCATAAACCGTAGCTTTCATGGCCATCTTCCTCACACTCTAACTCTTTCAATTCTTAATGAAAATTCACACTTCTTGAATGAAAATCGTTGCGAATTCCACGAGGATTACAAATATACCATTATTTTTCACTGAAACCTCCTCTATCACAAAAACCGTATGTGGATCAAGAACAACCAAGAACACAAAACTTCCACAAAAATTCTTCAAATGATACCAGAAATGAAATTCACCTTGAGAGGATTCCAAATATATAAAAATGGCACTGTAAAGATTACTAAACCATGAGTTATCTTGAAATTTTAATACCTCTGAAAATGGCAATGTGTAGCTTCAAACACCCACGAATTCTTTAAGGAAATTGTATGGAATTACTCAAAAGTGCTTGGTGAAGATATTTTGATTGCTGAGAAGCCTTGAATTGGAGTGAAATATGAAATTCGAATTTCACTTGATGAACACTTTTTCAACTTGCTATATCCTTGTTCTTGCACCTAATCTTGCCAAAAAAGTGTTGAATCAATTGTATGTAGTATATGGAATGTGTTTGCAATGAAATCCAAAAGTGAGAGAAATGTGGAATTGGAATTTTGATTTTTCAAGTATGGCAGCTTATCGAAAGTGATGGAAACTTGGCCAAATTCCCTTGTTTTTGATGCATTTCACTTCCTTGCATTGTAAGATAGATCAATGGATCACAATTACTCCTTGTTTCAATCTCTAAGGCCAAGATCCATTGTGTTGCTTAAGTGTGAAGAAACCTTTAAATAGCCCATGAAAAATGCCTCAAATGGTAATTGTAAAAGTGCCAATGTTCTTAAAATGCAATTTCCCTTCAAAATGAGTACAAATATGGCCTTACTTGAATAAAATTTGGCAACATCACAAACTTGGCTTTTTCACATGTTTTCACCAAATTTCCCTTCACCAATCTTCCACTATGAGACAACCCATTGAAACCTTGAGGTTTAGTCGACCAAATTCCCCCATTTGGAGCAACTTTCATGTTGGAAAAAAGTTCATTTGAGTTATGCAAAGTGGTGCACTTGACCTGTAATTTTATGACATGTAATCATAGTTTCCCAAAATACCCTTGGATTGCAATAACCATAACTGGAGCTCTTCAAATCAAATAAAAGACTTCTAGTACTTTTTGAAAATCTAAGATCATAAGTAACAACTTTCATGTTCATCAAAAGGTCATATGAAACCTCCTTCTCAGTCAAAAGTGGCATGCAAGTTGGTTGACTTTTGCAGACAAATTTCACATTCATCTGGTGACCTGTAACTTGTCTGGACCATAACTTGAGTTCTAGAAATCAGATGAGGGGCTTCTAGTACTCAAATTAAAGGTATGAACATCTTCTACAACATTCATGTGGATGTCAAAGTCATGTGAGACTTGTATCTTGACTTGTGTGGTCTTGAAGTTAGGCACTAAACAAGGGATTTTACACTGAGGAGCTTAGAAACCCAAGCTTAGCAACTTCTCACACCCTTGATTCTTCTTGAATTGATCTTGAATTAACATCTCCCATGCTTCAAAATATAATTTCATGGCCACAAAGACTTATAAGTAGGCATTGATCCTCTTCAATTGCACAGTTGACTTAGGGTTGACTAGATGAAAATCCTAATTGCAACACCTTCAACTGTGACTGTTTGCACTTGGCAAAATGGCTTGGCTGAGCTCCACCATGACCCTCTAGGCACTCCATAAGCTTTATCTATATACTCTATTCATATCAAAGCTTCACAACCCACTGATGGTCTTCAATTGGCCTCCAGATTAGGAGATGAACCTCATATAAACAACTGAACTTCTCAAGAACATGAAGCATTTCCTGATGACTTTAGTGACTTCTCAAGCTTGAAATAAACCTCTAGGTAGGCTCCTCTTGATGTATATCTCACTTGATCCCCTGCTAAATGAACAATGTTTTGCTATGCAAATGCTAGAACAATGATATGCTAATGCAATGAAACATAAAGCCAGGTAAGAAAAGGTTAGGCAACTTTTGGGGTGCAACAGTGTGTTGTCATGTTCACTGTGCAAACTGGAGGCGAGAAAACTCGCCAAGAGTTCGCTCTGTGTATTTTTCATTTATTGGAATTTTTATGTAAGTTTATCCTGATTGTATGTGTATTTATGGATCTTTGTATAAAATCTCTTTTACAACTCTTTATCGATGTCATCTCTGATTTAATCTCTGCCTTAATGAGTTTGGATTGTTATAGACATATACAATTCGAACTCGATATAAGATGAACATCTGTTAGATTCTAAAATCTAGACATATATTTAGGTCAAATATTCATGTGGGTATCGATTCTTAATGCTTCGTGTTTTCGAGTTGCGTGAGACGACATTCTTTCCCTTGCATCGATCCCTGTGGAGATGACATAAATCCCGGAGGGAATTCTTCCTAAAATAATATTTTCACTTGCCGCTTTACCGCTCGAACAGTCACCCTTTGGTTAGAATAATAAGAAAGGATTTCGTTGAATACAACGGACGCGAGGGGGTGCTAATACCTTTGTCTCGTGTAATCGACTCTAGAACCTAGGATTTGGTTACGAGATAATGTCTTCTACCTTTTTTAGGTTTCTTCAATTGTTTCCTTTCCCCCATCAGGATAAATAACGTTTAGTGTCGACTCTTTTTTTAGTCGGTTGTTTTTCGCTTTATGACACCATGGACATATGATCTACCTGCTCTGCAAGGGGGGACACATGGCCGACTGAGGTGTCTGACATACTATTACCCTTAGATGTTGGATCTTCTTACCGCTACCACTACCCTTACCCTTATCAGATCGGGCTGGTATTTTACCTATTTATAGAGAAAATACATTTAATGTATATTCATCAACACAAATAATAAATCTTAAAAAACATAATCTCATCAATATATATTCAGTAACACATTCTATACAGCGTTTCATCAAGTAAAATTACAAAAACAATTTATTCAAAATTTTCATGCTCTTCATCCATATCATTCTCATCATCTGATGTGATATTGTCCTCGAATCTAAACTGTTCATACTCTTCGTCCACATTATTTTCTACCAAAAATATAGACGCATCAACTTGATGCCCCTCAACCATTGTATCAGACAAATTTGTAATTTGTTCAACTTCAATCACATTATTAACTTATTCAGCTTCATCAACTTGATAAGCAAAATCCTCCACTAGATTTCCAGTTTCAATATGACCCAGTGATTTTGTTTTGATTACAACAGAACACCCTCGTTTATGCGGCACAATTGAAGGATAAGGAACATATTAATCTTGCCTAATAATATGTTACATTATGAAAGGGTCATACTTTTTGTACCTTCAGTCCATTTGAATCTCAACAGTACCATATATCTTATCTATTTTTGTACCTCTGGAAAATGGGTCGTATCAGTCATAATAAAATAAGATAACTTTATTTTTCGAGTCTAAGTAATTGTGTACCAACTCTTAGATATGTTTAACAAAGCCATAGAAGTCGTCTTCCGCACCATTTGTAACTCCTTTTACAAATACACCATTGTTTATGGTTTTTTCCCCTTAAGTCCATGTCTCAGTGTGAAATTTATATTTTTTTCATGAAGTATGTCTGTCATTCATTTGTGGTTTGAATATGGCCTTCAGACAAGTTTCTCAAATGGGGTAATCCTTGATTCGATGCAACACTGCATGATAATTTCTCCTTGAACCATGCTGGAAAAAAAGCATGTATGTGACCAGAGGTTGCTTGTACATCGGTGCTATAAAAATAGGAGGTGTTAAGTTCCTTAAAAATAAACACACTATAAGTTTAAGTTAATAATTTTTATATTCTCAATGTAAAGAAAATTAAATAGTTGGGATATACTTACTTAAGATATGATTTAACTTCAACGCATTTAATCAAGACATGAACATGTGTTGATTGCATTTTTTTTGGGTTAGCCAATACACACTGTAATACCCCGTGTTTAATAAAATGCTCTAAATAATATTAGTTGAGATCAGTTGGATTCCAGTATGCTCTGAGAGTTAATTGTTAGGATAATTAGAGTAACTGATGAACTCAGAGTTGACTTAATTAATATTATATGACTCTGAGGTTTTATTAATTGGTATATTAGAGACTTTTGGATACTCTTTTATTTGGATATTTAATCAAGTTGATCTTACTCTTCTAATGAGATATTTCTAAATATCATTTTTTTATTTCTTTTCTCATTTTCCTTTTTTCAAATTCGTGGAATAAGTAGTAAGAGAAGAAAAGAAAGAAAATAAGAGAGGAAAAGAAATAGATGAAGTGGAGAAAGAAGAGAAAGTAGAAAGAAAGAAAAAGAAAATCTAGTAAAAGAGGAATCATCATCACCAATCATCAAATCATCTCATCTTCATCATCAACAAACTCTTCATCATCTTTTAGAAGTGGGTTCTAGGTAGAAACTCAATGTTAGAGTATTTTGTTAGAATGAGAAAGTTAGGTAAGGGTATTTTGTTTCCTTTCCATGAGAAATGCATATTTCATGCCATTGTTGGGTGTTTATGGTTTAAAATGTTATTTCAACAGTGTTTATGTCAATATTGATGGATTGAGGTTTGGTGCGAATGGGGGTTGAAACCCCTTTGAGCTGAATGTTTTATGTTAGTAAGAAGTTATGAAACACAGGGTTCACATTGCGAACAAAGGTGAATGACCCACGAACATGATAGTTCTTTCATGCTCGCACTGCGAGTGTAAGCGAAGTTGAAGGCAGAGGTTCACCCAGTGTTTGCACTACGATCAAGGGGGCCTTTCGCTACTGTCATTTTCATTTTATGGTTCACTCAGAGTTTGCACTATGAACTCAAAGCGAAGGAGCTCGCTTGGGCTTCGCACTGCGAATGTAGCAGTGTTTTTCTCTTTGTTTTCTTGTTTCTTGGTTGTCTTCCATACATGACTATTGTTACTTTATCTTGATTATTATGAATGATATGCATGTGTAATTGTGGGTTGGTGAATTGATTAAAATAATGATACGTGATTAAAAGGACTAAGAAAGAGTGACGAAAACCTTGTCATAATTCAATGGAATGACCTAATGGTGTAACTAGGATTTGAAAGATAATTTGGATGATGATGCTTGTGCGTTTGATGCCTAGGTGAGCATCCTTGACAAGTGGTCGTATAGTGGAGAGGTGAGACACTATATGGAATATGTGATGGTTTTGTGTTACTTTGAGAATAAGGTGAATGTGTCTCCTTGCGATTGTCGAATATAATCATGTTGTATAGTGATCATGTAGTTGGAAACAATCCCTTGTGATATGTCGTTCCTAGAGTTGAGGCTTATGTAGAGTGCTACTCCAGAATGTATGCATTATTACTTTGACAAGTTTGATTCCCGTGTGTAGTATAAATGGAGCCTACGGGTAAAAGGCTTGAGATGAGGGTGGTCCCATGGAAAGAGATGATTCATGTGGTAAGCACCTTGAATCTGGATCTATTTTGTATGTCAAAGTACATTACAAGGATCCATGACCTGGCCGAAAATCCTAGACATAGTGTTGCACCCTAAAATTTGCCCACAGTTTTCTAACTTTGACTGGCTTTTGCTTCGTTTTCCTCTGCATATCATTTAGGTCGCATCTTGCCCGTGTTATCAGACCGATTGAATTTATCAGAACTTTAGCCGCTTTGCTCGCGTTTCAGGTAATTCAAATTATTCAAATGAGAAGTTCAGTGTCGGAATCGAGCGAAGGTCGCTCTCTTCTTGATGATTCAGTTTGTGTTGATATTTTGGCGCATTTCCGCGTTCGCCTGTTTTTCCATGGTATTTTGCATTTTTTATTCCTATTTCTGCTTTATTTTCTTGTTATAGGTTTATTAAATTAGGATTTAGATTTTATTATTATTTTTAATAGTTTTAGAATATTTTTAGAAATAGTATAATTTTAGAATTAGATTTAATTGGTTTTTAAATATAATAGTCTTAGATTTCATTTTTCAGAAATATTTAGAAAGTAGTTTTTAAATAGGATTATTTAATAGGATTGTTAGAAATGTTTAGGATATTATTTTTACTAGATTTTTAAATAGTTTTTAGAATATTTATTTAATTCTAGTTATTTTAATTATGAGTTAGTTAAATATAGGGTTTAATTATTATTAGTTTTATTTATTAGTGAATTGATTGAAGTTTAGATTTTTGTTTATATTAATTAGAATTTTAGTTTAGTTTAGACTTAATTAAGCTTTAATTGTTATTAGTTTTTATTAATTTAGTTTCATTTAATTAAGTCAGCATTAGCTTTATTATTTAATCATTTAAGTCATCACCTTTCAGTAATTAATTAATCAACATTTTCATTTGTCTTTAATCATCAATATTAAGTCAATATGTCCTTAAGCAGCTTTTTTCAGCAGGCCACATGTCGAACAGTGGGTATATAACCTACTGTTCATTTCCTTCTTCCCCTTAATCCTAGAATTCTGCGCAGCCGCCCTACCCTTCCTCCTCCATCATCAACTTCATCATTCTATCATCCACCTTCCAACTTCATGTTCAACTTCACCATTAAACTTCAGAAATTCACCAACACTCAAACATGAACAACAACTATCCAAACCCAGGAATCAAACAAACCACAACCTTCTTCAGGTTTCAACCAAATCAGCTTCCAAACATAACCTTCATTGATGAATAAAACCATCACGAACAACCATCATAACCTTCGAAAATCAACCCAGAAACTTCACTCTGAACAAAAACCTTCAACATCTTCGAATCACATCGTCTCCTTCATTCTTCTTCCGACCAACCCACCACCGCGACAAACCAAACTCATTTCTTCACCCAAATCAAAATGAAACCAGAGAAGAAAAACCTCCAAACTCTCAGATGAAACCCATATCGAAACCCCTTACCCATTTTCAAAACCCATTCTTCCGCAACTTCAACACAAACCCTTTCAATCCGACCCACATTCCAACTTCATCTTCAACCCAGACCCTCAAAGTCAAACGATTCTTCTCCATGGACAAAGCTCCAAACAATTTTCTAACCCTTTCGAAAACCACTCTTCAACTCACCCCTTAAGCTTCATTCTTCTCCAAAACAGAAACAAATCGTGAGGGTAAGGAATTGTTGAGATTTTATTGAGTTTGGTTCAACTGTGTTTGTGTGTGAAGAAGAAGAAAGAAGCAATTTAGAGATTTTTTTCAGTGATCTGAGTTTGAGCCGTAAACGGACATGAACAAGGAGAGTGTCGTTGAGTTTGTTGAACCGAAATGGAGAAGAAGGGCTTCGCTGTGTCTTTTTATTTTTTCTATTCAGTTATTGTGGATTTGGGCTTTCAAAGTCCATTCTATTTGGATCTCATCGTATTGCCTTGCTTGTTCATACCCCCCATGTTTCTATTACTCCCCCCATTCTGCTTTTGTTTTATTTCTTAATTAATTCTAGCATGTAAATATATTTTTATTATTAGTTATTATGTAATATATTTTTATAAACAGGCTGTTATTAGGTTATATATTATATTTCTGTTTTAATTTTCTTTTTGTAAATATACTATATCTATGTAATATATTATAGTTTTGTTTTACTTTTATTTTTGTAAATGATTTAGATATATTAATTTCTTCTTATTATTTTATTTAGAAGTTTTTTATACAATTTCTTTTAGAAGTTTTATATATATTTAGAATTTTAGTTCTTAATTTCTTTTAGAAGTTGGATTTTATTTCTCATTTGTTATTGGAATTTTTATCTCATTTTTATCTGTTTTGGGTCGATGAAGAGACTTTTGTTGTTTATCCGTCGAATCTGACGAGAAACGATAGATATGAGACCGCTCTTTTTCGTTTTATATTTTCGACTTAATTTCGATTCTTTATTTCATTTCACCTGTTTAGGTCGATGAAGACATTTCCGTAATTCATTACCAGTCAAATTATTGATGAATAATGTTAGATTCGAGACCACTTCTTTCTCTCCTCATTTCTCTTCATCTTTCGATTTTATTTTGACTTTCTGTGATCGATGAAGTCTTGTATCTGTAAGCGTTGAATTTTTGAAGTCGATAACCTTCCTAATTTCAAATCTATGGAAGATGACCATTTGGGTCATTTTATTTACTTTGAGATCGCGATAGGCTACCTTTGATTAATCGACATTTTGTTTATGGTTAAGATGAGATCCCGTTCTTTTTGGTCCGTGCGACACGATTCAATTGAAGAATGATCTTCAATATCATTTCTCTATCTTGTCCTTAGCACAGAAATCAATACGCGACCTCTTAAGGTTTGGCTTCCCTTATAAGTCGAGCTAAGATGGTTTTAGCGTCACATTGGACCCGATTCAATTCACTTTGACCCTTTCGAACCGCATTTCAAATTATCATCATCGAGGATCAAAGAAGAGGAGCTTAAAAATAAAGCTTGCATGCAAATTAAAGGGTCAACAGAACCACTCTGTTCGGTAACATTTTCTTATTTAATCTTTTTAATCAACCGACGAGCGTTGTGAGTAAGCGATAGACGCGTAGGAAATGATGAGTGGGGGGTTTCCTCTCTCTCTCTCTCTCTCTCTCTCTCTCTCTCTCTCTCTCTCTCTCTCTCTCTCTCTGTATCTCTCTCTCTCTCTCTCTCTCTCTCTCTCTCTCTCTCTCTCTCTCTCTCTCTCTCTCTCTCTCTCTCTCTCTCTCTCTCTCTCTCTCTCTCTCTCTCTCTCTCTCTCTCTCTCTCTCTCTCTCTCTCTCTCTCTCTCTCTCTGTATCTCTCTATCTCTCGTCTAGAGTGTTTAGCGTATGCCCTTTGGGCAATATACGACGCATTCTCTCCTACGTCTTAGGACTTAGCGTGTGTATCCCGATCCTTTTTCTCTCGCCTCCGTGTGATCGAGATCCCTTTTCTTTCGCCCTCGTGCGATCGAGACTTTTTTTCGTAGTTAGCCGAATTACGGATGCTCTGATTTCTCATGCTAGATGAGAATACGTAGGCCTAAGACGCGATGTCTTTGTGAGCATACTAACAACTAATTCTTCTTTTCTCTCGCCTCTGTGTGATCGAGACTTTCCCGCTAACAACTCACTATCTCTTTCTCTTGCCTCCGTGCAATCGAGACTATCCTGTTATTCTAAACCTTTAGGTTCCCCATACCTTTTAACCATGACATACTACTTTCGTTCTATCGCAAACAGGTAACGCCTAAGTCTCCAATGGTCGAGCAGCAATGCACCTAACTGCTAGAATGTGTGCGCTAGTATCGTCTACCCGAACCTTTCTCTCGCCCCCGTGCGATCGAGAACACCCTATTTTTCTGTAGTTGACATGAACTACGTTTTGCTCTGATTTCTCATACTAGATGAGAATACATAGGCACAAGACGCGATGTCTTGGCGAGCAACCTCCCCCCCCCCCCCCCCCCCCCCCCCCCCCCCCCCCGTAGTTTCCCGAACTACGTTGACTCTGACTTTCCTATTGCACAAGGGAATACGTAGGCATAGGGCGGCGATGTCCTATCGAGTCAGTTCTTTCCATTAGTAATAGCAGCCGTAGATAATTTATTTTTCACCCGTAGACTAGACAACAAGCGTGGATCTCGTTGAGTACAATGGACGTGAGGGGTGCTCATACCTTCCCCTTGCATAACCGACTCCCGAACCCGAGATTTGGTTGGGATGACCTATCTTTTCCCTTTTTCGTAGGTTTTCTATGATCGTGTCCTTTCCTTTTCTTTGGGATAAATAACAAATGGTGGCGACTCTTTTGTATTTCGCCGACCCCTTTTTCGCAGTAGCGAGAGCTGGTGACTCTGCTGGGGACTATTATCATCCCTTATGCGAGTCAATCCTAGCGTTTGTTTGCTTGTTTGTAGGTGTGTATATTTGTGTGTTGTATTTTATATATTGTTGTATTTACATTTTCTGCACTTTATTATCATCTGTTGCTATTGTGTGTTGGGTGGCTTTTTTATTGAGAGATAAGCCAAAACCCAGGCTTGAGGATACACATAGCATTAGAGTGGAAAGTAGTGATGGACCTGTATGCTTCCGCATGCACTAGTCCCCACGAAATCCGCGTTCAGACGAGGTTTTCTTTGAAGACATCCTATCTTGTACATTTGTCAAGAGCAAGATGTTGGATCTGAAAGTTGTCGACTCTAGAGATCGATCACTTGGGAGTCAGCTAAGTGAGGCCGCTTCGTTAGACTATGATGCCAAACCAGAAATGGTAAATGTATCATTGTTTCTCGAAAGTATGTGACGCTGACGACCTCATAGGATGCCAAACCTTATCAGATTAGGTCCATACCTTTGAGAGGGATTGGATTATGCAGGAACCTTAACTTTCAACCTACCCGGTATTCTGGTTTTCTCTTCAGAGCGGACTTTTGGACTTATCCAGTTAGCAGTACAACAGTTGTTCATAGCTTTATGGGATCTTTGATCCTTTGTTTGTTGCATCAGCATTTTGCATTGCATTTGCATCTCATTTTTGCATATCCATCCTCAGCCGGAACAGAGAGCTTACCCGTCTTTTGTCCAACCCGCAGTTGATTTCCTGACATTAGCATTGGATTTGAATTAGCTTCTGGAAGAATCATGAAGTCAGGAGAGTAGAATTTGGTTGTTATAAGGGAAGAGTTTAAATTAATGAAGAATCAGTTGGATCAGCTTATGGAAGCCATGACAGCTATGACTAGGGGAGAGGCCAATATTTAGAGGACTCCAGTGAACAATGTTGCTCAAGCTCAGCCTGTGTAAATTCCTGTCGAAGATCAAGAGTGTTCCATTGTCAGAGATAGACCTTCATCTTCTCTCCATGACACAGACTATCAGAGTTTCACTTTCTCTGTGCTAGATTCTCAAAGGGTTGTTCCGAAGATTAATCCTAAGGACCCACAGACTGTTGAATTTATGAGAAGATATCGTCTGTTGGATGAAAATCTTGACGCCTTGATGGGTCAGGACGCTCTTAATCTGAATGCTTCGAGTATGTGTTTGGTACCAGAACTTGTGATGCCTCCGAAGTTTAAGACGCCAAATTTTGAGAAGTATAAAGGAGATAGTTGTCTGAAGCAGCATTTGGTGATGTTTTGCAGAAGAATGACTTCACATGCCGCAATGACAAGCTTATGATTCATTGTTTCCAGGACAGTCTTAGTGGAGCATTGTTGAGTTGGTATATGTAGTTGGAGAGTGGTTGCATCCAATCGTGGTCAGATCTAGCCAACGCCTTCGTGAAGCAGTACAACTACAATCTCGACATGACTCTCAGTTGCCTGCAGTTGCAAGAATTATCTCAGGCGGAAAATGAATCCTTCAGAGGGTATGTTCAAAGATGGAGAGAATTAGCTGCTCTTATTCAACCACCACTTCGGGACAGAGAATTGGTTGACCTATTCATGGGTACTTTACAAGGCCATTACTTCGATAAGATGGTTGGTAGTGGGGCATCAAACTTTTCTGACTTGATGATAATGGGTGAACATATTGAGAGCGGACTCAAGAGTGGAAAGATTCGAGACATCTCAGATACCTTAGTTTATGAAAGTGAATCAGTTGTCAAATCTCAAGAGAAATGGGAGAAAGAAAGTGATGATATCCCGGAATCTCCAATACCCCAGATTCAGTTTCCAGACGTTTCCAGCGTTCAGAGTCAGCAACCTATTGGGTATGTATATCAGATATCTGTTCCCTTCCAAAGTCAACAGTCATACCGTCATCATCCGTGTCAGCACGCCCGACGAAGACCAAGGAAGCTAGAGAGGCATTTCACTCAGTTGTCGGTGTCGTACAGTCAGATGTTGCCAGATTTGATTAGAGGTGGGTTAATAGTGCCGAAGAAGATTAATCTAGAGATTCCTTTGTATCTGCCGAGTTTTAATGCCAATGCCCGCTGTGAGTACCATGCTAGGGAATATGGTCATTCAACCGAAGACTGCAAGGTGTTTAAAAGCAAGATTCAGACTCTGCTTGACTTCAACATGTTCTCAGTCACACCTCACGGTATACGGATCAATGATCTTCCTTCATCCAATCATGTGGGATCAAAGGTTTTTCTTAAATTCCTTATTGAAAAACCTTTGATACTCTTCCTTGACCCCAATTCCTTAGCAGTCAAGGAAAAACATCAAGCAATAGTTCTGACATTGGCTTTTAACAATCATTACAGTGATATTCCCATTACTAGGTGACATTCATTGTAACGTGTTATACAAAATATACAATCGGTTTTTAGACCAAATCCCTAATCGTAACGTGTTCCCAATTCTTACGATATAAAAAAGTTAAACGGTTCGTATAACAAAATATTAAGGAATGAAACGAAATCTCATTAAGAAATGCACCAGATGTTCATTACAATACAAAGCAGGGACACCCCCTAGCAATGGAGGGTTTAGCTATCCATAGTATTCGATAAAAACAACATGATAAATAGAGACATTACAAGATATAAGGAATGAATTTGATCTTCAATTTCTTCCGAGCATGAAAATCTCCTTGTCCTTCCAATTCTCCAGAGCGTCAATCCTCAGTTGTCTTTTTCTTCGTACGATCAAAAGTCGTCTCTTTCCACCCAGAAACCCCTTCTTAAAAGTATCAGATCCATATTTTTCATGCGGAAAGTCCAAATTTCCCTTCAAGCTTTTACACAGGACACACTTCAAAAATATCAGAAATCTGGTCGCCTCGTCTAACACGGGCCGTGTCAACTGACACGGGCACCCGTGTTGGCCCACAGAGTAAGAAGTGCATATGTTGACCTTCAGGCAAGCTGACACGGGCCGTGTCAGCCCCCTGGTTTTATTGATTTTGTTGTTGTTCTGGTCTCCTTCTGACACGGGTCGTGTCAGGTGACACAGGCACCTGTGTCAGACCTCTGATTTTGCCGAAACTCTTCCCAAACTTCGTCGACTTCGTATTTCTTCTTCCAATTACTTTCGTGGACCTGAAACCACTAACACTACTAGTCCAAGACGTCACAAATGCTTTATTAAATATAATTTAAACTGCTACAACATAAAAAGACATAATACAAAAAACTTAAACAATTGGAGGAAAATAACTAAGAAGTACTCACAGTGCTACCGATAAGATGATATTTTTGTCGAATACATGACAAAAACAACGTAGAAAAGGCGACCGATCACAACCCCAAACTTAACTCGTTGCTTGTCCTCAAGCAATGCCTGAGACCAAATAAGATCACCCCATAATTCTTTTCTACCACAATACAACCATTGTCTTTCACAACCTGCTTTTCACCTTCTCGTCAAGTGTCCGGTTTTTTGATCCCAGTTGTCCGCTGCACTTACACATCAAAATACTTTTTCACCTACAAGCTTTTCACACTTCTCACCAGTTCTCTCTGGGTTAAAGTGTTTCTCGCTCAAAATTCAGCATATGCAATACCAACTTTTAAATTTGAGTAAATTCTACCTGCATCACACAATCAGATAACACACACTGTACAGGTCTTAGGGTTGTAGCGGGGCTGAGGTAAGGTATGGTGGGATAAAAAAAATTATAAAAAGGTACACAAAGGGTTTATAGGCTTAGGATTCGTGATGTCGTTGTTTCACCTATGTGCTTGCATTATTTCCATAGGTTTCCGTTGCGTCGTTTATTTACACTTAATGAGGCGTAGGCAAGTGTTATCTTCTTTTCTCTTTCTTCTTTTTTTCTTCTCTTTATTTTTATGAAGACATGATAGTGTCTTCTCAATTTTTCGGATATACACAATTTTTCTCTTTTTTTTCTTTTGCGCACTTGCCTTGCTTATTGTAGACGCACAACCCCAAACTTAGTATTAGCATCGATTCAACAACTACAACACAAACACGGAGCAGGGTAGGGAGTGTTTGGCTATGGGTTACGGCAGTGGTTATCACAAACAAAAGGATGAGGGCTTAACAGGGGTATCAATAGGTGAGAAGGGATGGCTAGAATGGCTCGAGGTTTAATTAAACAAAACAAATATTTTTTGCCTTAGTGTGTGTTCTCATGCAGTGTTTTGTAAGCAGAACGTAAGCAAATTCAAAGCGATAAAGTCATACCTGATTCGCTCACATGATAATTTGATATTTGGTCCATTATGCACTCACCGTGTTGGGTATAGCTTACAGGTTCCGAAGCACTTCTCATGTAATGCCGCTTCTTTATCTGGTTTCGGTCAACCTTTCACTCTTGGTTTAGTGTCAACAAGCTGCGTCCGACATTAGGTTTTGGTTATATCCATTTCTAGGGTGCTTGAGTCGCTAGTCTGGGTTTGAATCTTTCATCCTTCAACTACTCGTTCATCATGTATCGGGTCGAATTTCATTCATCTGTACACATAGCACACACAATAATTCAAAGCAAACGAGAAAAACAAATAAAATATTAAAAATATTAAAACAAAACTAAAACAATAAACTCCCAAACACTAGAACTAAACATTGACCTCAATGTTTTAGAACGCGTGGGAGAGGGCTCACAATGCCTCATTGAGGAGGAGGAAACCACAACATCAACTGCTGCATCATGTTGTGCATGTCATCCATTAGTGCCCCTTGGCGAGCTTGCTCCTCAGCCTGACGGGTTTTCTCAGCCCTTAAGGAACCAATTTCTCCACGCATCCATGACCAGTTGTCGATAGCAGTGGATGAGCTTCCTGCGCCTGTATAGACTTTCTCCTCTTGAAGAGGAACATACTGTTCGAACTCTGGGGTGTCTTCTTTTACCTGTTCACCTACATCAAAATGGTCAGGATACTCGTCCTCAGGATGGACGGTATTATCGTAAATCCAATTATTTGGGTTAGTAATAGCTACCCTATCAAGAACAAGGAGGGCAATAACTAACCTGCTACGACTCATAACAACATAGTAATTCAGAGTGATAGAAATCATACCTTGTTGCATCAGGGCTGCCATATCGAGCATATTCTTACCTGACACTGGTCTGTCGCATAAGTCAGCAGGGTCATAGCCAAAGTGACGAGCTATTTGGGTGATCATGCCCCCCACCGAGATTCCTCCTTGAGTAGCCCTTCCTACTCTACCTGAGTAATCTGCTGCAAAAGCGGTACCACTGACCATCTCTTGGTTAGCCATTGCGTGCAAGAAAAATAACTCCTGCTACATGGCTACACCAGTGTTGTCTCCTCTCCCAAACAGGGTATATGCGAGGGCCTTTTGCGTGTACCTGAAACAAGGATTTTGTATACAAGATGCTTTCGCACCTTTCGACACGTACTCAGTGGTACCCGTAATTGCTGTCCAAAATGCCTTAGCATCAAAAGTTTTTGGGATAACACCGGGGCCGTAAAGTGGAAGAGGAAGGAGACCTCCCAACTCTTCCACACTAAGCTCATGGTCAACATTAAACAAGTGAAATTTCATCTACCAAAATAATATTTCATTGTCCCAGTCCAGCGTTTTTCTAAGTGGAATTCGATAGTACTTAGAAATTCCAACGTAACACGCTCAAACGTTGGTGCTTCTAAATGCATGAACTCTAGCATGCCGAGACTATGAAACATTTGGTCAACCTCAACATTCAGGCTTAATTCAGATAATGTATCATTACACATATACTTGGTGGGTGTAATTTTTCGCTTCACGTGACAGGCATACCGCTTCTAATGTTCAGGATCGTTAAAAATTATATCATGCGCATTTGGCGTCCGAGTCGCGCACTTCCTAGGCCTTACGGCTTCGCTTTTAGTTTGCTTCCCTCGAATGACCCGTCTTGGAGGCATTTTCTTTGTACCTGCAAATTGAGAGATATCAACAAAAATTCAAAAAAATTAACGTGAGACTTAGCGAAAAATATTACCGTAGAAGTGATGAGGAAGATGAGGAGAACAACTTTTATGCAGGGAAGCAGGTGTTTTGATGCACGAAATGTGAGAATGTAAAAGCTTTTGTGGAGCTTGGATGAGTTTCAATGGAGGCACTAGGGTTCAAAGAGGGAGAAAGTGAAAATTTTGAAGGTGCAAGTGAGATAAAATGACTTAAAACGCGTGGGCCCCACCAGAAGGAAGAAATAAAATAAATAAAAAATCCACTCAGCAGAGCTGACACGGGCGGTCGTGTCATCCTGCTGTGAAATGTCCAAAACGAGCAACTCCCAGGGCTGTTGACACGGGTGGCCGTGTCAGCCCTCTGTTTTAACCCAAAAAAAAACGCATGAGGGAGTGGCTTTTTGACACGGGCGGCCGTGTCAGGCCCCTGATTTTCCAATTTTCTGCAATCTTCGCCCGGTTTCCGACATCCTCCTTTCACTGATGAACTTCAAGCCAACAAAACCTATCAAGAAGAGAAAAAGAATGAAAATATTAGTATAAAATGCGTGGGTTGCCTCACACAAAGCACTTTACATCGCATGGCTCGACGGTCCTTCATCTTATCCTGTGAGATGAACGACATCACTTATATCCCTCTGCTAACCATCGTGGTAAGGTTTCAATCTCTGACCATTCACTTTAAAAATGTCCCTGTTTGCTTGATTTTTCAGTTTTATTGCTCTATGAGGAAACACCTTGTGTACAATAAACGGTCCCGACCATTTCGATTTAAGCTTTCCAAGAAAAAGTTTCAACCTGGAATTGTATAAGAGCACTAACTGTCCTTCCCAAAATTCTTTCTTTTGAATTCTACGATCATGCCATCTTTTTGTTTGATCTTTGTAAATCTTGGCATTCTTATACGCCCGATTCCGGAATTCCTCTAACTTATGGAGTTGGAGGATTCTAGAATCTCCTACTTTGGTGAGGTCTAGATTGAGGAATTTTGATGCCTATAATTCCTTATGTTCCAACTCTAGAGGCAGATGGCATGCTTTACCATAAACTAGTTGGTAAGGTGACATACCGATGGGTGTTTTGTAAGCAGTACGGTACGCCCAAATAGCGTCATCCAGCTTTACTGCCCAATCCTTACGGGAGGCACGCACTGTCTTCACTAGGATTTGTTTGAGTTGTCAATTTGACACCTCTACTTGCCCATTGGTTTGAGGATGGTAAGGGATAGCTATTTTGTGCTTCACATTATACTTAAGGAGTAACATTTCCATGAGATGATTCAGGAAGTGAGTTCCCTCATCACTTATAAGAGCCCTCGGTACTCCGAACCGAGAAAATATGTTCTCCTTCAAGAACCTGACCACTACCTTTGCATCATTAGTTGGTAGAGCCACTGCTTTTACCCACTTTGAAACATAGTCAACCGCCACCAGGATATAGTTTTTTCCAAAGAATGGTGGGAATGGCCCCATAAAGTCAATCCCCCAAACATCAAATAACTCTACTTCCAACATGGAATTTTGCGGCATCTGGTTTCTTTTGGAGATATTTCCAGTCCGTTGATATTTGTCTCATTCCTTTACTACGTAATGGCCATCCTTGAACAAAGACGACCAATACAACCCTGATTGGAGGACTTTGGCCACGGTGCGGTCACCACTAAAATGCCCTCCATAATCCGAATTATGACATGCTTCGAGCATATTCCTCTGCTCATCTTCAGGAACACATCTTCTGATCAATCCATCCAGACTTCTTTTGTACAAGAGCGGGTCGTCCCACAGATAGAACCTGCAATCGTGTAAAAACTTTTTCTTTTTGTTAGCGTCCAAATCTTGAGGTATAATACCGCCAACCAGATAATTCGCATAATCAGCAAACCAGGGGACACCAATAACCGTGAGGATGTGTTCGTCAGTAAACTCATCCTGTATTGGGTTATTATCCTCAGTCTCTTCAATTGGTGACATTCGAGATAGATGATCAGCAACAATGTTTTCACATCCTCTCTTGTCACGGATCTCCACATCAAACTCCTGGAGGAGTAGGATCCACCTTAAGAGCCTTGGCTTCGAATCATGTTTAGTAAACAAATACTTTAAAGCAGCATGGTCAGTATACACAATAATTTTTGACCCCAACAGATATTGCCTGAATTTATCAAAGGCATAAACCACCGCTAATAACTCTTTTTCAGTAGTTACGTAACTCATCTGTGCGGGGTTTAACACATGACTAGCGTAGTAAATAACATGCAATAATTTATCTCTACATTGTCCTAGCACAACCAATACTGCAATGTCGCTCGCATCACACATGATCTCAAAAGGGAGAGACCAATCGGGGGAAATAACAATCGGTGCCGTTACTAATTTATTTTTCAAATTTTCAAATGCTTCGGCATACTTTTCATCAAAATCAAATACCTTATCCTTTACCAAAAGAGTGATTAGGGGTTTGGCTATTTTAGAGAAGTCTCTTATGAACCGGCGGTAGAAACCCCCATGGCCTAACAAACTTCTTATACCTTTTTCGTTCAATGGGGGCGGAAGCTTTGATATAACTTCAACTTTGGCTTGGTCCACTTAGATTCCTTTGTGAGAAATTTTGTGACCCAAAACTATTCCTTCCAGTACCATGAAGTGGCACTTCTCTCAGTTGAGGATTAAGTTGCTTTCCTGACATCTTTGTAAAACAAGAGGAAGGTTAGTTAAACAGTTATCAGAAGATGAGCCAAATACCGAGAAATCATCCATGAAGACTTCCATATGTTTTTCCAACATATCGGTGAAAATTGAAGTCATGCATCTCTAAAACGTGGCCGGAGCATTACATAATCCAAATGGCATTCTTCTGTAAGCAAAAATACCATAAGGACATGTAAAAGCCGTCTTCTCTTTATCTTCGGGTGCTACGGCAATTTGGTTGTAACCGGAGTAACCGTCATGGAAATAATAATAATCATGACCCGCTAACCGTTCCAACATTTGATCAATGAATGGCAAAGGGAAATGGTCTTTCCTTGTAGCGAGATTCAACCTTCGATAATCAATACAGACCCGCCAACCTATTGTCGTTCTTGTCGAAATCAACTGGTTTTTCTCGTTCTTGATGACGGTTGTACCTCTTTTCTTTGGTACCACATGGACGGGGCTAACCCAAGAGCTGTCGGATATAGGATAGATAAGGCTTGCATCTAACAACTTCACAACCTCCTTTTTGACTACCTCTTTCATGGCAGGATTAAGTCTTCTTTGGGGTTGCACCACCGGCTTATAATCATCTTCCATGAGAATTTTGTGCATACAAACCGTGGGGCTTATACCTTTTAAATCTTCAATCGCCCACCCAATAGCACTCTTATATCTTTTAATAACGGTGACTAACTTGTCTTCTTGGATCGTTTTAAGGTTGGAGCTTATAATGGTCGGGCATTTACCGTTAGTGTCTAGAAAAACATATTTAAGGTTTTCTGGAAGTTGTTTCAACTCCGCCCCTCTTTTTATCTCTTCACTCCCTTCCACAATTTGAGGTTGTCTTAAATCTTCCCACCAGTGTGGTCGAGATCCTTTCAAAGGGGGTTATGTTTCCATCATGGCCAACACTTCCACTTCTCTTTCATCCTCTATTTCAGTTAGTTCAAAAATAGACATACTCAAAACTTTTTCTAAAGGCAAGGAAGATACACATTCAAAATTCTCATTGGTAACCATTTGGTCAAGCACTTCTATATTGCTGCTTATGCAAAAATCGTTTTTGTGCTTCATGGTATTTCTCACATCAATCTTTAGCTCCTCATCATAAACCTTCAATGTCATCGTACCCTCTTCCATATCTATCAGTACTCTACCAGTCTCTAAAAATGGTCTTCCAAGTATCAGAGGAATATCTTCATCTTCCGGCATTTCTAGTATCACAAAATCCACCGGAAACACAAATTTGTCAATCTTTACCAAAACATCTTCCACCACCCCAAATGGTCGCTTCACCGAGTGGTCTGCAAACTAAAGTGTCATTCTTGTATCCTGCACCTTACCGATTCCCAACTTTTTGTAGATGGATAACGGCATGAGACTAATACTTGCTCCCAAATCAATAAGAGCTCTATTAAACGATTTATCCCTAATAGTGCATGGGATAGTCACGGCACCTTGCTCTTTCTTCTTCACGGGAATCTTCAGACCCTGCAAAATAGCACTACAAGTTTCAGTTAGAATAATCAGTTCCATGTCGGTGGTCCGCTTCTTGGAGATAATATCCTTCATGAACTTGGCATAGGTTGGCATTTTCTCGAGTGCCTCCAAAAATGGGATGTTTAGTTCCAGCTTTTTAAACATTTCGAGAAATTTTTCATAATTGTTCTCTTGCTGCCCTTTCTTTTTGTTCCTCTGAGGGTACGGAAGCTTGATTGGTTTTGGCTCTATGATAGTTTTTTTCTTTGACAATTGGTTCCGGTACTACCACTTCTTGTTCCACCACCTCGTTTTCTTTGATCTCCAGATCAACTTCTAGCAACTGATCTTCTTCTTCAGCACTCGTATCTGGAACTTCCTTAGATTTTTCACTTCTGGTGGTTACAACATTAACACTCTTGTGATCCCTCGGATTAGTCACGGTTGAACTAGGAAGAGCACCTTGTGTTTGGGTTCCTGACAATTGTTATGCTATTTGACTCATTTGCACTTCTAGATTTTTTATAGAAGCACCTGTGTTCCTCAAATTACTCCCTGTTTCTTCTTGGAATTAAGAGCTTTGAGCCGCCATCTTTTCAATGGAAATTTCCCAATCCGCTTTCTTTTGAACCTGTTGTTGTTGTGGTTGATATTTTTTCTGTTAAAGTTTTTGTTGTTGTGGGTGATACTGTTGTTGCTGAGGTTGGTATAGAGCTTGATTTTAGTTAGGTGCATTCCCTTGTTGACCCTTCCATGCAAAGTTTGGATGATTTTTCCAACCTGGATTATAAGTGTTGGCATAAGGATTGTTCTGCCTCAACATATTAATTTGTTCAACTTGCTTTTGAGTTGCCACACAATGCATGGTAAAGTGAAGTCCACCATATATTTCACAGGGTGACGCTTGAACTGGTTCAACTTGTGCCACTGCCTGCGTTCCAATATTCATCTTCTTTAACCTTCTCTCTACTTCAGCGGAAATTTGATCCTCCATTTCAACAACCTGATCCGCCAACTTCAAATCAATCTTACCCTCTGGTTGGTTCACAGTGCAATCATACAACTCAAGATGCTCATTGGCAGCAATTGCTTCTATAATCCTTTTGATACCAGTGGCTGTTGAGAAATTAGTTGAGCCACCGGCAGCAGTGTCTATAAGTTGTTTTGTCTTGAGTCGTAAACCATTCACAAAGTTCTGCATCTGCTCAGTGGCATCCATGTTATGAGTAGGAGATGTCGTCAGACACCTCTTAAACCTCTTATATGCATCTCCTAGAGATTCCCCTTATTTTTGTTTGAAATTGACAATGTCGTGTTTTTTTCGAATAAATATTGAAGTAGGGAAATACTCGTTAAGGAATGCAGTTTCCATCTCTTGCCATGTGGTGATACTCCCAGTTGGAAGTGAGTAGAACGATTCTTCCGCATCATTGGTCAGTGTGAACGTAAACATAACCAGTCTCTTGGCCTCTTCGGAATGGCCTTCTATCTTCAAAGATGTGGTGGTCGTTAGGAATCTCTATAAATGCTTGTTTGTATCTTCGTTGATTCTTCTAGAGAAAGGCTTGCTCTCCAACAAGCGAATGGTGGACGGATGTAGCTAAAAGTGTGCCACATTCACCGGTTGATTTACGATGGTCATCCGATTTGGTTGAGCATTGGCCCCTCCATAATCTCCCAGAAGTCTTTCGACTGGGGTGGTCCTCCGTTCACGATGAAATTTTCGGGCTCTGTTTCTGTGCCCGAATCTGTATGGTCAGAAAGAATCACAACTTCTTTGGTTTCTGCAATTTTGGTTTCTGCATTTGAAGTTGTCAGTGTTTCTAGCTTGGCTTTTCTGCGTCTGGCGTGCAATAATCTTTCGGGTTCTGAGTCAACAGAAAATAAAGCTAAGGTCTTACCTCGCATACACAGGTTAGGAAATTATTAGTAATAACAAAAATATAATCAACAAACAAATAACTTAAAATTTTAGTCACGGAGTGACAAAATTCTAATTGAACTAACAAAGTACGTAAAATTTTGGCAGTCCCCAGCAACGGCGCCAAAAACTTGACCAGAGGGAATATAAATCATACACTCTCCCTAGCATGTTTTACTTTGTTTATCAGAATATAAATTTTATCTTTCAGCTGTTTTCCTGTTAAAGACCCCATAACAAAACCCAAAGTTATTTTGTTTAATTGAAAGAACATTTGTACTTAAAATTTACACGCAGTCCTCAGAGACCGATACTGGGAAAAACCCCTATTATTACTACATCGAGACAATTAGTACACTTGCTAATTTACCGATCAACAACTCCTTGTTCAGAAGGCAATTAATCTAAAGCACCTCTCCGAGGTTCAAAATGTTGAGGCCGTTCATCTCAGACCATCAGGGTACAGAGATTTCAGATTCCCTTTCGAGGAAGATTTATACAGAAATCCCACAGGCTGGGGAAAATTTGGAAATAGAAGGAACATTTCCTCTCCATATCTTCAGAGCTACTCAGAGCTATTCAAGCAGGTTCAATCAGTCTTCAAGTTCAAGATGAATGTTGGGAAGTTATGTAAACCATCCCCTGGCCCTTCAACCATAAACCTTGTATCCAGACAAGTCGCTTTTAAACCTTGTATCCAGACAAGTAACCATAAACCTTGTAACCAAACAAGAACCTTGAACTTTGTATCCAGACAAGGCATCTTTCAAGCCTTGTATCCAGACAAGCCGCTTTCCAACCCTGTATCCACACATGACATTTTCCAACGTCAGTTGTACCTGACCCCCTCACAGAAAACCTAAGGTCCAATCCCTATTGGAAATCACCAGAAGGCCTGATCCCTATTGGTGCATCAATCCAAATATCCAATTCCCATTGGTACCCAGGAAGATTTCACCTGTCTTCCCCAGCAAAGCCCAATCATACATGGGACATCCGGTTATCCCCAGCAGAGTTGGCTTCATCTTTTCAACATTTATTTTGCTGGGGTGGTTCTTTTGCATCCAGCTTTCCCCGGTAGCTCGAGCCTGCATTTGCATTTTTTTCATATAGTTATCATATTTGCATCATCTTTGCATTTCACCCTCAAAAGCGTAGCATTTCCATTTCGTATGGAGCATTACGCCAAAAAAAGTTCAAACATACGCATGTGAAGCATAAGCCAGTTTTAGTTACCTTCCGTGGCAATTTGAATTAGCTCTTCAATCAAGACAGTGGCATATCTTCAGCCTGGTTCAGTCAACTCATCTGCTTACTTTCTTTTGGGTTCCAGATCATACGTTGGTCATGCTTTGTCCATCAGCCCTCTGATGATGACATCTCTAGTAGATTTTCTTTCTGTTAATTCCTATTGACGATGTGCATCCCCAGCAGGTCTTCTTTCTGATGATTGACGAAGTGGTTTTTAAGTTCACCGAGGTGTTCTTTGGATTTGTTTTCTTCCCGTCTACCATTAAACGATGTGAGTGTTGGGTATTTTTCTTTCCGTCTACCCTTAGAGGATGTGTTTCTTCGGATATTGTTTCTTCCCGTCTACCGTTAGACGATGTGAGCTTTGGATTTGTTTGATTCTCGTCTACCATTAGACAATGTGATTCTGGATATGGTTATCTTTACGTCGATTCATATTGACGAGGTGTTTCCTTGGATATGTTTCTTTTTCCTGTCTACCATTAGACGATGTGACTTTAGATGTTTCTTTCCGTCTACCCTTAGACAATGTGATCTTTTGGACAGGTTTTCTTTCCGTCAATTCCTATTGGTGATGCGGTTCTTTATTATGGTTATCTTTCCGTCTATTCATATTGACGAGGTGTTTCCCTGGATATGGTATTTTTCTTCCCGTCTACCATTAGACGATGTGAGTTTCGGATATGGTCTGCTTCCCGTCTACCATTAGATGATGTGGTTCTTTGATACGATGTATTTTTCTGTCAATTCCTATTGACGATGTGTTTCCCGACAAATACCGGTTTTATTTGCTCAAGCCCGTGTGGTATCCAGACCCCGACTTCCATCGATTTTATTTGCTCAAGCCCGTGTGGTATCCAGACCACGACTTTCACTGGTTTTATTGGCTCAAGCCCGTGCGGTATCCAAACCCCGGTTGATGTTTATTTATTTAGTCCGTGCGGTATCCAGACCCCGGCTGATGTTGGTTTGTTGAGCCTGTGTGGTATCCAGACCCTGGCTAGATTTTTGATGGATGCGTTCATCTCCCCCCAATAGAGCTTCTACAATTTACTATCCTGATCATACTGCAAATTTATGGGTTCTTTTGTTTTCAATCACCTTTTACCTTGAATGTCTGAAAGCGGTTGCTTTTCATCCTTTCAAGTCCAA
This sequence comes from Lathyrus sativus, assembly GCA_963859935.3. Classification (NCBI taxonomy): domain Eukaryota; kingdom Viridiplantae; phylum Streptophyta; class Magnoliopsida; order Fabales; family Fabaceae; genus Lathyrus; species Lathyrus sativus. Next base: position 777,007,547 of record OZ012735.1, read on the forward strand.
GCTGTTTGAATAGGGGCAGCTGTTGCACCCTAAAATTTGCCCACAGTTTTCTAGCTTTGACTGGCTTTTGCTTCGTTTTCCTCTGCATATCATTTAGGTCGCATCTTGCCTGTGTTATCAGACGGATTGAATTTATCAGAATTTTAGCCGCTTTGCTCGCGTTTCAGGTAATTCAAATCATTCAAACGAGAAGTTCAGTGTCGAAATCGAGCGAAGGTCGCTCTCTTTATGATGGTTCAGTCCGTGCTAATATTTTGCCGCATTTCCATGTTCGCCCGTTTTTCCATGGTATTTTGCATTTTTTATTCCTATTTCTACTTTATTTTCTTTTTATAGGTTTATTAAATTAGGATTTAGATTTTATTATTATTTTTAATAGTTTTAGAATATTTTTAGAAATAGTATAAATTTAGAAATAGATTTAATTGGTTTTTAAATATAATAGTCTTAGATTTTATTTTTCAGAATTATTTAGAATGTAGTTTTTAAATAGGATTATTTAATAGGATTGTTGGAAATGTTTAGGATATAGTTTTTACTAGATTTTTAAATAGTTTTTAGAATATTTATTTAATTCTAGTTATTTTAATTAGGAGTTAGTTAAATATAGGATTTAATTATTATTAGTTTTATTTATTAGTGAATTGATTGAAGTTTAGATTTTTGTTTATATTAATTAGAACTTTAGTTTAGTTTATATTTAATTAAGCTTTAGTTGTTATTAGTTTTTATTAATTTAGTTTCATTTAATTAAGTCAACATTAACTTTATTATTTAATCATTTAAGTCATCACCTTTCAGTAATTAATTAATCAACATTTTCATTTGTCTTTAATCATCAATATTAATTCAATATGTCCTTAAGCAGTTTTTTTTAGCAGGCCACGTGTCGAACAGTGGGTATATAACCCACTGTTCATTTTCTTCTTCCCCTCAACCCTAGAATTCTGCACAGCCACCCTACCCTTCCTCCTCCATCGTCAACTTCATCATTCTATCATCCACCTTCCAACTTCATGTTCAACTTTACCATTAAACTTCAGAAATTCACCAACACTCAAACATGAACAATAACTATCCAAACCCAGGAATCAAACGAACCACAACCTTCTTCAGGTTTCAACCAAATCAGCTTCTAAACATAACCTCCATTGATGAATAAAACCATCACAAACAACCATCATAACCTTCAACAACCTTCGAAAATCAACCCAGAAACTTCACTCTGAACAACAACCTTCAACATCTTCGAATCACGTCGTCTCCTTCATTCTTCTTCCGACCAACCCACCACCGCGACAAACCAAACTCATTTAGGTCATTAGGTTATTCTATCCCTTAGCTCAGTATATATTTCAAACAGATAATAAAATAAATAGCATACTTTAAATAAAAGGTTCCTGTAGAGTACTACAGAATTTTAGGGTGCTAGTACCTTCCCTAAGCTTAACCAACTCATTACCTAGGTCTCTCCCCGCATTGTGTTTATGATGCAAAAATAGGTTTTCCTTGTTTTGACATTTTCCTTCGGATAAATCAAAGATTGGTTGTGAATTAAAAATGTGATTCAAGCTAATTAATAGTTTAATATCCTATTTCCACCGCAACACATGTTGATGGGATATTGTGATGTTGATTGGGTCGGTTGTGCTGATGATAGGAAGATCACATCTGGTGGATGTTTCTTTCTGAGAAACAACTTGATTTGTTGTTTAGTAAGAAACAGAATTTTATTTCTTTATCTACTGCTGAGAATGAATACATAGTTGCAGGTAGCATTTGTTCTCAAATGATTTGGATGAAGCAAATGATGGCGGAATATAATGTCATAAAAAATGTCATGACACTTTTCTGTGACAACTTGAGTGCCATCAATATTTCAAAGAATCCTATTCAGCACAGTAGGACTAAACATATTGACATCAGGCAGCACTTTATTAGAAATCTTGTGAAAGACAATGTTATAACATTGGAGCATGTCACCACAGAGAATCAGTTAGTTGACATCTTCTCTAAAGCATTGGATGCTAATAAATTTGTTATGTACCTTTAATTTCCATGTTATTGCTTGGTTTAGTTAGTTTAACTACATTTGTCATACTATGGCCAAAAAAAGAAAAGTAATACTAACTTTTCTAACCATTAACTACTGTTATTAAGGAGGAGAGTTATATTCTTGTTGCAGAAGAAGGAACTGATTGAGGGGGTGGCTTTAGAGTGTTTTAGTTTTTTCGTTGCTGTTCTAATTTTTGGCCTCTGACTTTGTGTTTCTGCTTGCAAGGGTTACTTAGTTAGTTTTAGCCAAAATCTGCCGAAGGGGAAGATTGATGAGTCCAAGCTTTTGAGGTTGGCATCAATTTTGGTAAAATTAGCTTAACTGCTAGATGTTGGACAAGATGTCCTAATATAAAGAACTAACTGAAGATCAAGATGTTAGACGAGATGTCCTATCATGATGATTCGACATCTTTGTCTGTTACTTTTTCAGTTTTTGATTATGATATTTTACTTCCAGATTTGAGATTATTCTGGGAATATTTGATTATCCTAGGTGGCGTTCAAGATTGAGGAATTAGATATTCTATAGGAATCTGAAGATTCCATTTTCTAAGCAGTCACTTTAGGAAATTTTGGATTGAAGAAACTATTCTTTTGGAGAATCAGTTGCAGATTTTGTGTAACAAAATTGCGGCATTTCTTAAACTCAAATCTAGTCTTCTTTATTATTATAAATAGAATGGCTTTATCCTAAGAAAAGTGTAGAACATACTTTGTTGCTTAGTGTATTTAGGGTTTGTATATTGTGGGTCTTTCTTGTGTCGTGTTGATACTTGAGTTAGACTGCTTACATTGAGTTGTAATTTATGTCACTGCTGTGATTAAAAGGGAATTAAGAAGGTAGAAATTAAGAACGGGTAGTGATTAAGTGATAAGTTGTAAACCAGAGGTTTTTTAGCTTAGAATTAATAATATCTAGTGGATTTCATTTCTGGCTTGGTAGCCTCCAAACGTAGGTGTTGTTGTTCACCGAACTGGGTTAACAATTATTGTGTGCTATTTTAATTTCTGTAATTTTTCATTGTAATGCTTCTTTTGATTGTTCTTAGCAGAGATCAAATGTCTCGACATCTGAGATTTGCATACCAAAATTTCATTATCATTACAAAAAAGGAAGCTTATGGTCTTATAAAGGTTCAGACTTGCAGGCATTTAATGGAAAGACCATTTGTCCCTGGGGCTACGTCCAGCTAATGATGTCACTAGGGGAATAGAAAGATGTATCGTCCATCAGTTTGTAATTCCTCATGGTCCTCGAGAGGAGCGGCTATAATTACCTTATAGAAAAACCTTTCACATCCATATTGGATGTTATAGCCTCACTGATCCACCTTAAACTTAATATCATAACCTTTATGGGGAGCTGGTCACCCTCAATGTAGATCTCAAGGGATTCAAAAGAATCTATCAAGCGCTTCAAGGAGATTAAGAAGAGGACAATGCAAT